>SJYT01015708.1:97859-114341 GCA_006410635.1 Cephalophus harveyi | reverse complement strand
GGACACGACTGAGCGACTGAACTGAACTGAAGGTTAAATGAGGTCACAAGGGTGGGTTCTCATCCAGTAGGATTGGTGACCTTGTAAGAAGGTGTATCAGAGAACTTCCTCTTTCTTTGTCAAATGAGGACATAGCAAGATGTGGTCAGGCATCTGCAAGCTGGGAAGAGAATCTCACCAGAAACTGAAAAGGCTGGGACCTTGATTGGGACCTCCAGCCTCCAGAACTGTAAGAAATAATTTTCTGTTGCTCAGACCACTAAGTCTATGGCAGCATAGCAGACCAAGACACATGCTCTACACAGAATTTTGCCTCCATGTTCATCTTGAATGCATCAGGCACATCTCTCTAGCACATATACTCCCATGACCTCATGAAAGGAGCTGTTTGTCACTCTGTTCTCACACTCAGGAACCTCTGCGGCTCTTAATCATCTTTTCATTTCTCTGTTCAGCTACAGGACTTCCTTCATCTTGCCCTTTCCACCCAACTCAACTCTTTCCAATGGAGATAAGGTGGAATCTGTAGACATGATTTTGGCATAAACAATTAGTTATGTGACTTTTCCCAGTGAATCTCTAACCCCCAAATCAGTGTGTTTTCTTATAAAGGAAGCTAATAATTTTGACATCTTATGAATAGGTGAGAACTGAGTTGGAAAATACTTATCAGCATGGTGGCTGGTAAATAGTAGATGCTCAACTCAAGCAAAAGCAGGTGTCTGTGCACACTAGTGTCTTCAGTCTCCTGCGCTTTCCATGCTCGGAGAGCGTCTCCCGGGGCCTTGCCTGGTTAGGTGTCCAGTCCAGCTCATTTCTCCTTCCCAGCTCCAGGTGGCTTTGGGTGCACCTTTCTTTGTTCTGCCTACCTTGATTCTTTTCAGCTGTCCCTGCCCTCTCCGATCTCATAGGTTCTTCAACTTCCAAGACTGTCTAAAAGGAAGGAGCTCTGGTCCAATGAATAGTTTACTATTCCCTAAATAAATTCGAGGGCTGCCCAGGTGGCTCAGTAGTAAAGAATCTGCCTTCCAATGTGGAAGACTCGGGTTCAGTCCCTGGGTGGGGAAGATCCCCTGGAGAAGGAAATGGCAACCCACACCAGTATTCTTGCCTGGGAAACCCCATGGATAGGGGACCTTGAGGGGCTACAGTCCATGGGGTCTCAAAAAAGTCAGACATGACTTGGTGACTGAACAACAGTAAAACAAATTCACAGGCCCCTTTTGATGTGGAGGGTTCCATAGTTTGCCTTGAGATACTGGAAGTGGATAATAGATAACATACTAAGGAAGTCACTTTGCACTCTAAGTCATGGGTCTAGGATGGACCAGACCAAGGTCCTTACCTGGCCCTGTTTCATGATGGTCCTTCACTTTGGCAATTGTCCCAGGAATGTATATTACTCTTTCCCAGCCCAGTCATGGGGCATGAACTGCACACCTTCCAAAGCACTAGCTCCCTGCAGGGCCAGCACATCGCTGGTGGCACAGAACCTGTAGTTGTGGGCACTTGGCAGAGCTGGAAGCTCAGGTCCCCTGCCAATCCATAGCTTCCTTCCCAAGCAGCTGCCACCGCACAATGGAATTAACATAAAACACAACTCGGCAGAGGCACATTTAATTTACAGTGATTATACTATCTATTATACAACACATTTTTAAGTACTACAAGCTCCCTGGAGAACAGGGGGAAAAAATGCGTGTGAAAAGAACCCAACCCTCTCCAAAATCACATAATAACAGAAGAATCTCGGTAACAAAATACAATTCATGGCACAATAAATAGTGCATTTTAAAGTACTTAACATTTCTCAAGTCTCTATTTCATTCCCATCAGGATCTCAGTTTATTTCTAGTGGAGAAAAAACAAGTATATCAACAATTTAGAATTCTGAGAGACAATTAAAACTGAATGTGGGTTTTTGTTTTTTTTTTTTTAAACAGGAGAATGAGTGTTCCAGGGTGAATGTTGGGTAGGTTTCCAACTGGATGGAACAACTGTGCTCTGTTGGTGCACCCCAGCCAGCCCTGGGATCCCACACCACAGTCCTTGGGCAGGGAAAGCTCTAAGCCTTCCATGCCGGTGGTCTACAGGGATGGCACAAGAATAAGAACTCTGATGTCTCTAGTCTTGACTCCACCACTCTCTAGTCATGTGACCACTCTGATCCTCAGTTATCTCATCTGTAAAATGGGAATAATACCAGCCCAATTAGATATATCATGAGAATTGGATAAGATTTCATAGTTAGCCAAGTGCCTGACTTACAGCAGGAGCTCAGTAATCCTTTATTCCTTTCTTGCTATATTTCCACCTCCTACTCCCTTTCCTCCTGGAGTAACTGGAGAGGCCATGCTTTTCCTAAAGGAATGAGTCATGAAAAGTGAGCTTCGAGGTGTCCCTGGGGAGATCTTAGAGACCAGAGCTGTTGAACAGCTTTCAAGCAGCCTTTGCATCTTGTCGGTGTGCATCAGCCTGGAGGCATGTGCAGGTATGAACCCCATCTGAAGCAGAGAGCTGGACTGGGTGGGCTGTGATCCGAAAAGTCCTATCCCGGCTCCTCAAACCACTAGAGTCTAAGGAGTGCTCCGTGTGTGTAAGAAGTGCAGGACAGCCCTAAGTTGGACGGGAGGACAGAATGTGGTGAGGGCGTCGAGAAAGGAGTCAAACGCCCTCCCTCTCTGCCCAGTGGAAACGGGTTACTGACAGCCACACCTGAATTCACTGCCCCTGGCTCACATCTGCTGCTGCTGCCGCTGCTGCTGCTGCTAAGTCGCTTCAGTCGTGTCCGACTCTGTGGAACCCCATAGATGGCAGCCCACCAGGCTCCCCCGTCCCTGGAATTCTCCAGGCAAGAACACTGGAGTGGGTTGCCATTTCCTTCTCCAATACATCAAAGTGAAAAGTGAAAGTGAAGTCGCTCAGTCGTGTCTGACTCAGCGACCCTATGGACTGCAGCCTACCAGGCTCCTCCGTCCATGGGAGTTTCCAGGCAAGAGTACTAGAGTGGGATGCCATTGCCTTCTCCAGGAGGCTCACATCTGCAGTGGATGACAATTGCTCTCATTCTTCAGGGAAAGGGGAGGAATCTCAACCTCTCTTCATAGCTTGGTTAGCAAACTTTATTTTGCTAAGTCAAGATGGCTTTATATCACTCAGTGCAACGTTTGTGCCCTGGATCCCTGTGCTGTGTTGGATGCCAGGCCAGACACAGAGTCAATACAAAGATGAACAAGATTGTCGTCTTTATTTTGGGGAGTAACATATACATACTTCTATATATAAAATATTTTCCCTGGTGGCTCAGATGGTAAAGATTCTGCCTGCAATGTGGGAGACCTGAGTTCGATCCCTGGGTTGGGAAGATCCCCTTGAGAAGGGAATGGCAACCCACTCCAGTAGTCTTGCCTGGAGATTCCTCTGAACAGAGGAGCCTGGTAGGTTATAGTCTGTGGGGTAACAAAAAGTTGGACACGACTGAGCGACTGACATATATAAAATAAACAAGAGGGACCTACTGTATAACATAGGGAACTATATCAAAGATTTTTAAATAATCTATATTGTAAAAGAACCTGAAAAAGAATATTTTATATATATAAATAATTAATATGCTATATGTAGAATTAAGACTATTATATATTCTATTATACATATATATAATATTCTGAATCACTTTGCTATAAACACCTGAAACTAACACAACATTGTAAATCAATTATACTTCAGTAAAAAGGACCATTATCCTCTTTGTGGAGGACACATTGCAGACAGCATGCTGTGCTGTGCTGTGCTTGGTTGATCAGTTGTTTCTGACTCTTTGTGACCCCGTGGACAGCAGCCCGCCAGGCTCTCTCCATGGAGATTCTTCAGGCAAGAATACTGGAGTGGGTTGCCATGCCCTCCTCCAGGGGATCTTCTCAACCCAGGGATCAAACCTAGGTCTCTTGCATTGCATGTGGATTCTTTACCATCTGAGCCACCAGGAAAGCCCAAGAATAGTGGAGTGGGTAGCCTATCCCTTCTCCAGGGGAACTTCCCGACCCAGAAATCTAACTGGAGTCTCCTGCATTGCAGGTGGATCCCTTACCAGCTGAGCCGCCTGGGAAGCCTTTCAGACAAGATACAGGAGACTGAAGCACTGCAGGGTAAGGTGTGTACCCTCAAGGAGCTAGAACACACTGAGAGACAAGCATTCAAAAGTTCAAGGTAGGGTGCCTCTTCTGATGCGGAGGAAGATACTCTCAGCTAAACGGGACAGGTCACTTTCGGGACTGCTGAAGACAGCAGTACACCCAGCCTTAATCCTCATGCCGTTCTTTACACTGGTTTTCTTAGATCCACATTCCTGGGGGGAATGTGATATGACCTTCATAAACTAGAAACGGTTACTTAATCCATAATCATTCTTTTCTGTATTAAGTGAGAGAAGTAGATATCAGTCAGTCCACACATACTTACTTTGCAACTTAATACATGCCCAGAACCTGAAGAGTTGAGCTCTGTGGGGGATATAAAGCAATAACCAAAGTGAATAATATTTAACAGTTCACAGAGCATTTTATCATATATTCTGTGACTGTCACAACAAACCTGTGCCATCAAGAAAAATACAGATATCAATATGGAAATAGAAAAGTGAAAGTATTAGTCACTCAGTTGTGTCTGACTCTTTGCGACCCTGTGGACTATACCTTGCCAGGCTCCTCTGCCCATGGAATTCTCCAGGCAAGAATACTGGAGTGGATTCCCATTCCCTTCTCCAGGGGATCTTCCTGACCCAGGGATCGAACTCGCATCTCCTGGATCTCCCTCATGGCAGGCTGATTCTTAACCACCTCACCCACCTGGGAAGCCCAGATATGAATATTTTGTTATTTTAATCTTCATTATTATGATTTTCGTCTTACAGAGAGAACCCCGAGGCACAGAAACATTGTGTTCGGCTACAGTTTGCACAGCTAATACGTACTGATGTCCAGAAGCCAGGTCTCCGGATTCTGAATCCTCTGTGCTCTTTACACAGTTCCATGCTGCCTCTTACAAATACATGCTAGCAGAAGTGTGGTGTTTGAAGATTATTGCGGAAATATCCAGAATTGTATGCAATATGAATTCCAAAAATCTTGCTGACCCTCGGGTTGCATATATACATGAAAGAAGAAATAAATCATCCTTTCTGCTCGGGAAGCTCCCAAGTCCAAATGCTTCCCCATCCTAATGAAGTGCCAACATGGTCTCATAGATTAGCTCTTACATTCGCCAAACTTCACCCTTCTTTCTGGCTCTTCTGTTCCTCTGTTGCTTCACTGAGTTAATAGCCTTTACATAAAAGTGAAAACTAGCCTCTTCTTTCAGATTTCTCTTAGTCCTGTTTGACCTCTTTCTAAGCCACCAAATGCTGCCCTCATACTCCTTATGAAGTTCCCATCAGGTCCCTAGGGTATGCGTGGGGACAGGTCCAAAGATAGTTATATTATAACCCACCACTGTCTCTGTTGTTGCTATAGACTAGAATAGATTGCATTTAAGATTATACCATTCAGCTTTTCATAATTATTAATGCAATTACTTTTTATGGATTTTTCTTGAAAATAATAGATACAAATAACCACATATCAATTAGTTCATGTTCACTGGGCACAAAGAAGTCTTACCTTGTTAGAGTCTAGAACTCTAACAAGGCTTTGACCGTCAGGGCAATGCTGGGATTTGGGACCCAACAGAAATCTGTTCATGGATTAGAGATAAGTTTGGTTGGTGGAAGTAAGGCTGAAGAAGTTCAGCACATTAGGAGGATTTCAAATGGAAAAAAAAAATATTATAGTCTAGCTTGTTGACTATTTCCATCTAAGAAGAAAGGGGAAAAAAAAGACTAGAACTAGTAAAGCCAACCCATGATGTCAGAATCACTTACTGAATAATCTAGCTGGAAAAGAAGCCAATTTGGCAAAAAGATAGAAAGTTCAGAGGTAAAGTAGATCTGCCTTCATTTCATTGTTTTCTATTTCATGCCTGTTTGTGCATGGTATAGTTTAGGGGTTTATTGAAAGGGAAGAGGGTGGGAAAAAGGAAGGGAGGGAGAGAGGGAGGAAGGGAAGAATGAAGGAAGGAGGGATCATCATGAAGACTTGGAGATCTCGTATTAGAGTAAAATCAGGAAGAGATCAGCTAAAGTGGTATCAAAGAGAAAGAAAGCCCCACAGACAAGGATGACTTCACCCCATTTTTCTTTTGCACAAGTGCGTAAAGGGATATAAGAGTAAAAGATCGGATGTCTGTGGCTTTCTTGAAGCCAGGTCTTTACAGAAGAATTGTAAAAGCAGAGAAGAGAATGGAGAGGGAGGAGAGGGATACTAAAAGAAGGAAAGAGAGAAAGGGAATGAAAAGAGAAGATAGAAGAAAGGAGAGGAGGGAGGATGTTTTTAGGAAAGAGAAAGAAATAGAGAAATTAGGAACAATACAGAGAATTTTTTAAAAGGATGTGATTTAGGGAAGAAGGAAAAAAAAGAAGCACAAAGAGAAAATATGGCTCCATTCTAAGGATGTTGTCACTGTAGGTACAGGGGTGTTTTGGGGGAAGAGGAGGGAGCCCAGGCCATTGTGCAACTATTATTATATAATTAAATCTAATAACAGTAATTCACTGGGAGAGGTCACTGTCTGCATTCTGGATAGACTCTGATTTGATGAGACTGACGTTTCTTGTATTCATGCTGCCTGATGGGGGACCAGGATGGTGGGAGGGCTCAGTTAGGAGGAATGAAAGGAAGAGAGGATGAGTTGACTTGTTCCCCCTCCAGCTTTCCTGAATAGAGGCTGCTCCAGACTCAATCACATTGATTATTCTCATTTATAACTCTCCCAGTCATAGCCTTGCCTCTCCATTAATTATGGCGATTAGTTTGAACTATTGTTGACACTAATTAGACTGTGAGAAACGTGTTTGGGCTGCCCATTGGTCGGTATTCAGAAAGGAGAGAGATGGTGGGTAAAAAGTGGAGAAAGTGCCAGGGCTTAATCTGTCCAGACTTGGGCAGGCACACAGAAATGAATGGTGCTAGCTCAACCACAGCAAGAAGAGGTATCACTGGATTTGACCCCACCTTCCTCAGGCTGCCCTTCTACACCTACCCAACATTTGCCTGCTGTTTGCTCTCATGCCCTAGTGTTTCCACATAGACATTGTGCATGTTCCTGTCTGTACATAGGTCCATGCTGTCTCCTCCCCCTGAAATGCTTGCCTCCTATCTTTCTATCAAATGATAACCCCATATTCTCCCCAAAACCTTCCCTGACTATTATAATTCCAATTACTTTCATTCTGTTTTGAATTCTGTTGCTATTACCATAGGGTAGCTTCATTAAGAGCATGAGATTTGGAGTTAGCAAAACCTGCCTTTGAGTCCCAATTCTAATTTTATTAAGACATATACAAGTTACTTAGTTTTAGTTACTTAACCAAAAATAATTTTGGAGGTGGGAGGAAGTTAGAATACAAAAAAAAAGTAAACAATGCAAGAGGGAAATTGCCATTTAGAAATCCAAGAGTTTTTCCTCCATTAAGATTATCGTCAACATCTACTCAAGAGAAAAGAGTGACCCAGTAGTTAGAATAAGTTGTGTTGGAACCAGAAAGTGTTATTCAAGGTTGACCTTGGGTAGCCCCAAAGCTGTTAGATTCTTGCTGATTTTTGGACTCTGAGTTTACTGTTGGGAAGAAAGAAAGGGATTATAAGAGAAAGAGAAGCTTACCTACATATATGATGGAGAAAGGAAGATAAGCACTAAAATGATTATATTTAGGAGTTATGGTTCATAGAACATCTACATATCTATTAATAGCACTGTGATAGACTCTATGGAGGAAGCTGGAGAAAGACAGGGTAGCTTGATCTCCATCCTGGGTTTGTTTTTGTTGTTCTCATTCAGTTCATTTGACAGACTCTTAGTGGGTGTTGACTATGCACCATTTGCTGGACTTGAAAGGTTCAAAGTCACACAAGAATTCCTCCCTGTCCTCATGGGGTCAAAATCTACAGAGAGATTGGGTTCCTCTCACTGAGGACTGCATGGGCAGGGAGCAGACTCTTTGGTGACTAAGAAGAAGATCTATTTGCAAGGCAGTAATAGAGATGCAGATGTAGGGAACAAACTTGTGAACATGTGTTAGAGGAGGAGATGGTGGGAGAAACTGGGAGAATAGCATTGACATGTATACACTATCATGTCTAAAATAGATAGCTAGTGGGAAGCTGCTATGTAGCACAAGGAGCTCAACTCACTGCTCTGTGATGACATAGAAGAGTGAGACGTGGGGAGCGGGAGGGAGGGAGGACCATAAGGGAAGGAGTATATGTATACATATAGCTGATCCACATTGTTGTACAGCAGAAACTAACACATGGTAAAGCAAGTATACTGCAATAAAAACATATTTATAAATGTAATTAAAAAGAAGACTGGGAAAGTTGTTCCTTGGCTGGACTTGGTCCCCGGCTGATGAGAGATTTGCAGGCAATTCTGAAGGATTTCACTCAACTATAGAGTATATTGTCACCCTGCTTATTTAACTCATATGCAGTGTACATCATGAGAAACGCTGGACTGGAAGAAACACAAGCTGGAATCAAGATTGCTGGGAGAAATATCAATAACCTCAGATATGCAGATGATACCACCCTTATGGCAGAAAGTGAAGAGGAGCTAAAAAGCCTCTTGATGAAAGTGAAAGAGGAGAGTGAAAAAGTTGGCTTAAAGCTCAACATTCAGAAAACGAAGATCATGGCATCTGGTCCCATCACTTCATGGGAAATAGATGGGTAATGACACGACTGAGCGACTGAACTGAACTGAACTGATAGGTCATTACAAGACAACAGCAGAGTCAGCTCTGCTGCTTGACAAGCAAATTGGGGAGCACAGAAGTCACAGTTTCCTTGGTTCTTGCCTTTCTTCCTCAAGGAACACTGTTCATTCTCTGCCTCTGAGGTTTTTCTCTACTTTCTCTGGAACGTGCTAGAGGAAAAGCAAAATCTTGCCTTGAGTTGGACAGAGCACCAGAGTAATTAGCACATTAAGACAACTTACAGCGTGAGAGAAGCATAAATATTAAGCTGCAGCTGTTGGTGCTGGACAATAATAGATTTGGAAGAGGAAATCCTGGCCTTCAATGTATACAGAAAAAAGGGCGCTGTGAATGGAAAAGCATTCACCTAGCGTTATTGTTCTTGTTGATGGTGTTGATGTTGACCGAGCCAAGACAGCCTGCACCACAAGAGGAATCCCAGGCAGCAAAGAAACCCTAGGCATCTTTGCTTCTCAAGACCTCTTCCAGTAATTAGATTTCTTCCCTTCTTTGATGTCTGGCTGGACCAAAGCAGGTGTGAAATGACATGCCAGTACCAGAGACCACACTCCCAGAAGTATGAATAGTACACAGGGACTGGAGGAAGGAATAGACAGAGTGAAATGCAAGCAGAGTGTCTTACCTGTCTGAAATGAGTCCAGTGGCTGAGCAAATCCAATACACCAGTCTGTCTTCATACAACATCTTTCTTATTAATAATGTAAGCATGATGGAGGCTGTTATTGATCTTCGATATCTAAATCTTACTTCTCTATGAATAAAAAATGCAGTAAGATCTCAAAAATAACCTAAAGACCATAGCCTGGGTCTAAATGACAGGGATAAATTACAGTACGCTGCACAAAACTGAGAAAAGTTAATGGCTAGCAGTCCCAGTTTGCTTACTAACTGGCTTAGAGCAGCTCAAAACTGGAGCTGTTGGGGATCCGGCCAAGAAGATCTCTGACCCCAGGCCCTCTGTGGCCTGCAGGACAGCACCAGATCCATCACTGTCAAAGGCCCTGCACTGATAATAGCCACGTTTCTTCGGTCTGATGTACTTTCATGCTTCCACTTTTATTGATGTTATGTGGGGGGTGGAGGGGAGAGTATTTAACTTTTCTTCCTTCAATGGGATTTAAGATGCTATATAAAATTAAGCATGATATAAAATGGGAAAATTAAACTGTAAAATATCAGTGGATTTGGAGAAGGGAACAGCAATCCACTCCAGTACTCTTCCCTGGGAAATCCCATGGACAGAGTGGCCTGGTGGGCTATATCCAATAGGATTGCAAAGAGGTGGACATGACTTAGTGACTAAAAAACAACAACAACAAATACCTAAAATGTTATCTACTCTAGCTGGAAGGAGTTTAGTTCTGTGTTTCATTGCATCTAAATATATATATATATTTATTTGCTGCTAAGTCACTTCAGTTGTGTCCGACTCTGTGCAACCCCATAGATGGCAGCCCACCAGGCTCCCCTGTCCCTGGGATTCTCCAGGCAAGAACACTGGAGTGTGTGCCATTTCCTTCTCCAATGAATGAAAGTGAAAAGTGAAAGTGAAGTCGCTCAGTCACGTCCGACTCTTCGCGACCCCACGGACTGTAGCCTACCAGGCTCCTCCGTCCATGGGATTTTCCAGGCAAGAGTACTGGAGTGGGTTGCCATTGCCTTCTCTGATATATATATATATATATGTATGTGTGTGTGTGTGTGTTTGTGTGTGTGTGCTTCCCAGGCAGCTCAGTGGTAAAGAATTTGCTTGCCAATGCTGGAGACTTGGGTCCAATCCCTGGGTTGGGAAAATCCGCTGGAGAAAGGAATTTCAACCCATTCCAGTATTCTTGCCTGGGAGATCCTATAGACAGAGGAGCCTGGTGGGCTATAAACTATGGGGTTGCAAAAAGTCAGACATGACTTAGCTACTAAACAACAACAAACAAACAATGAAATTAAAAGTTGCTCAGTCATGTCTGACGCTTTGTGACCCCATGGACTATACAGTTCATGGAATTCTCCAGGCCAGAATACTGGAGTAGGTAGCCTTTCCCTTCTCTAGGGGATCTTCCCAACTCAGGGATCGAACCCAGGTCTCCCACATTGCAAGTGGATTCTTTACCAGCTGTGCCACAAGGGAAGCCCATAAATATATATTCTACTGAAGGCACTTTCTCTATTTTGACCCTATTTGCACTCTGATCACTTATGTAGAACTTGCCTTCTTCCAATGTCGCACTGTGGTGCAGTCCACAGGATTTAGGTATATTGCTTGACTTTGATGCCAGAAGGATTTTTAGGATATCTGCTGCATGCAATGGAGAAATGAAATGAATGTAATGAGGCATCTCTATCAACTCAACTTTGTTTGAGACCTCTCAGTGGTATCTCTGCTTCCACAAGAAGTGGCCTTTTCTACATAAAGCCTGTTTTCATGTTCCTTTCCAGGTCTTCCAATTCTAGCAAAGCAACTGTTTAGCCTCCATTTTCATCTTGGATAAATGAGTTCTTTGGAGCCTTTTGATTTTTTGTCTCTGATCTAAAGTCTAGAGGACTTGAACATCCCACATATTCATTCTGTCTCTCTCTGTTTCTCATATTGCTTTACCCAACTCCTTCAGAGATCCATGTCTATTGGATACCCATTTTAATAGCTCTTTGTTGCTGCTTCTTTCTTTCCACTGGATGATTCCATCTGCTTCTTTTCTGTAGGCTTCATTCCTTCATGTCAGGTCTCATTATAGATGCAAACAACACTGAAGCAGGAGGCAGGCTCTGTGGTCTATTAGCAACCTTGAGGAGTCATTTCCCTGACCTCCTGGACATTAACAGAAGACTTTGAACTAGCTCAGATGGTAAAGCGTCTGCCCACAATGTGGGAGACCCAGGTTCGATCCCTGGGTTGGGAAGATCCTCTGGAGAAGGAAATGGCAACCCACTCCAGTACTCTTGCCTGGGAAATCCCATGGATGGAGAGAGAAGCCTTGTAGTCTACAGTCCATGGGGTCGCAAAAAGTCAGACACAACTGAGTGACTAAACTTCAAACTTTCAAAGCTCTTCCCAGAGCTCAGAAATAGGCTTCCCCCTTCAGCATTTCCATGAAATTGTTCTTTTAAAGGTTAAAATTATTTTCTAATTGCAAATCCGATAACTTTTCTCAGTGATCAACCTACTTGACCTTTGGGGCAACATTTAATTATTGATTTAGCTTTCCTTCCTGGAATTTGCCGCTTCTTTTCCTTTCAGTGCCCTCGGCTCTCGTTTACTTAAGATTTCTCATCTGACACTCTTCACATATCCTCAGTTTTCTCTTCCACATCACCAAATATCAAAAAATCATAGAATGTCTCCAGAATATTAAAACCAAGAACAAAACATAAGAAAAAATGAAGCCCTAAGAATCTCATATCCTCAGGAGTTAGCATTCACATATGAGAGTCAGAAAAGTTTATGTTTAGATGTGGTTCAGAAATTTAACCACCAATATATCTCATGAATTAAAATTACACAGAGAATTGAAGATATAATGAATAATAATGATGGAAATGAATGAAACAATTAAAATGATAGTTGTTTAAAATAGAATTACTAATGATAAATTAAACTAAATAAATATAGAATTATCAAATTAATTGCTATAGTTGTAAAATGTAATGCAAATGTCAAAAAGTATATTTTTACAAGAGAAGACACATAATATGAATAATAATTTTGTGATGAAAGAAAAAATTAGAAGTAGGCTAAACTTTAAATGTAAGTGGAAGTATTAGTCCCTCAGTCATGTCCAGTTTTAGGGACCTCATGGACTATAGTCTACCAGGCTCCTCTGTCCATGGAATTCTCCAGACAAGAATACTAGAGTTGCCATGCCCTTATCTAGGGGATCTTCTCCACTCAAGGATCAAACCTGGGTCTTCCTCATTACAGGCAGATTCTTTATCATCTGAGCCACCAGGTCTAAATTTTAAATAGTCAAAGTTATTAGATTTACTTTCTTAAACATTGATAACTAGGAAAAGAGTCAATTATTTTACAGACTGAAATTGTATAGCCTAAATGTAATGTGTATATAGCTAAATCATAAGAGGAGGAAAAAATATATATAAAAAAAGGAATAAAGCACAAAGTAAGATGACAGTAGATAGTAAAATATATCAGTCTTTAAAATAAATACCCTAAATCACAAATTTACATGTAAGGCACAAAATCTTAAAACTGCTAGAGTAAAACATAGGAGACAATCTTCAAGAATTAGGCCTAGGTAAATTCTTTAACAGTACACCAAAAATTTCCATTAAAAATGGACAAAATAGACCTCTTCAAATAAAAAGCTTTTGCTCCATGAAATGCCTTGTTAAGAGGATAAAATTAGCAAACTACAGATTGGGAGAAAATATTACCAAATTACTCATCTGACAATGGAGTTCTATCTAGAATATGTATAAATAACCCTCAAAACTCAATAGTTAAAAACCAGCAACTGAAAAAACATGAAAGAAGAGGTGAATGGCAAATAAGGACTTGAAAAGATTTTAATATTATAAGCCATTAGAGAAATACAGATGAAAACCACAATGCTATATCACTATGTACCCAGTAGGATGGCTAAAACTTTTTAAAAAATAAGATAAAATGCTGAAAAGGATGTGGAAAAGGTAGATCTGGTGTGAATTGCTGATGGAAATGTAACATGATACAACAACTCTGGCCTATAATTGGGTAGTTGTTTATAAAACCAAACATGCACTTATAATGACTCCAGTAATTAAATTCTTGGACATTTATCCCAGAGAAATGAAGACCTGTGCTCACAAAAACCTGTACATGAATATATATAGCAGCTTTATTTGCAATAGCCCCAAACTGGAAACAATCCAATATCCTTTGGTGGATGAATGGTTAAACAAACCCTGGCATATCTTTGTCATGGAATACTACACAGCAACAAACAGGAGATAAATAGATCATGAACACAACTTGGAAAGCTCTTAAAGGTATGATGCTTAGTGAAAAAGCCAATCTGAAAAGGTTAACATTGCATGATTCTAAATATAACATCCTCAAAATGACACAATTATGTAAATAAAGGACAGATCAGTGGCTGTGCTGAAACAAGGATGAGGTTGGGGCGTGGTGGTGGTTATGACTATGATTGGATACTACAAGGGAGTTGCTTTGGGTGAGAAAACAGGTCTATATCTTGATTGTGGTGGTGGTTCTACAAGCCTACATATGGGATCAAATTGCACAGAATTGTATATACATGTACATGAGTCCTTGTAATATATTGGTAAAATCTGAATACAGTTTGTAGTCTACTTAGTCACAGATTAGCTGGTATTATAGTTACAGATGTTGACCGTTATAGAAGTTGAAGCAAGCTGGGCAAAGAATTCAAGGGACTCTAGATGCTGTTTTTGCAACTTCCTGTGAATCTATAATTATTTCAGAATTTAAGTTAAAAATAAATAAATGATATATATTTCCTTTCCTGTCTGATTAGAGGGTCTAGAATCCAGTTCTTGGATTTTAATTGCATGCTCCAGTAAAAAGAAGCAGGGCTTCTTAAGAAATGGTTGATTTTAGGACTAGGGCATGAAATATATAAGATGAATCTGGAGTCTCTTTTTTGTAAAGCAAGACTTAGAAATTCAATTTTTCTTAAAAAGATTAAACATTGACTGCAAAACTAATTAAATTCACTTTAATATGTAAATGGCATTTATACATTTATAACTGACAGATAAACACTTCACATTTATAAAAAACATAAATAGAATAAATATATCTTAAATACTTATATGACTGAAATAGTACCAGTTCAATGGTTTATTTTGTTTCTTTATTTGCTCTAGATTTGTTTTAAACTCTCTTAAAACTATCATTAGGGCTTCCTAGGTAGCTCAGTTGTAAAGAATCCAACTGCCAATGAAGGAGATGCAGGAGATTCAGGTTCAATCCCTGGGTCAGGAAGATCTCCTGGAGAAGGAAATGGCAACCCACTCTAGTATTCTTGCCTGGGGAATTCCATGGACAGAGGAGCCTGGAGGGCTACAGTCCATGGGGTTGCAAAGAGTACATACACACACAGAAATATGGTAATTCTTATTCTGACCAACAAGTACTCTTATCAAACTGAAAAAAAAAATACTGTTATGATCAAGTAGTTTAAAAAGTTCAAATATATGATCAATTACTTTTTGGTCAGAGCATTTTACTGCTACTGCTGCTACTGCTCAGTCACTTCAGCCGTGTCCAACTCTGTGCGACCCCACAGACGGCAGCCCACCAGGCTCCTCCGTCCCTGGGATTCTCCAGGCAAGAACGCTGGAGTGGGTTGCCATTTCCTTCCCCAATGCATGAAAGTGAAAAGTCAAAGTGAAGTCACTCAGTTGTGTCCAACTCTTCGCGACCCCATGGACTGCAGCCCACCAGGCTCCTCCGCCCATGCGATTTTCTAGGCAAGAGTACTGGAGTGGGGTGCCATTGCCTTCTCCGAGCATTTTAATTAGCTACATTTTATGAAATGATTCAAATTTGAGCTGTTGGTCATCAGGGTAATCTCATTTTTGTTGAAAAATGTAGCTGTCATATCTGTGGACTTTTAGATCCATGCTTTTTACATAGGAGCCACATGAATGAGAAAAATTTCAGAAGTTAGGGGAGCAAAACTAGATGAAGGATTTATTAAAAAAATAAATTATAGGATCTGATTTATGTCAAAAGCGTCTTAATATATCTGAAAGTGAGAAAGTGCTAAAGTAACAAACAAACAAAACAGTAATAGCAGTTTGTCAAAGGGACACACGAGCCATCTAAAAGAACTCTAAGTAGACAAAACTGAAAAGATTACAGTAACAAAATAAACATGATACTATTGAATTTAACATGAATTTTAAAATAATCTGAGTCCATATCAGTATGAAAAAATAAAGCTGAATAAAGGGGTGAGAAGAAGCAAGTCACCTGTTCTGAATTCCAAATAATTTAGGTAAATATTCCACCCTTAAGGGAGTGAAGCATACCTGATCCCCCTTAAGAGCAGGCTGCACATAGAGACTAGCTTCCAAAGACTACAGTACTGAGGGGATTCCCTAGTGGCCCAGCGGCGGAGAGTCTGAGCTCCCAATGCAGAGGGCCCAATTTCAATCTGTGGGAGGAGCGCTAGATCCCACAAGCTGCAACTGAGAGTTTTCATGCCTCAACTAAAGATCTCGCATACTGCAACTAAGACTTGATAGCCAAATTAAATATATATAAATATATTTATATAAAACAAGACAAAGAGTACAGTACTGAAAAGAAAGTCAAAGAGTAACTTTACAGTGGAGAAAGCTGACAAATCAGATAATCAAAGTTAACACCAACAATGATAAGCCAAGTTAATAGTATGAAAGCTTGACATAACGTGATGAGAATGGTATTTTAATTTTGTGCCCTTTCTCCGTAAAGCTCATACTTTCAGGAAAAAAAAACAAAACAAAACACCATCAAACAAATCCCAGCTGAGAAACACTCTGCTGTATATTAGACCAGTAGTCCTCAAAATGATCAGTGCCAACAAAAACAAGGAAAGTCTGAGAAGATGTGTATAAGAGACAGGTTCGATGAAGACCTACAAGACCTT
>SJYT01015708.1:78212-89045 GCA_006410635.1 Cephalophus harveyi | reverse complement strand
AAACAATAGGAGAAAATCAGAAATTATAAAAAATGACAGAACAGGAATTCTGTTGTTATTGTTTGGTCTCTACATAATTAATTAGAAATTGAAAAAGCAATAGAAATTTGAAATAAAAATCCAAAAGCCTTTTAAAACTTATCTGATAAATAGTTGGCAAGTATAATAAACAAGAAAAAGTGAGATTAAACACAAAAGGCTTAAGATACAGCATGAAAGCCTAAGAATATTTCTTGAAACTCAAAAAGATACACTTTTCAACTCTGTGTTATCTAGTTAGAAAATCTTACTAAAATGGATGATTTTCTAATAAAATGCAATGACCTAGCTGAACTCAGATAAAACAACTCAACCTTCTATTTTGATTAAAACAAATGAAAGAAATTTAAATTGCTTTTCAAAATCATCTTACAGTCTCACTATAATGGACCAAATTCTTTTTGTTTCTGTTTCTTATCTCTTTCTGAACCTCCAGGAATTCCATCTGGATGGATATATTCTCCAACAGCAGAAGCTTGGGCAATCTTCCAGAACTAACACATCTCTTTCAGCATTTCCACAGCTGTATTATTCTAAAAGTCTTTGGTGTGCCCAAAGTTTTAAAGTCATTACAACCTAAAATTATAACTCTAGAACACTTAAAAAACACAAGTGGAGAGGAATCTTGAACTCTGCCAGAGTCCAAAACCATATTTTTATCCAATGAGTGAGTCTCATTCCCTATCTGGAATTTATACTTTCTGAATCACTGCTGACAGTGATTGCAGGCATGAAATTCAAAGACCCTTATTCCTTGAAAGGAAAGCTATGACAAACCTGGACAATATATTAAAAAGCAGAGATATCACTTTCCTGACAAAGATCGATGGACAATAGTCAAAGCTATTGTTTTTCCGGTAGTCATGTATGGATGTAAGAGCTGATTGCTGAAGAATTGATGCTTCTGAAGTGTGGTACTGGAGAAGACTCCTGAGAGTCCCTTGGACAGCAAGGAAATCAAAGCAGTCAATCTTAAAACAAATCAACTCTGAATATTCATTGGAAGGACCGATGCTGAAACTGAAGATCCAATACTTTGGCCACCTGATATGAAGAGCCAACTCACTGGAAAAGATCCTGATGCTGGGAAATACTGAAGGCAAAAGGAGAAGAGGGTGGCAGAGGGCAAGATGATTAAATAGCATCACTGACTCAATGGACATGAATTTGAGCAAACTCCACAAGATAACGGAGGACAGAGGAGCCTGGCCTACTGCAGTCCGTGGGGTGGCAAAGAGTTGGACATGCCTGAGTGACTGAGCGCACACACAAGGCACATAGAGTTCTTACTGAAGAGTATGGGTTTCATCATTTTTTAACAAACACTTTATTAACTCCTTAAGATTCAGGGAGTGCCTAAAGCAAAGCTTTCCAGATATTATTATTGATTATGATCTTGGCAAGGTTTATCCCCTATGAGAACAGCTGTCATAATACAGACTCAGAATGGGACCTAAATCATTTTGCACTAAGCCAATGAGTATTCAGAGTTTGTTACTACAGGAAGCTTACCTAGCCTATTTTGACTAAGGCATTTTCCTTCCAATCTGGCCATCACAACAATATCATTTGTCATTGAAGATACATACTTCTGCTTTTTAAACAATACACTGTTATCCCAGAAAATATAGAACTTCTATTATTCCACATGTCTTTCTATGTGCCTTATATCTCTTTATATACTGTTATCCTGAACAATTATTCCAATAAATCATGATTATTTGGGAGTTGTGCTTAGTCACTCAGTCATTACTGACTCTTGCAATTCCATGGACTGTAGCCCGCCAGGCTCCCCTGTCCATGAGATTTCTCAGGCAAGAATACTGGAGTGGATTGCCGTTTCCTTCTCCAGGGGATCTTCCCAACCCAGAGATTGAACCCAGGTTTCCTGCATTGCCGGCAGACTCTTTACCAACTGAGCTACAAAGGAAGCCCACCCAAGATATTATTCCCGCAGATATCTGCAAATCCCTCTTGTCCCACTCCATTATTTCTTTTTTTCGGAACAAGTTGTACTTTCTTATATACTATGTAATTTACTAATTTGTATCTGTTCTTGTCTGTCTTATCTCCATCACTTCCTTCATTGTAAATCCCACTGAGGGTAAGACATTTCAGATTTTGTTCATTGCTAAAACGGTATCTAAGACATAGCAGAAAATTTATAAATATCTATTGAATAAAAAAAGTTATCCATTTAGAGCAAGACAAGATGCCAGTTGCTGTCAGATGCCGTTTGCCATTTGGACTTGATGAACTTAAAACCTAGAAGGAGAAATCTAGGAAGTACAGACAACATTAAACATAAAAAGTAGTGTGTGCAAGACATGATAAGATTATTTCTGGTTTGGTTGAAGACTCGTGTGTGTGTGTGTGTGTGTATGTGTGTGTGTGCGCGCCTGACTCTGCACGCACACACATGTGCAGAGTGGTTATAGACTATAAAGTTTTTAAAGCAATCTCTTTCTTAAATTTGCCCTACTTCCTTTTACCTTGTTAAATTTATGGATATAGGCCACAATTAAATGTATGGATTGTTCATTACCTTAAGTTTAACAAAATAAAAACACTCCCAAACAATTGAAAATATGTATATAATACACAGCACTGTGACACTCATGGTTGAGTCTACACAAGGTTGAATCTCCTTGAGGATACTGTTTATTACATTATAACATGTCTGTTCCTTGAGGACTCTATGGAGAAATACACAGTATTTCTTAGGGATCTGGAATAGTTTAGTATCTGCTGAACAATTCATTTGTTTTTGTCATAAGGATACTGTAAATTGTGTAATTAATCAGATTGTCCTTTTCAAATAGTTTGTGTGAAAGCTTGCGGCCAAATTAGTGGTTCATCTATTGCAAAGGCAAGGTCTTTTGTGGCTTGTATTTTAAGAGTATTTTCTTCTTTTCTTGGTCCATCTTTATGACTCTTGCCTTGTTTTGCTTTTTCTTTGTCTCCTTCTTTTCAAGCTTGTTTATTTATTTAGTTTATACCCTTATAAGCCATTTTAAATCCTTTCATAGAGAAGTTAGGTAAAATACAAAGAAAACAGTTGTTATGTACCTATTACAGGCACATCACTGTGCTACGTCTATGGAAAGGAAGACAAAGGAAGGAAGGAGGAAGACAAGTAGACAGAAAAGGAAAAAAAGTGAAACAGAAGGAAAATAAAAAGATGACATAGCCCCTGTCCTCAAGGACCATGAGTAGTGATGACCCAGAGCTCTGGGCACGGCCTCAGAGCACATTGATTTCTCTCCTTTCTGAACTCTAACAACACTTAGATTCAATAACACCCAATTTAGCACTTGATGATATACTGCCTGGTGTTGTCTGCTTATTGTTTTATGTGGCTAAGTGTTGCCTTTTGAGCAGGGACCTTGTATTAACTCCTCATGTCTTCTCACAGTGAGTATTGCAGTTGCTACACAGATTGATTGACTGAGAAGCCATCCTTACCAGGAGGATGGTGCAGGCTCTTTCTAATATACAGGCTGGTATAGCTGACCTCCTTAGACCTGCTAGTCACACAGCAGTATTGACAATCTGATTTCGCCTTGCCGCCTGCAAGGATCTCTGAGGAAATGGACCCTTGCGTATAGTTCTCTGAGTTTGGTTTGTGTCTAAATGTGTTATTTTGAGGGGAAAATGAAATGGTTTAATAATAATTAATTTGTGCATTCAGCAGAGATTTGCTGAGTGCTTACTCTATGCCAGGCATTGTTTCATGCTTTGATAATAAATCAGTAAAGAAAGCAAAGCCCCAAGGACTTCCCTGGTGGTCCAGTGGCTAAGACTACATGCTCCCAATGCAGAGGGCTTGGGTTCAAATCCTGATCAAAAAATTAGATCACACATACCACAGCTAAGAATTTGCATGTTTCAACTGAAGATCCATCATGCTGCAAGGAAGATCAAAGAACCTGCACGCTGCAACTAAGACCCAGCACAGCCATGTAAATAGCTAAATAAATATTTTACAAAAAGACCCGTCTCCTGATGGTGTTTGTAGGCAAGCAGGCTGTGGAGAGAGGGGAGGAAGGCAAATATTAAACACCAGATACAGATCTTTCTGACCCCATGGACTGTAACCCACAGGCTCCTCTGTCCATGGAATTCTTCAGGCAAGAATACTGAAGTGGGTTGTCATTCCTTTCTCCTAGTGATCTTCTCAACCCAGGGACTGAACTCAGGTCTCCTTCATTGCAGGCAGATTCTTTACTCTCCAAGCCACCAGGGGACCCCCATTAAAAAGTAGGCAAATTATATAGCATATTAAAAGAGAGAAGTGGTACCAGAAATTTTTAAAAGGTAAACGTGAGTCAGGGCCATTGGAAGTCTTGCATGAGGGTGGAGTGTTTTGCTTGGAATTAAAGTGGTTGAGGAATGACTCAGGAGCAGGAATATTTGAGCAAAGACTGAAAGGAACTGAGGGAGTTAGATATGCTCACATCTGTTCTAAGTGGAGCCAGTGCAAAGGTCCCGAAGCAGAAATGTACTGGGAGAGCTCAAATAGCAAGAAGTTGAGGTGACTGGCATGGAGAGAGGTGGGAGAGGATGGGAAGAAATGAGGTAAGGGTGCAACAGGAATCCAGATAACTAGGATTCTAGAGAATATTTTAGGACTGTTTAATCCTGGTAGGATGGGAACTCAGAGGAAACTGAGCAAAAGGCTGACATGGACTAATTAGTTTTTAAGAGTTTTCCCCTGTTGCTTTGTTGAGATTAGACAGAAGAGGGGATGAAAGCTACAAGACAAGCTAGGAGCCAATGGCAATAATCTGAGTGAGAGGTGGTGGTGACTTAGGCCTGTAGCTTTACTTATAAACGGTGACAAGTGGCCAGATTCAAGAAATATTTTTAAAGGTGGCTGTATAGTTTTTCCTGATGATTTGGATATATGATGTAGATGAACGAGCAGAATCAAGGATTTTGACAAAAGTTCTGACCTTAGTAAATTAAAGGATGGAGTTGCCATTTACTGAGCTGAAGAAGACTCCAGGAAGTACAGGGATCTGGTGTTGAACATGATACTTCTAATATTTCTGTTGGATTTCTAAGTGGAACTTGACGATGCTAGCCTGTGAGTGAGATGGTAATTTACTAGAGAGATCTGCAGTAGAAATATAAACTTGAGGGCTAATGGGATACAGATGTTATTTAAGGCTGTAAGACTGAAGGCCACAAGAGATGAGAGTAGATAGAGGTGAGAGGGCTCAAGGAATGAGCCCTGTGATCCCCCATTAAGTAGAAGCAAGGAGAAAGGGCCAGCAAAGGAGCCTGAGGTGTGGCCAGTGAGGCAGACAGAAAATCAGGAGAGAGTGGTGGAGACGCTCAGAAAATGTATCAACGAGGAGAGTGTTGTCAACCGGGTCAGAGCTGCTAAAGGGTCAGCTGAATGAAGACAAGTCCAACAATGCAGAGGTCACCAATGACCGTGATAAGATCAGTTTTACTGGTCTAGTGTGGCCAAAGGATTGATTGAATTGTGTTTAGGAGAGAATGGTAAAAGGGAAATTGAAGAAAGTGAATAGAGATAATTCTTTCAAGGATTTTGTTGCAAGGGGAACCACCAGGTTAGTGGCTGGTTGGGAAGTGAGGATCACAAGAAGGGTCTTTTTAAGATGAGAAAAGTAGCAATAAAGCAATATTTTGTATGCTGATGGAGCTATTTCAGCATAAAATGAAAAAAAAAATCAGTAACGCAAGGGAGAGAATGGGGAAGAATTGCTGAAATAATGTCTTTGAATATGCAAGACAGGAGTGAAAGAAATGACGGAGAGCAGAATCTGGCTGAAGATGGGGGCACAGACTTGGGGACAGGACCTCAGAACATGTGGAAATAGAAGCTGCTAGTGAGTAGAATGCATGTGTGTGCCCTTGGTTGCTAGGTTGTGTCTGACTCTTTGTAACACTGTGGACTGGAGTCCACCAGGCTCCTCTGTCCATGGGACTTCCCAGGCAAGAAAACTGAGGCAGGTTGCCATTTCCTACTCCAGGGGATCTTTCTGATCCAGGGGTCGAATCCCTGTCTCCTGCATCTCCTGCATTGGGAGGCAGATTCTCTACTACTGCGCTACCTGGGAAGCCCAAGTGAGTAGAATGTAATGCTATAATAACAACCAGTTTTTACTATACACCTAGGGTGTGCTAGGCACTGAATAGAGACAAGGGATTCACAAAAATCCCAATGAGGTGGGTACTAGCTTCTGTCGTTTACAGATGATGAAGCAGGTTTAGGGAGTGGAATAGCTTCAGAGAGTGGAATAACTTGAACAGGTCATTCTAAGACTGGTACCTGGTAAAGTGATTATGGTAGCCTCCAAAACCATGTCTTCCTTATGTCAAAAGTCACAGCGGTAACCACTGTTCTCTGCTATTTCTCTAGAGGATGTCTGTGGTCTCTTGGGAATGGATCTCTGGGAGAATCACTGGGCACCTCCCCAGAGGCCATCGGATTCCAGCAGAAGCCATGAATAAAACAGGAATCAAGAGGNCCAAAACCATGTCTTCCTTATGTCAAAAGTCACAGCGGTAACCACTGTTCTCTGCTATTTCTCTAGAGGATGTCTGTGGTCTCTTGGGAATGGATCTCTGGGAGAATCACTGGGCACCTCCCCAGAGGCCATCGGATTCCAGCAGAAGCCATGAATAAAACAGGAATCAAGAGGCTGCAGTCAGCACATTTTGAAACTTCTATTCTCTTTCTGCCTAAATGCAGTTTCAAGTAACCACAAAGTGGTAGTCCAAGGGAAAACCCTCCCTCAAGAACGCCACTAACATTTAATATTCCTCTCCACAAAAGAAGGAACTAGGAACCTGTCTAGAACCCACTGATTAGATCAGAGAAGGTGGTAGACAGACGTAGAGGAAGCTCTAGCACAGTCTCCAACACTAAGCCCTGTGTGCCAGACCTGAGTATAGTACTGGAGTTGAGGACACTGCTTTCTGTCCCCTGTATCACCTTATATGGGTAGTCTGTCCTTCCCATAGAAGATCTGAAGATGCCTAAAACTGGAGACCATCTAGTCCAGCCTCCCACACAGTGGAGAATGCTCTCATAAATGACCCTGCCAGATCCCTCTTGGACAGCTTCATTGATGTGGATCTTACTATGTTATTGCTTCTCTGGTGGCTCAGATAGTAAAGAATCTGCCTGCAATGTGAGGGACCCAGCTTCAATCCCTGGGTCAGGAAGATCCCCTGGAGAAGGGATATACTTCAGTCTTTCTTTGTGAAGAATCCCATGGACAGAGCAGCCTGGCAGGCTATAGTCCATGGAGTCGCAAAGAATCGGACATGACTGAGACACTGACATTTTTGCTTTCACTTTTCTGTGTTACTGGACAGGGGGTTCCATTGTAGTGGACAGCTACAATTGTTCGAGTTTTGCCTTAAATATAGCTAGAATCTGCTTTCTTTCATCCCTCTGCCCCAACTACAGCAATGTAGTTATACCTGCTTGCTTTCCTGGTTAGACCATTTATCCTAAGCAGCTTAGATGGAGGCAGAGAAGATTTACTTCTATAAACTTGTGGAAATAAACTTGGTGCTTGCAAGAGTGGATGCAGCAGGAGCCGAGGAGCCTGCTTTACAGACTAGCAGGTGGTGATACTTTTTGTTCCAGTGAGGCAGAGAAAGACCAGATTTGGTGCATCCCAGACACTACTCTCTGCTCTGTCATTTGGACCCCTTGGCTTCCGTCTTTCACTGGAATCTGCTCTGCTATGATTCTCCTAGCAATGCTTGTCTGGTAGAGAGTAATCGAAAGAGTCTCCCCAGCCCCACTCCTCTCCCTTAGATCACCCTGATTTATCTGAGCAGTTTTTGCTCATAACGAGCCATCCTTGAGGGAGCCCTAGTGATATCACTCATCAGAGCAAGCACATAGCTTGAGAGAGAAGCTGTCACATCTGAAATGCCATATTTCTCCCAGAAAGAAGGAAATTTGTGAGATGCCAGGGGCGATGGCAGTGAATGGTGCAAATCTGGGTCCTAAGATGCTTCAGTCGTGTCTCACTCTTTGTAACCCCATGGACTGTAGCCCGCTAGGCTCCTCTGTCCATGGGGTTTCTCCAGGCAAGAATATTTGAGAGGGGTACCATGCCCTCCTCCAGGGGATCTTCCCAACCCAGGGATTGAACTCGCATCTCTTATGTCTCCTGCATTGGCAGGCAGGTTCTTCATCACTAGCGCCACCATTCCTACCTGTTGCAGAGCAGAGAAGGGAAAGCCATTTTCTAAAGGTCTCCAGAAGTGGGTGCCACACCCAGCTCCGGGTGTCCTGGGAGGACAGTTTGTTACACTGAAGTGAAAAGGTAACACACTTCCCCCTTTTGTTAACAATAATTTCTAAACTGCTTTATACACTATATTTTATTCTTTCTAGGGACAGCCCGGTGAATACATTTGTACATTAACAGAGCATTCTGTTTAAGGCCCATTCAGGGTGAACTTCGAGTCCTGCCTTCAGAGGAGTACAGGATGGTGAGTGAAATTCAAGTTCTGCCCACCTGCCTGCCCGTTTTCCTGTTTCTGCAGCTTCAGACCACTCTGCAGCAGAGAAGCATCAAGACAGAGGGAGGTCCCGAGAAACTACATGGAGCTGGACTGCCAGCGTCTGGAGCATGGTCAACCTGATTGCAGAACTTAGAGAATCTAAGGGTCAGATGGTTGGACATGGAGCTGGGGAAGAAGCATTTTCTTTAGGGCCCGTGGTGCTATCATGAATTAAAACATTTTGAGGTTGGTGAATCCTTTTGTACTTCTGAAAAGAGGCAAGTAGTTATTCATCACCTTTGGCTCCTCTGCACAGCATGGGGCAGCCGCCAGTGATGTGTGGGGTTCTTCCCTTGGTGACCAGTCACAAGCAAGAAAACACAAAATGCAACAAGCACCTACCACATCGGGAGGCAGTGCTAAGAGCTTTCACATGTGCCACCACATTTAATCCTCCACTCGGTTAGAAGCAAGATGGTATGAAATCCTACACAAAAGGAAACCAAGGCTTGGAAAAGTTATATAAACAGACAGTTCTCCAAAGAAGATATACAGATGGCTAACAAACACATGAAAAGATGCTCAACATCACTCATTATCAGAGAAATGCAAATCAAAACCACAGTGAGGTACCATCTCATGCCATACCTTTGGCTCCTCTGCACAGCATGGGGCAGCCGCCAGTGATGTGTGGGGTTCTTCCCTTGGTGACCAGTCACAAGCAAGAAAACACAAAATGCAACAAGCACCTACCACATCCGGAGACAGTGCTAAGAGCTTTCACATGTGCCACCACATTTAATCCTCCACTCGGTTAGAAGCAAGATGGTATGAAATCCTACACAAAAGGAAACCAAGGCTTGGAAAAGTTATATAAACAGACAGTTCTCCAAAGAAGATATACAGATGGCTAACAAACACATGAAAAGATGCTCAACATCACTCATTATCAGAGAAATGCAAATCAAAACCACAATGAGGTACCATCTCATGCCAATCAGAATGGTTGCTATCCAAAAATCTACAAACAATAAATGCTGGAGAGGGTGTGGAGAAAAAGGAACCCACTTACACTGTTGGCGGGAATGCAAACTAGTACAGCCACTATGGAGAACAGTGTGGAGATTCCTTAAAAAAAAAAAAACTGGAAATAGAACTGCC
Source organism: Cephalophus harveyi (assembly GCA_006410635.1). Taxonomy (NCBI): domain Eukaryota; kingdom Metazoa; phylum Chordata; class Mammalia; order Artiodactyla; family Bovidae; genus Cephalophus; species Cephalophus harveyi. The sequence continues at coordinate 79,340 of SJYT01015708.1, read as the reverse complement.
ATGTGACCCACTGCTGGGCATACACACCTAGAAAACCAAAAATGAAAGAGACACATGTACCGCAATATTCATCACAGCACTGTATATAATAGCCAGGACATGGAAGCAACCTAGATGTCCATCAGCAGACGAATGGATAAGAAAGCTGTGGTATCAGGCAGGTTCTTCATCACTAGCGCCACCATTCCTACCTGTTGCAGAGCAGAGAAGGGAAAGCCATTTTCTAAAGGTCTGCAGAAGTGGGTGCCACACCAAGCTCCGGGTGTCCTGGGAGGACAGATTGTTACACTGAGGTGAAAAGGTAACACGCTTCCCCCTTTTTTTAACAATAATTTCTAAACTGCTTCTATACACTATATTTTATTCTTTCTAGGGACAGCCCGGTGAATACTTTTGTACATTAACAGAACATTCTGTTTAAGGCCCACTCAGGGTGAACATTGAGTCCTGCCTTCAGAGGAGTACAGGATGGTGAGTGAAATTCAAGTTCTGCCCACCTGCCTGCCCATTTGCCTGTTTCTGCAGCTTCAGACCACTCTGCAGCAGAGAAGCATCAAGACAGAGGGAGGTCCCGAGAATCTACATGGAGCTGGACTGCCAGCATCTGGAGCATGGTCAACCTGATTGCAGAACTTAGAGAATCTAAGGGTCAGATGGGTGGACATGGAGCTGGGGAAGAAGCATTTTCTTTAGGGCCCGTGGTGTTATCATGAATTAAAACATTTTGAGGTTGGTGAATCCTTTTGTACTTCTGAAAAGATGCAAGTAGTTATTCATCACCTTTGGCTCCTCTGCACAGCATGGGGCAGCCGCCAGTGATGTGTGGGGTTCTTCCCTTGGTGACCAGTCACAAGCAAGAAAACACAAAATGCAACAAGCACCTACCACATCGGGAGGCAGTGCTAAGAGCTTTCACATGTGCCACCACATTTAATCCTCCACTCGGTTAGAAGCAAGATGGTATGAAATCCTACACAAAAGGAAACCAAGGCTTGGAAAAGTTATATAAACAGACAGTTCTCCAAAGAAGATATACAGATGGCTAACAAACACATGAAAAGATGCTCAACATCACTCATTATCAGAGAAATGCAAATCAAAACCACAATGAGGTACCATCTCATGCCA
>SJYT01015708.1:62371-78141 GCA_006410635.1 Cephalophus harveyi | reverse complement strand
CTCTCCTCTTTCACTTTCATCAAGAGGCCTTTTAGCTCCTCTTCACTTTCTGCCATAAGGGTGGTGTCATCTGCATATCTGAGGTTATTGATATTTCTCCCGGCAATCTTGATTCCAGCTTGTGCTTCTTCCAGTCCAGCGTTTCTCATGATGTACTCTGCATAGAAGTTAAATAAGCAGGGTGACAATATACAGCCTTGACGGACTCCTTTTCCTATTTGGAACCAGTCTGCTGTTCCATGTCCAGTTCTAACTGTTGCTTCCTGACCTGCATACATATTTCTCAAGAGGCAGGTTAGGTGGTCTGGTATTCCCATCTCTTTCAGAATTTTCCACAGTGAGGACGTATTAGGCACCTGTTGTGGTAGAGTCATCTATCAGACATCATGGGAGACCAAGTGGAAATATTTGTAAATTGCTTGAAAAGACACAGGACACAGCTGTACAACTACACCTAAAATGCAGGTAAATTATAACAAATATGCTCAAATATGCAATGAAGACAGTAAAAGCTCCAGGAGGTCAGAGGCCAGAGGAATGAGAGATGGAGAAGTTACAGTACTCAGTCCAGGAAGGAAGCTTAGTCTGGGGTTGAAAAGTGCAGAATTTGCCTGAGAAGAAAAGAATGGAGAACTTCTAAATGGGAGGAGGAGGGACTGCTTAAGTGTGGGGGTGAGAATGCCTACCGTTTCAGGGGGAAGGATGAGGTACTCATGTTGGTAGGAAGTGCACAGGAAACAGTTGAAGATTTGATAAGAAAGGTCATTGGTCTGAATGCTGATCTCACATGTGAACCTTATTGCAGTGACCATGACGAGCCATAGCAATTTCTTGAGCAGAGGAAGGCTCCAAGAAAAGGAGTTTTCAAGTTTGAGATTGTAGGAAGTGAGCTCACAATGCCTTTGGAAGTTGAATCTTGGGCAAATCTTTTCCATATACTATACAAAGAATTACTTTAGACTTGTTGTTTAGTTGTTAAGCTGAACTTTTCTTGTTAAGCTGAGTTTTCTTGAAGTTTGGGCAAATTACTTATTGATGAATGGATATGTCTAGTTAAAAATGAGTTTTCCTTATTAACTTGTGAGTCCTTTTAACAACAGTTTGTCAAGTTTCAATATTAGTATGTTACTATGTTCAGGATTAGTATTTGGTTTCAAAGTAAATTAATGCATTTCCTTTAAAAAATGGAAAAGGAGTTTTCAGAAACTGGATGTAGGTGTAGCATGCAGGTAAAGTGGTGGAGCAAATTCTGAGGGGGAGGGAGACCATTTGGAAAGTTATTGTTATTGTTAAGGAGTGAGGTCACAGGCAGTTAACCAAGGTGAAGGTGGGAAAACAAAGAAGGGCTGAATGGGGCTCAATTCAGGAAATAGTGCCTGAGTGTGCACAGAGGGTAAGGGAAGGTGGGAGGAAGAATTAAGGATGATTGAATGCTTTATGGGGCCTCCCAGCTGCCTCAGTGGTAACTAATCCACCTGCCAAGCAGGAGACTCTGGTTGGATCCTTGGGTTGGGAAGATCCCCTGGAGAAGGAAATGGCAACCCACTCCAGTCTTCTTGCCTGGGAAATCCCGTGGACAGAGGAGCCTGATGAGCTAGAGTCCATGGGGTTGCAAAAAGTCAGAACACGATCAAGCAACTAAAAAATAACTGTGGTTTAAACCTAAGTAAAATGAGGGCATCATCCTCTTCAGATGAGGCTCTAGGTGAAGGACTTTGCTATGGGGATGATGCAGTGACCTAGGGGTCTAGAAGCCTTGCTCTGAAGTTTTACGTTCTTATTTATTTTAGCCAAGTCACCCCTGCTCCACCTCCAGGCTTAAAGCCTGATAAAATGTGCTTGGAGGTCCATTCTAGGAACTTCATGCAAAACTGTCTATGAAGAAGGCCTGGAAAATGTTCATTTGTCTGCTTCCCCTGCCCCATTCCCCCATACCTAGCTTGAACTTCTGTTCAAAAGTTTGGAGCCTCCAGGGGCCCCACTTCCACATGTAAGAGTCACTGTACACCATTCTACTCAATAGTGGGCCTCCTGAGCCTTTGTGCTCAGGGACATTGAAGTTAGCTAACATTCAGAGGGTAGACTGAGCTGGGTGAGCCAAGCCTCATTAGCTGTGTGGTCGGGTCACAGTGCCCGCCCCAAGGATTTAAATAGCAGCATTGTCAAGATGAGACAAAGCAACTGTCCCCCTGCATTAAGAGCCCATCAATCCCTACAGCCTCATACACAGTTCCCTTGGCCAGCTGAAGGCTTCTTGGTGAGATGATGTGCAGAGGAGGCAGCTGCCTGTGGACAAGGGACCATAACCTGTGCTGTTCCGGGCTTCTACTGATCAAAAGAGCAGAACAGACTGAAGAATGGGCTTCGCCCCCTGACAGGATCGGGCACTGCCCATGTTGTGAGCATAAATAAACAAGCAACAAAAGGGACTCCAGAAGGAACCTCATTTCTGCAGCCTTGAGCAGCCTCTTTTGTCATCTTAAGGGACAGAATGACTGCAGGGAAGCAACAGGCAGGTTGGGTCCCAATACATATGGAAATGATTGGCTAATATCATCTTGGTAAGATTTCAAGGCAACAGTAAGTAGCAGTTTAACAACCTGCTAAAATATAAATCCTCTCTGTTCTGAAGTGGAGCTTAAAATTCCCACCACCACACATCCATTGTGCTCAGAAATTGCAGTTTTGGCCACCAGGTGATAGGTGACCTCTTTTCAAGTTCCTCCAGGTGGGATAAAACATTAAAGCATATAAAGAATCCTGCCTATATTTTTTGTTTGTTTGTTATTAGTTTAAAATATCATTTAATACTCATATCATCCTTCACATACACATGATAATTTTAATTAAAATATCCCAAGTGATATCAATAATTGTCTCAAGTTATACAAAACTAAGCAATAAAATGTTAAATATCATATTTTATTTCCTCAAGTAGAAAAATGCTTGCTTGCACACATTAAAATTCATAAATCAAATGTATCTTATAATTGTTATTTATGTTACCTGTAATAGTTTCTCTCCTGTCTTAAAGGAAAATGGTTATTGAATGGTTAATAACATTTTACAGTCTGAACAAAGTAGTTCACCTGCAATCCCTGCCAAGTGTGCACTTCGACAACCCTTGTTGATGAAATGGGAAAAAAGAAAGTTTCAGCGTGTGGAGTGCTATGGAGTGGAGGTAATAACAGGCCAGGAACTAGAGTCAATGACCCAAGCTAGCAGTTTGAAGACTCTTGGCCCCTTGAGAGGATTCTTGGCCCCTTGAGAGTGGGGATAGAAAATACAAAAAGACATCTGAGTTTGCCAACAGTAAGCCCATGCGTGTTTTTGTGATTGGGCCTTTATATGCATTACTTTGTATGTATTTTGTGAAACATTTTATCCATCTTCTTTTTTCATTTGAGTTTTGAAAGTTATTTATAGTTTCTTCTTTGGCCATGCCTCATGGCATAGAGAACTTCCCCAACCAGACATCAAACCTATGCCCCCTGCAGTGGAAGCATAAAGTCTTAACTATTGGATAGCCAGGGAAGGCCCTTTTTCCATCTTCTGTTTGATGTGAAGACCTCCATCATCTACCTAGTAGTATCTTTGACTGATTATATTGTACAATAGCTTATATTGACATTTCTCAAAGGTATTTGACCACCAAGCACTTATTAATTGATAATAACATCAACAGGAGTACAAGATATAATTTGCACATTTTCTTTGTATTTCCCTTCTGTGAAAACTCACTGTGAGGCATGTTGGAATTGGATCCTAATTCTATCACTTGCATTATGTGTGACTCTAGATAAATAATGTTAACCTCCTTGGTTCCTCTCTTGTCACCTTTTCTAACTAAAACTTGGCTGAATTTTATCAAATTGAGATCTTCTGTCTTAAATTCATTGTAATCCTCCATTGGGATATTTGGTAACCGTTCTCTTTGCCTCCCACAGCCACTTCCAGACAGTAACATCAACAGGAGCACAAGATATAATTTGCACATTTTCTTTGTATTTCCCTTCTGTGAAAACTCACTGTGAGGCATGTTGGAATTGGATCCTAATTCTATCACTTGCATTATGTGTGACTCTAGATAAATAATGTTAACCTCCTTGGTTCCTCTCTTGTCACCTTTTCTAACTAAAACTTGGCTGAATTTTATCAAATTGAGATCTTTTGTCTTAAATTCATTGTAATCCTCCATTGGGATATTTGGTAACCGTTCTCTTTGCCTCCCACAGCCACTTCCAGACAGCGCCTCCATCCCTTTTGTAAAAGCCCTTAGCCTTTAAGGCTCATATCCCATGACCATAGCACTTTCTCCCCTTTCCCTAATAATCGAGGAGTTCTTCATCATGCTTCTTTATTTGCTAAAATTTAACACTTGATTCACCACCTACTTTTCAATACTTGCCCTTCTTTGTCTTAGGCAAAGTCAACAACCACATGGACCACACGTTAGACATCAGGTTACTTGATTTCTTTGTTTGGTGACCTTCTTAGTGAGCCATTTGCTCCAGTACCAGATGGTGGGACACATCAGCACCACAAATTTTGCCCCCAAAATACATGAACTTGAACATTCACTTTTATATTAAAATCTGCTATCCTTCTACCCCAGACCTTCTCAGGTGGCTCAGTGGAAAAGAATGTGCCTACCAATGCAAGAGACCCAGGGATCAAACCTGGAAGATCCCATGGAGAAGGAAATGGCAACCCCCTCCAGTATTCTTGCTTGGGAAATCCTATGAACAGAGGAGCCTGGAGGGCTACAGTCCATGGGGTCACAAAGAGTTAGAAAGAACTTAGCAACTAAACAACACTCTTCTACCCCAGTTACTCAAATACTTCCAGGCATAGGTATTCTGATCTCAAACTTTCATGTCTCTGAACCCCATTTTTATCCATCAGTCCCTCTTCATCTGAAAAGAAGCAACCCACCTCCTCTGTGCTCACATATGAGTGATTGAGCATGGTAGGAGAAAATTACAAAGTGGGTAGATTGATAATTATGAAATGATGAACACTATCTTAGGTCAAGTTCCCTGGAAATTGATTCTGAGATGGAGATTCATGTTTGCCAAGTTTCTGACTGCTCTCATTTCTTTAGGAAACCTATTTCTCCCCACTTTATATATACTTTAGATTTTTCTAACCCTGAGCCAGCATCTTTGCTGGTCTATGAGACTTAAAAACTGGAGTGACCCATTCATTTATCCTTGAGGGATTTAAACTTATGGTCATCAAACCCTTCTTGGGCTGTAACTGAAGCACATGTCCATTTATAGTCAAATGAGTAGAGAAGTATNCTTTAGATTTTTCTAACCCTGAGCCAGCATCTTTGCTGGTCTATGAGACTTAAAAACTGGAGTGACCCATTCACTTATCCTTGAGGGATTTAAACTTATGGTCATCAAACCCTTCTTGGGCTGTAACTGAAGCACATGTCCATTTATAGTCAAATGAGTAGAGAAGTATCAAGAGAAACTCCTGTGGATCACTGAAGTGACAAATATATTTCTCTTTGCTTACATTCTATAGCAAGTGACCCTATCTCCTCTTGGTGGTTAGTGTTAATTAACTTCCTGAGATGATGACCGCTTTCTCTGCCTGCTGCTTTCATGGTTACAAGCCCAAAGAGGTCGCAAAGCAGCAACAGAATAAGTTTTAATGAAAGCTTGCTCAAAGTGTCACTTCCAGTGATGTTAAGCAGGGCTGTTCCAACTACCATTCTTCAGTTTCTGTGCCCATTTCTACAATGTTTTTATATATAGAGATTATATATAAATATATATTGGATATTGATTTAGGCAATAGAAAAGTATATTGTGCCATGAAAAACAGTCCCCATAAGTTCAGATTATCATAATAAAGCTGGTACCTCACCTGTGTGCTCAGAAGACTATATTCTTGCTCTACCAAGTTGGCAGTTCTGAAGTATAATAGTAGGCTGAGTAAGTCTCATGGTTATGTGTCCCTGCCTTCCCTCGTTGGCCATAAAGTGGATGTGCTGTTCTGATAAGATATTTTGCAGGATCTCATCTCAATGGATTAAACACTGATCCGTGTGCTGGCTAAGTGCCTTTGATCAGGGAAGGCACACTCATAAGCAGAATATTTGTTAATGCCATCAAGATAAATCTGCTCCTTCCAGGGCAGAAGACCTCAGCTCATTTCAGTTCAGTTTGGTTGCTCAGTCATGTCTGACTCTTTGTTACTCCATGAATTGCAGCACGCCAGGCCTCCCTGTCCATCACCAACTCCCAGAGTTCACTCAGACTCATGTCCATTGAGTCGGTGATGCCATTCAGCCATCTCATCCTCTGTCATCCCCTTCTCCTCCTGCCCCCAATCCCTCCCAGCATCAGAGTCTTTTCCAATGAGTCAACTATTCGCATGAGGTGGCCAAAGTATTGGAGTTTCAGCTTTAGCATCAGTCCTTCCAAAGAACACCCAGGACCGATCTCCTTTAGGATGGACTGGGTGGATCTCCTTGCAGTCCAAGGGACTCTCAAGAGTCTTCTCCAACACCACAGTTCAAAAGCATCAATTCTTCGGCGATCAGCTTTCTTCACAGTCCAACTCTCACATCCATACATGACCACTGGAAAAACCATAGCTTTGACTAGATGGACCTTTGTTGACAAAGTAATGTCTCTGCTTTTGAATATGCTATCTAGGTTGGTCATAACTTTTCTTCCAAGGAGTAAGCGTCTTTTAATTTCATGGCTGCAATCACCATCTGCAGTGATTTTGGAGCCCCCAGAAATGAAGTCTGACACTGTTTCCACTGTTTCCCCATCTATTTCCCATAATCCATTTACCACCAAGTGTCAAGTTGGGCTCCTCTAGGACTGGTGCCATATTGCAGGCCCAGCATTTGTCTCTGTTGTAAACAGACTAGACATTTGGAAGCTTCAAGGATTAATTTAGCCTTGGTAAGTGGGAGCCCATGCTGTTGAGCCCATGTATGGTATCCCTTCCTGTCATGGTTACTGTGTTTATGAATCCAGTGTGCAAGTTAGGGTGTTATTAACAAAGTCTGAGTGAAGTTATTGTTGGCTTCATTATTTTGGTTCTCTCTGAAGAGCATTGCCATATAACATTATAATCTTCACATTTCAGGCCACTCATTTAGGTCAGTCTACAAGATTCTTTCTCCATTTTTTCTTGTTTCAATCTTCCAGTTTCTGTGTGTGTGTGTATGTGTTTACAATCCCTTGACCAACTGGCCAAGCCTTTCATTATTGCCCATGAGACCATTTATAGTCTTATTTCAGGCCACTTTTCTTTCCATTCAAGGTAAATATCCAGGTGGAATACTCAGAGATCTTTCCCTCTGGTAGTATATCTCCTCAAGGCTGGCTTTCAGGACCACCTCTGAATGGGGCTATACTCCAGCAAAAGTTTGTTTTCAGTTTCCAGTCACACACCCAATCAATCAATCCATGATCAAGTTCAATCTTCTTTCTCCTTTATCAGCTGATCATTATGCCAGTGTGAGCTGAAAGGGAGGCGCCATAAGTGTGAACTTACAGAGAGATGCTAGTATAACAATGGTGAAAAACAGGGCTATGATTGCCTTCTGGCTCTGTTTGTGCCTGACTTGGAGCTATTTCAACCTTGTAATGGGTTGTTGCTGAGTCTGCCTATGGTTACTACTTGGGGGACCTGGCAGAATTCAGCTTATGAAGGGTAGTTCTCCTGTATAGCCACTTGATGCCCCACAGACAGATGTTCAGTTTCTATCAGTGTCCTTTGGCAAGCTAGTAGCTGTATTTTGAATAGTTGTTGTTGTTCAGTTGCTCAGTGTGTCTGACTCTTTGCAACCCCATGGACTGGAGCATGCCAGGCTTCCCTGTTCTTCACCACTTCCTGGGTTTGCTCAAACTCATGTCCAATGAGTTGGTGATGCCATCCAATCATCTCATCCTCGATCACCCCCTTCTCCTCCTGCCCTCAACCTTTCCCAGCGTCAAGGTCTTTTCAAATGAGTCAGTTCTTCTCATCAGGTGACCAAAGTATTAGAGCTTCAGCTTCAGCATCAGTCCTTCCAATGAAGATTCAGGTTTGATTTTCTTTAGATTTGAGTGGTTTGATCTCCTTGCTGTCCAAAGGACTCTCAAGAATCTTCTCTAACATCACAGTTTGAAGGCATCAATTCTTTGGTCATCAGTCTTTTTTATTGTTCAGTTCTCACATCTGTACATGATTACTGGAAAAACCATAGCTTTGACTACATGGAGCTCTGTAGGCAAAGTAATGTCTGTGCTTTTTAAAACACTGTCTAGGTTGGTCATACCTTTTCTCCCAAGGAGTAAATTTAATTTTATGGCTACAGTCACCATCCATAGCAATTTTGGAGTCCAGAAAAATAAAATCTATTACTGTTTCCATTGATTCTCCTTTTATTTGCCATGAAGTGATGGGACCAGAGGCCATGATCTTTGTTTTTTGAATATCGAATTTCAAGCCAACTTTTTCACTCTCCCCTTTCACCTTCATCAAGAGGCTCTTTAATTCCTCCTCACTTTCTGCCATTAGGGTGGTTTTTGAACAATAGCATTAGCTTTCCTGGTGTTTCAGACAGGAAAGAATCTGCCTGCAATGCAGAAGACCTGAGTTTGATCCTTGAGTTGGGAAGATACCCTGGAGAAGGGAATGGCTACCCACTCCAGTAGTCTTGCCTGGAGAATTCCATGGACTGAGGAGCCTGGCGGGCTACAGTGCAGGGGGTTGCAAAGAGTCGGACATGAGTGAGTGACTTTCACTAACACTACTATTACTATCAGTTTCTGCTGCAGGTGGCCTTGCCTTGATACGTTTTGATTCTTCCACGAGGACTTCCTATAAATGCCACCTGGTGTCTTTTCTCTCTGCAGATACTCACAGTACCACAGGGTCTGGGAGGTCTGTGGCACACTGCTTAAGGCTGCTTGCCCAGCAGTCTGACCTGCTACAGAGCCTTTTCCTGCTCTATGCCCCATTCAAAGCTGGAAGCCTTCCATTGCAGCCATGACCTGGATTGGCACCATATTCAGCAGTGTAGCATATGCTTCCTCTAGCACAGAAGAGGCCGATTAAGCATTGGGCTTCCTTCTTATTGTGGTAATATGGGCAACACAATCATTTGCTCTTTATTTTGAAGGGAATATCTTGGCCTGACCCAGACACTGGCCTCAAAAAATTTTTACTAATATGACAAGTCCCTTAATCTTCACAGCATTCTACAGGTCAGACCTCTACCTGGCTGCCACACTGACCTTGTCAATCATTATGACATTGTACTCACCTTACTTTGGATGGTTAAATGCCACTCCTTGGCCTCTATTATTTCATGACTCTGTTATCTCTGCTCCTACTAGGGAGTTCAGTTCTATAACATACTCTTCTCTTAGAAGCTCCAGTCTGCAAAGATCAGCCAGGCCTTGAACTTTTCAAGAATTTTAGTATCTTTAGTAACCTCCAGGAGGCCATAACAAAATACCATTGACTGGGTGCTTTAAAAGAAATTTATTTTTCATACTTCTCAAGGTTAGAAATCCAAGATCAAGGTTCTAGCCAATTCAGTTTCTGGTGAGAGCTTTCTGTCTGGCTTGCAGATGGCCACCTTTTTACTATGTCCCACATTTTCATGTGCCTTTTGCCAGTGTATGCCCCATGGGGATAGGGAGAGAGAGACACAATTTGTTTTCTAATCTTATAACCTTAGAGTCCCAACCTTATGACTTCAGTTAGCCTAAATTCCTTCCAAAGACCTGACCTCCAAAATACAGACTCAGTGGACAAGAGTTTGAGCAAACTCCAGGAGACAGTGAAGGACAGGGAAGCCTGGCATGCTAGTCCATGGGGTTGCAAAGAGTCAGACATGACTGAGTGACTGAACAACAAGGGTTTAGGGCATCGATATACAAAATTTGGAGGGACACCTATGTTCTCACCTGCATATTCCTTTCTGCTTTGATGAATGAAGTGTCCTTTAGGCTCTAACATGGAACCCCGTCAACTGAGAGTATCATACTTTTCATAGTGTATTCATTCTAGCATGACCACTTCTCAGAATTTCTTCCATCATCTGCCGCTACAGTTTTGGCATTTCTACTTCATTTAGCATCTAGCATGTGTCCTGGGAGGATCTACCCATATGAATAAGCTCCCTTTTATCAAACTTTATGATCCACTATCCTTGACCTAAAATTCTCAGGAGCCAGTCCCATCTCCTGCTGCTACACATAGAAAGATCTTACAGCCCTTTGACATGTGATCCCCTTTCTCCTTTGGTGGGCCCAGAACTTCCCAGTTATCTTACACTGAGACATGACCTTAACTATGGGTCTTGCACCAAGAAAGCCAGATGGGGTTATATCCTCAAGGAGGAGTGTGTTTGACAAATAAGAGGCCTTTGCAACACTTTTAAGCAAGAGGAGGGAGAGAGTCATCTTCTAATAGGTAAGAGTGGGCCATTTCTAGAATTCTGGAGAATATGGGATTTCCAGGTTGAGTTTGTCAACACCAGTGTCCCCATCCTAACACTCAGGTTTCCACTGTTTCTCAGTCATATTTCTGACCTTGGTGTAGCAGACTTGTTGAGACTCAGAATTCAAACTTCTCTAATGTCTTGCTATCCTTATAATTTTTCCAGTGTCATTTTTGGATGTGAGAGTTTGATCATAAAGAAGGCTGAGCACCGAAGAATTGATGCTTTCTAACTGTGGTGCTGGAAAAGACTCTTGAGAGTCCCTTGGACCGCAAGATCAAACCAGTCAATCCTAAAGGAAATCAACCCTGACTAGTCACTGGAAGGACTTATGCTGGAACTGAAGTTATAATATTTGGCCCATGAGATACAAAGAGCTGGCTCATTGGAAAAAATCTTGATGCTGGGAAGGATTGAAGGCAAACGGAGCAGGGTGTGGCAGATGAGATTATTAGATAGCATCACTGCCTCAATGGACAGGAATTTGAGCAAACTCCAGGAGATAGTGGAGGACAGGGAAAACTGGCATTTGGCCTTGCCTTGATACGTTTTGATTCTTCCACGAGGACTTCCTATAAATGCCACCTGGTGTCTTTTCTCTCTGCAGATACTCACAGTACCACAGGGTCTGGGAGGTCTGTGGCACACTGCTTAAGGCTGCTTGCCCAGCAGTCTGACCTGCTACAGAGCCTTTTCCTGCTCTATGCCCCATTCAAAGCTGGAAGCCTTCCATTGCAGCCATGACCTGGATTGGCACCATATTCAGCAGTGTAGCATATGCTTCCTCTAGCACAGAAGAGGCCGATTAAGCATTGGGCTTCCTTCTTATTGTGGTAATATGGGCAACACAATCATTTGCTCTTTATTTTGAAGGGAATATCTTGGCCTGACCCAGACACTGGCCTCAAAAAATTTTTACTAATATGACAAGTCCCTTAATCTTCACAGCATTCTACAGGTCAGACCTCTACCTGGCTGCCACACTGACCTTGTCAATCATTATGACATTGTACTCACCTTACTTTGGATGGTTAAATGCCACTCCTTGGCCTCTATTATTTCATGACTCTGTTATCTCTGTTCCTACTAGGGAGTTCAGTTCTATAACATACTCTTCTCTTAGAAGCTCCAGTCTGCAAAGATCAGCCAGGCCTTGAACTTTTCAAGAATTTTAGTATCTTTAGTAACCTCCAGGAGGCCATAACAAAATACCATTGACTGGGTGCTTTAAAAGAAATTTATTTTTCATACTTCTCAAGGTTAGAAATCCAAGATCAAGGTTCTAGCCAATTCAGTTTCTGGTGAGAGCTTTCTGTCTGGCTTGCAGATGGCCACCTTTTTACTATGTCCCACATTTTCATGTGCCTTTTGCCAGTGTATGCCCCATGGGGATAGGGAGAGAGAGACACAATTTGTTTTCTAATCTTATAACCTTAGAGTCCCAACCTTATGACTTCAGTTAGCCTAAATTCCTTCCAAAGACCTGACCTCCAAAATACAGACTCAGTGGACAAGAGTTTGAGCAAACTCCAGGAGACAGTGAAGGACAGGGAAGCCTGGCATGCTAGTCCATGGGGTTGCAAAGAGTCAGACATGACTGAGTGACTGAACAACAAGGGTTTAGGGCATCGATATACAAAATTTGGAGGGACACCTATGTTCTCACCTGCATATTCCTTTCTGCTTTGATGAATGAAGTGTCCTTTAGGCTCTAACATGGAACCCCGTCAACTGAGAGTATCATGCTTTTCATAGTGTATTCATTCTAGCATGACCACTTCTCAGAATTTCTTCCATCATCTGCCGCTACAGTTTTGGCATTTCTACTTCATTTAGCATCTAGCATGTGTCCTGGGAGGATCTACCCATATGAATAAGCTCCCTTTTATCAAACTTTATGATCCACTATCCTTGACCTAAAATTCTCAGGAGCCAGTCCCATCTCCTGCTGCTACACATAGAAAGATCTTACAGCCCTTTGACATGTGATCCCCTTTCTCCTTTGGTGGGCCCAGAACTTCCCAGTTATCTTACACTGAGACATGACCTTAACTATGGGTCTTGCACCAAGAAAGCCAGATGGGGTTATATCCTCAAGGAGGAGTGTGTTTGACAAATAAGAGGCCTTTGCAACACTTTTAAGCAAGAGGAGGGAGAGAGTCATCTTCTAATAGGTAAGAGTGGGCCATTTCTAGAATTCTGGAGAATATGGGATTTCCAGGTTGAGTTTGTCAACACCAGTGTCCCCATCCTAACACTCAGGTTTCCACTGTTTCTCAGTCATATTTCTGACCTTGGTGTAGCAGACTTGTTGAGACTCAGAATTCAAACTTCTCTAATGTCTTGCTATCCTTATAATTTTTCCAGTGTCATTTTTGGATGTGAGAGTTTGATCATAAAGAAGGCTGAGCACCGAAGAATTGATGCTTTCTAACTGTGGTGCTGGAAAAGACTCTTGAGAGTCCCTTGGACCGCAAGATCAAACCAGTCAATCCTAAAGGAAATCAACCCTGACTAGTCACTGGAAGGACTTATGCTGGAACTGAAGTTATAATATTTGGCCCATGAGATACAAAGAGCTGGCTCATTGGAAAAAATCTTGATGCTGGGAAGGATTGAAGGCAAACGGAGCAGGGTGTGGCAGATGAGATTATTAGATAGCATCACTGCCTCAATGGACAGGAATTTGAGCAAACTCCAGGAGATAGTGGAGGACAGGGAAAACTGGCATGCTGCAGTCCATGGGGTTGCAAAAAGCTGGAGATGACTTCGCAATTAAACAACAACAATAAGTCTTTATAATTACGCTTGTGGTCTGATCCTTGACTTTTTCTGCCTCCTTCTGTAGGAGAGGGCCCTCTTTGTATACTGCTAAGGAGGCCCTCTGACTTTTACACTTTGCCTTAAATTGGTGATTAATCATCTTCAGTTTTCATTGTCTCTCTCCAAGGCATTAATAGCACTCAGCAACAGCTGTTCAATTCCATAGGCTTGAAAGTGACTGCTTTCTGATACTTCTCAAATCCTTGAGATAGTTCAGCCTCCGGTGCTTCCCCTCCCACTGGTATCTCATCCCAGTTTACCACCTGGTAAAAACTGTAATAACTTACTACAGCACATTAGGGGCTATCTGGACTCCAGCTACCTCCAGTGGTAGGCCTCATTTACAGCTGGATCTACTCAGATATACTACTCCAAAATCCCATTTTAGAATCTGCTTCTCGGCTTCCCTGGTGGTCCAGTAGCTAAGAATCCACCTCGCAATGTAGGGGTGTGTACTGAGATTAAGTCACTCAGTCGTGTCCAGCTCTTTGCGACCCCACGGACTGTAGCCTGCCAGGTGTGAAAAGTCACCACAATGAGCAGCCAGTGCACAGCAACTAGAAAGCAGCTCCTGCTCAATGCAACTGGAGAAAGTCCAGGCACAGCAGTGAAGATCGGACACAACCGAAGATTAAATAAGCAAATAATTTTGAAAAACAAAATAAAGTCTGCTTCTTGATACCAACTGTCTTAGTTCAGGCTCCTTGAAAGCAGACTTTGAGATGGAGATTTGTGTGCAGGAGGTTTATGGGGAGTGCTCTCAGGAATTGCTCCTCGAAAGGAGTAAAGGATGCAGGACTGGACAGCAGGGGAAGGCAAATCATGATGTGGCAGTAGCAGAAGTCTGAGCCAGCCCACAGGAAGCTTGGAGCCGGGAGGGCCCTTCAGAGTTATCCCAAGTTAATTATGTAGTAATATCCATCTGTTTTTCACCTTCTGGTTTTAGTGCCTTTGGGATTACAGTTAAGTAATCATCCCAAACCCAAAGCAACAAATTTATTTTCCAACTTTTTTTTTCTATTTGTTTATATGTTTGCTTTTCTCAGCTCCTTATGGGTAAACTTGCTATAAATAAATAAATTATGACCAAAGTCTGAGTGATTTAAACATATGTAAACTTCCTGAACTCAGCACCTTAAACGTCACAATTGTGTAACTCACATTTCTGAGGTTGCTGGGATCTTTGAGGAGTCTTCAAGAACACAATTGTCAGGAGACCAGAGAATCAGTGTCAGGACAATTTTCAAAAAAGGAATGAGAAAACAAAACAAAATTGCAAAATTGGCTATAGAAAAGCAAAGTTTAAGAATATCCAGAAAAGGAACGAGAGAATTCTACATTCCAGAGTGAGTTCTCACAGAGCACATCATGTCAGACTTAACTTTTTTTTTTTTTGGGGGGGGGGTGTCTAAGTAAAGCTTTTAGATTAATAGATCTGGAAAATGCGTTTCTGGATTTCATTAGGACATTTTGAAAAAGAAAATTACATTGCATTACATTCTATCTATCCTATCCTGCCTTAGTCTAGTCTAGCCTGAGAAATACAAAGAAAGGATAAAAGGATTTTAGACATAATAACTTAGTGAAGAATGCAAAAATTCACATTGGTGATAAACTAGAGAGAGGTTTTAAGTGACCTCAATGCTAGTCAAAATCTTAATCTGTGACTTCTATGAAGACGGAAGCAATAGTCATCAAATTTGTGGATGACACAAATTTGGGATGGTTAGTGAATATGCTGGATGACAGAATCAGGTTCCCAAAGTTCTTGACAAGCTGAAAAGAATGAAATGAATCTAAACTGATGAAATTTAACCAAGGAGAATGTAATATCCTATATTAAGCTTAGTATTGGAGTTTAACAACTCCACAATCATAGGATGGGATGACTATAACACTGTTGCTATTGTTCAGTGACTGACTTTTTGCAACTCCATGGACTGTAGCATCCCAGGCTCCTCTGTCCGCCACTATCTCCTGGAGCTTGCTCCAATTTGTGTTCTTTGAGTCAGTGATGCGATCTAACCATCTCATCTTCTGCTGCCTCTTCTCCTCTTGCCTTCAATCTTTCCCAGAATCAGGGTCTTTTCCAATGAGTAGTCAGCTCCTCACATCAAGGGGCCAAAGTATTGGAGCTTCAGCTTCAGCAATGTAATAGTGTAAAGGAAAACAAACAATGCCTGGGATTTAGTTGAGAGTAAATTCATTGAGGTCACCTAAATGTAAATGCTAAAGTAGGAAGTCAAGAAACACCTGGAGTAACAGGCAAATTTGGCCTTGGAATGCGGAATGAAGCAGGGCAAAGACTAATAGAGTTTTGCCAAGAAAATGCACTGGTCATAGCAAACACCCTCTTCCAACAACACAAGAGAAGACTCTACACGTGGACATCACCAGATGGTCAACACCGAAATCAGATTGATTATATTCTATGCAGCCAAAGATGGAGAAGCTCTATACAGTCAACAAAAACAAG
>SJYT01015708.1:18088-61766 GCA_006410635.1 Cephalophus harveyi | reverse complement strand
GTGAGTCTGAGTGAACTCTGAGAGATGGTGATGAACAGGGAGGCCTGGCGTGCTGCGATTCATGGGGTCGCAAAGAGTCGGACACGACTGAGCGACTGAACTGAACTGAACTGAACTGAAATGTAAACACACTCTTGACTACTGGAACAAAACTGCACTGCTTCAAGTAAGAGGTAACCATTTTGTTACATCCTGTGTAAGTGAAGTCACAGATGGAGGAATGTTTTCTAGGTGCCCTACTTTGCTAGACCAAGTCTGGAGGAGAGGACTCAGAAGGGCAGAGATCCACAAAGCCTTCAGTTCAGTTCAGTTCAGTTGCTCAGTCATGTCTGACTCTTTGCGACCCCATGAATCGCAGCACGCCAGGCCTCCTTGTCCATCACCAACTCCCGGAGTTCACTCAGACTCACGTCCATTGAGTCAGTGATGCCATCCAGTCATCTCATCCTCGGTCGTCCCCTTCTCCTCCTGCGCCCAATCCCTCCCAGCATCAAAGTCTTTTCCAATGAGTCAACTCTGCATGAGGTGGCCAAAGTACTGGAGTTTCAGCTTTAGCATCATGTAGGCAATTATCTTGGAAACTGGTGCTGTCTAGTCTGAAAAGATAAAGCTGAGAGAAATACACTGTCCCTGGCTACAAATATTTGAAAGAATCTCACGGAGGGGAAAGGATTAGCAATTTCTTTTCCTTCCAAGTGTTAGAAATGTAGCTTTCAAGAAGTTGCAAGCTACAAAACACATAGATTTAATACAAGGAAGAACTTCAATTCAGAGTTACCTTTATGAGTGTCCCGTCATGACATAACTCGTAAAGCACAGATTTAATGACGACACAGAGTGTATGTTTTAGGAAAGATTCAAGTATCTATTGAGTTGAAGATTCGACTGGAAGACAATTAAGGTTCCTTTCAACCCTCAAGTTCTGTTCCCCTAAACCAAAGGCCAGAATTTCTGTTGATTTTGGGCAGATCATTATTGGAAAATGATCTCTTGCTCAGGGCACAGAAAAGTTAGACAGGTCAAGAGTGATCTTTTTAAAGAAGGCCGCTTTTGAAGGAATTTAAACTATTTATGTTCTGGGGCTCTGTATCCATAAATATTTCTGAAACATAAGCAAGAGAGCAGAACCATCCACTTTAAGCCATCCCTTCTTTGTCCTCTCTAAGCTGTCAAAATCTGCTTTTATGTCTTTTCCTTGAGTTCAATCATACAAGACTAAAAACCATTCAGTCTTCTCTCTCTAAGGAATAAGGTTCTTCAGGGGTTAATAATGAGTCTATTTGTTAAATATTTACGATATTCCAAGCACCGCGCTAAGCACTTGATTATATTTATTCAGTCTTCAAAGCAACCTTATAAGTGGGTGTTGTCATTATTATCAATTTGCAGATGGGGAAACCAACGTTCAGAAAGTCAATAGTCAGTCAGTGGCAGAGCTGAAATGCAAAACCAAGTTGTCAATCTAGGAATTAAAAAACTAACAACACTGGTAACCCCTATACAATACTGCCTCTCCGAGGCAAAGAGAGGATTCTAGTATATGTAAGAATTCACATCCCCCATTGTGCCTTCATGAACAACTGAGCAGACCCAAGCATAGAGCAAGCCAGACTGGAGAAGACAGTGTCTTTCCGACAACCGGAGAGATCATTGCCTGATGACACCTTGTGTGTATGTGTGTGTGTGTTTGTGTGTGTGTGTGTGCGCGCGCACGTGCTACCAACAACCACAGTCTGCTTGCATAAATTGAGTCTTATTTCAATTGGCTCATTTTCTGAGAAAAACAAGTCCCCCTGCCAATGTGAATAAAGCCAGAAAGGCCAAAGAGGAGAGAGGGGATGGAGAGATATTTTCTGGTATTTCAAGGAAAAAAAACAACGACAACACATATTTATTGTGTTTTTTTTTTTTTTTTCTCGTTACAAAAGTATTCTTTCCTAGTTATGAAACCAATTAGAAAATACAGAAAAATATACAGAAGTTAATGTTTGCAATCATGACACAGCCCAGATACTTAGATGACCACATGACCATTCAGGGACAGATGCTTTCGGTCATGTAGGCATAAATTCACACTTAAAAAAAATGCAAACTCTGTACACAATGTTTTGTAGACTGTTTTTTTTTTTTTTTTTCAGTGAATGTACTGTTGTGAACATTTTTCCACCTCATTACATTTTCTTCTTACCCCATCATTTGGAATGGCTACATAGCATTCTGCTGCACGAATGTGCCATAATTAGAGCCTCATTTCTCTGAAATAAATCAAGCACAGGAAGCACTCTTGCAGGTCAAGCACAAATGCTTTAAGAGGTGGTAGAGTGAGTGCCAAAATCAGGAGGTGAGGGAAAAAGGAGCATATGGAGCAAGGACACTGGTTGGCTGGGGTTTTGATTGGGGATCTGCCTTGAGGCTTTAAGAAATGGGAGCAGAACAGACACTGAATGATGGTGATAGAAATTTAAAGTGGGAAAGACTTCCCCAGAGAGAATGAGAAGAAGGGAGCTGATAGGCTGGAAAGGGTTGCTGAGATGGGGAAGAGGAGGACTTCTAAGACTCTTCTGGGGAGAGAAAAGCTTTGTGAGGAGGCAAGCAAGAGTCCTGGTCTGGTAAAGGGAGGAATTAGGATTTGGTGGGGAATCCAGATCAAGGAGAAGCTCCGAGGGACAACTTAGCATCTAATCTGCCCTGTAAAATGCCCAGGGTCTGCTGTCACCACCGGCTCATTAAAATGGTCTGTGACCCTGAGAAAGCTTGGATGTTGCAGGTGATCCTGAAGGGCTAACTATCCAAGAGCACAGCTATAGAGATTGTGGAGAGAGGTGCCATTGGGGTTATATCTCCCCAGGAGACTGACCAGTGGGTGTCTAGTAGCCATGACTGAGGATGGCCAATGGAGGAAGGAAGGGGAGGGCAGGTCTGTTTCTCTGACCACCCAGAATTTTCTGACCCCACTGCATGCTGTTGTTCACTCATGGGCTCCAGGTCCATAGGTGACAGTGAGGGAATGCTAAGGGACCAACCCAGAGGGAGCTGACAGATCCCTCCTGGCCATGCCTCCTGGTCCTCAGCAAGAGGACTCCAATTGCTCAGGGTCTTGGGAATGAACCTGAGGACCCAGAAAGGAGCTAGAGATTGAAACAGCCAGGATGTGGAACAGCAGGCAGAAGGGGTGTTGTCAGAGGACCTCCTTTTGACCTCTGTCTTTACAAAGAAAATCTGATTGAGGGATTGACTGCCACTGGTCAGCCCTTTTAACTAGGATTGTGGGAAGCCTTTGTCTGGGCTTTTCAAAAAGACTGGTGGGGATTTTGGAAATCATTTCTGACTCTTTCTATGATGTGAAGACCTCTGTACCAAGGGAGTCTCGTGGTGGTAGAAAGTCAAAACACCACTTGCTTCATGATCTTGAACCAGAACTCAATGACTGAGCTTAGTTCCTCAATGATACATAGGACAAGTAATAATAAGATCTCTGCCATACATGCAGGGATTAGAGAACCAATTGCTGCCTTTCTGAGAGAAGAGGCTGATTCAACACTTATCTTTCCTTAAGAGCATGGTCTGGGGAAATTGCCATTTTTCTTAGAAAATTACCCTTTTCCTGGATCCTGGATCTCATCAACTCTACCCTACTGGACGGATTCACAGTAACATATCTTCAGAAGCATCAGTAAAAACGGCTCTGAAATGGGGGGATTGAAGTTGTCCTGGCCTCTCCAGCCCATTCTTTCTCTTCCAGCAAGTTCTATGGGCAAAAGAAAATTATCAGACTGTTGTTTGAGGATTATGGAATCAGAAGCAGAAAAAATAATCCTATGACTCAAACGTTTACTGGCTGGAGCAGGCTGACACATCTGTCTCCACAGTCAGTATTTTCCTGTCAAATGGATGGACACTTATACCAGCCTGACAGGCCAGCCTTTGAAATGGCCCTTCTCCGAGGAGGCCACAATAAAATTGATTACGTTTTTTCTTACCAAATTACAGTCTCACTCCCATTTTATCTCCCTGAGATTGCTCCCAGAACCCAAAACCACCTTGACTAGAGTTTTGGATATTCTCAAACACTTGAGTCCTACAATTACAGATAATCTCTTGACTTTCGCAGTTGCCTAATCACTTCCATTGTGTGTGAATTTTACTAGTTTAACTCTCGGAGGACAACTATATTCCCTCCTCATCAAGTCCTTGGGGCTCTCAGCTTCTTACTGTCACTCCTCTGTTGACTGTTAAATGCAGATGGAAGAGTTTTCAGAACCATCAGGGGTTATTAAAATTTAGGGTTATTCAATTTGGGGCTAAGTCAACACTCTGTGTTGTTAAGAGAACCACACCTCAGAGTTCTGCTTCCAGAATGGGGCCTTTCTCACTACAAATTTTGCAGGAAAAAGGACCCCTGCAGGGCCTGAGCGTGGGTTTTGTCTAATGCTCAGAAATAAATTGTCCAAGGAGACACATGTGATGACAAAGCAAGAGATTTTACTGAGCAGAGGTGCCTGGGCAGAGAGCAGCAGAGAAAAAGAACCCAGAACTGCTCCGCCACAGTGACTTGCAGTCTCAGGGTTTCATGGTGATGGGATTAGTTTCTGGGTTGTCTCTAGACAATCATTCTGACTCAGGGTCCTTCCTGGTAGTGCTCTCACCTCGTCTCAGGCAAGACGGATGCCAGAAAGTTGGATTCTAGAGGTTGGTAGGACATATAGACTGGTGTCTCCTCTCTGCTTTCAACCTCTCCTGATTTCTTCAGGTTGGTGTTAGCGTGTTAGTTCTGCATTCCGTAGCAGGACCTCCTTAGGTAAGATAACTCACGCAAGAGGTTCCTATGGTGCCTGGCCAGGGTGAGCAGCTTTGGTCAGTGTATCCCCTAACACAAAGACTGATCTTCCCTCTCCTGAGTACAAGGCCAGCAAACTATTTAGGAAAGTGCAGAGAACACTTACTTGATCATGTGTCCAATATTCTCCGTCTCATCTTTATTGGGCTTATGCAAGCTCCTTCTGTAACCAATTTCTGAAAATGTGTTAACTGTAGTTGCTTCTTGTATTAGTGCAGTGCGCTTATTGCAGCTGTCTTCTCCCCAGCTGGTGCAGAGCAGTCATCAGTGAGTGCTATGAATATTTATTGATGTCTACTAATTAACCAAGTAAACAGAGAAGGCCACAGACCTAAGGTCGTGGTCTTTGAAGAGAAAACCCCTGCCTGTTGGATCAGCAGAAATGACTGGCAATGCCCTGGAATCTCTTTGGGGGATTTGGAGGGAGGCTCTTTGGTTGTTGGGAACTGTCTCTATCTCTCTGCCTGATGACCTCTAATTTCTGATAACTAGTTATCACTGGTAAACCCTCCAACCAATGGAAACTCTTCAACTCATTCATTATTGTGGATGGAGGCATTGAAGCTGGGCATGGATTACAAGGACCCTGAAGCAAGTCCTGCCAATGCTGCTGCCCTTACTTGTCATCCCCTGTCCAGCCCTGGCCAGTGTGGACCTCCCAGCTGGTGGTTGTCCCAGGTTTCCAGGAGATGGTGCATTAGGTCTTCCTTTCCACATCCTCACAGGGAAATGTGACCCTTTCCCTAGTCCTTCCCACACTTGGACCTCCATTCCAACAGCCCACATTCCCTGATGCAGCATTTACCCTGTACTTGGAAACTCCTGGGCACGGTCTGATGGAGAACCCTTCCATCCAGCAGACACTGGATGGACAATTGGTCCTCCTTGGACAATTAATGCTTTCCTCAAAGCCTTGAAACCAAGCAGGACCTTGGGGGGCTCCTGGGCACCTGTGTTTTTCCTTTCCTGAGTTCCAAAGGGGAGGTTCAAACATGTTGCTTATCAGAGAAGGGAGGGGATGCAGAGACAAGGAAGGAACAGCCAAGAAACAACAGAGAGAGTCCTGGCTCTCCCTCAAGGGATGCATATAAAAGTGTCTTTGAGCTTGTCTGCTGAACTAAAAGCCCCACCAAATGTAAGATGTTAGCTACTGGGTGAGCACCCTTTATTCCAGAAAAGGTTACAGTTCTGCCCATCATCACCTGATGCCAGATGCTCTCTGGATCAAAGGAATGCTGGCCCTCCCTGCACCCCTATCCTTATCAATAACTCTGTCCCCTTGACTATAAAACTCCTCATGATTCCCCTTCCCTACCCTTAGGTTGGGACACCCAGTTTTGAGGGCATTAGTCTGCAGGGGCCCCCTTGCTGGCAAAGCAATGAAACTAGTCTTTACTACTTCTCCCAGAATCGTGTCCTCTAGGGTTAATTCGGTGTCAGAGTACAGAGGCTGTGTTCCACTTCAGCCTTAACCAAACGAAGTGTCATTTTCTGCTGAGTAGAGTCAGCAGAACAAGGCAGGTGGAGGGAGGGCTGGGCCCTGTTTCCCTCACACACATTAAAATCAATGGTGTTTGCTCATCTGGCGGAGTTACAACTCATTGCTCTGGACAGGCTGGCTTCACAATTGCTCATTCAAGGGGAAATCTGATAAGAAACAATAGTCTGGTCTTCAGGAGCATTAAACCATTGTATTCTAATTTAAACTTCAAGCCCACTGACTGTCTGGTTTCTCTCCTCTTGTTTCCTGGTTTGTTTGTTTGTTTGTTTGCATTACTGAATTTTGATTGTTCCCTTTTATAAGACTGCCATAAAAGAAAGAGATCCTCAAAACCAACTGGCCAAAAGAAAAATCAGTGAGGTCTTCCCTGACTATCTGAAAGGGCAAGGTCTAATCCATTCAGTTTGGCCACGGTTGTGTTTTTGTTGTTATTGTTGGTTGTTGTTTTAGCCATTTGAAATGTTTTATTCCAGTTCTTAGTTCAGTTCAGTCGCTCAGTCGTGTCCGACTCTGCGACCCCATGAATCGCAGCACGCCAGGCCTCCCTGTCCATCACCAACTCCCAGAGTTCACTCAAACTCATGTCCATCGAGTCGGTGATGCCATCCAGCCATCTCATACTCTGTCGTCCCCTTCTTCTCCTGCCCCCAATCCCTCCCAGCATCAGAGTCTTTTCCAATGAGTCAACTCTTCACATGAGGTGGCCAAAGAATTGGAGTTTCAGCTTTAGCATCAGTCCTTCCAATGAACACCCAAGACTGATCTCCTTTAGAATGGACTGGTTGGACCTCCTTGCAGTCCAAAAGACTCTCAAGAGTCTTCTTCAACACCACAGTTCAAAAGCATCAATTCTTCAGCGCTCAGCTTTCTTCACAGTCCAATTCTCACATCCATACATGACCACTGGAAAAACCATAGCCTTGACTAGATGGACCTTTGTTGACAAAGTAGTGTCTCTGCTTTTTAATATGCTATCTAAGTTGGTCATAACTCTCCTTCCAAGGAGAATATTGCTGTAAAGAACAATATTGTATAGGAACCTGGGATGTTAGGTCCATGAATCAAGGCAAATTGGAAGTGGTCAAACAGGAGATTGCAAGAGTGAACATCGACATTCTAGGAATCAGGGAACTAGAATGGACTGGAATGGGTGAATTTAACTCAGATGATCATTATATCTACTACTGTGGGCAGGAATCCTTTAGAAGAAATGGAGTAGCCATCATAGTCAACAAATAGTCCAAAATGCAGTACTTGGATACAATCTCAAAAATGACAGAATGATCTCTGTTCATTTCCAAAGCAAACCATTCAATATCACAGTAATCCAAGCCTATGCCCCAACCAGTAATGCTGAAGAAGCTGAAGTTGAATCATTCTATGAAGACCTATAAGACCTTTTAGAACTAACACCCAAAAAAGATGTCCTTTTCATTATAGGGGACTGGAATGCTAAAGTAGGAAGTCAAGAAACACCTGGAGTAACAGGCAAATTTGGCCTTGGAATGCGGAATGAAGCAGGGCAAAGACTAATAGAGTTTTGCCAAGAGAATGCACTGGTCATAGCAAACACCCTCTTCCAACAACACAAGAGAAGACTCTACACATGGACATCACCAGATGGTCAACACCGAAATCAGATTGACTATATTCTTTGCAGCCAAAGATGGAGAAGCTCTATACAGTCAGCAAAAACAAGACTGGGAGCTGACTGTGGCTCAGATCATGAACTCCTTATTGCCAAATTCCGACTTAAATTGAAGAAAGTAGGGAAAACCACTAGACCTTTCAGGTATGACCTAAATCAAACCCCTTATGATTATACAGTGGAAGTGAGAAATAGATTTAAGGGACTAGATCTGATAGAGTGCCTGATGAACTATAGACGGAGGTTCGTGACATTGTAGAGGAGACAGGGATCAAGACCATCCCCATAGAAAAGAAATGCAAAAAAGCAAAATGGCTGTCTGAGGAGGCCTTACAAATAGCTGTGAAAAGAAGAGAAGCGAAAAGGAAAGATATAAGCACCTGAATGTAGAGTTTCAAAGAATAGCAAGGAGAGATAAGAAAGCCTTCCTCAGTTTCTTAGCATGATCTGGTAAACCAAGGTCTCAAGGATAATAACAGTGCTAGTCATGTGTGTGTGTGTGCTCAGTTGTGTCTGATTCTTTGTGACACCATGGACTGTAGCCCACCCAGGCTCCTCTGTCCATGGGATTTCCCAGGCAAGAATACTGAAGTGAGTTGCCATTTCTTTCTCCAGAGGATCTTCCCAACCCAGGGATCAAATCTCAGTCTCTTGCATCTCCTGCATCGGCAGGCACATTTTTTACCATTAGAATCACCTCAAAAGCCCTAAAAATGCTAGTTACAAGCCCATAAAATAGAATAAACAGAACTGAATCTGTTTGGTCCGTGTAGTCTTAGCTAGTGATCTAACTAGTTATGTTTGAAAACAGTTGCCTTGATATTCAGATGTCAGCAGATAAAGGACTTGTCACAAATTTCCCAAAACCCTTCTGAGGAGGGAAGAAGGAAGCTTCTTCCCATAGGTGCCCGTCGCAGTGCTGCTGCTGAATTCTGGGTGTGTGTGTGTGCTAAGTTGCTTCAGTCGTGTCTGACTCTTTGCAACCTTATGAACTGAAGCCCTCCAGCTTCCTCAGTCCATGGGATTATCAAGGCATGAATACTGGAGTGCGTTACCATGCCCTCTTCCAGGGGATATTCCCAATCCAGGATCGAACCCGTGTTGCTTATGTCTCTTGTATTGGTAGGTGAGTTCTTTACCATTAGCGCCATCTGGGAAGTCCTTTTGGGCAGTTGTGGGCAAGGCCAGTCTTTGGTCTCTTAGAAGAAGGCTGTATCTCTTCTGTGTGTGAGCTGCCAGGATGCACAGCTCAGAAAACCATACAGAATAATAATAGTAACATTACACACAATCCTTCTGTTGGTTGAAGTGTGATAATTTCCCACATTTTTTCAGTGAATTACCTTATTTAAAATCACAGCATTATAGATTATTGTGCAGGAAAGAATAGTAGAGAACATCTAATTCAAGCTATGCTTTTTGCAGAGGGAGACACTGAAGCCAGGAGACATAAAGTGGCTGAAAGATGGCCCCTTACTCGTCTTGGCAGCCCGGGAAAGGTGGCAAGGCTTATTTTGTGCTAGGTACTAGGTGTTGATCACTCTGTAGGCTCTGAGGACACTGTAGTGAACAAGGCAGATGTGTCCTTAACTCTCAAAGAGCTTAGGGTTTGGCAAATGAGACTGATGGATGCAGGTACCTCCCCGTTTGAGGGTTCTAATGGGATGTTTGGTGATCTCTGTGGGAGGGGAACTAACCCAGACTGGGTGTGACCAAGGAAAATTAAAGTGATCGACTGAGTTCCCTCTCCAAAACTTAGCATTCAAGGGAGAGAAAAGAGTTTGGTCCCCAGTGAGTGGCTCTCTCAGCACAGTGATCTCACGAAGCAAGGATACTGTGGCTCATGGAGTGGCATTTTTCATTTCAGCGTCACAGTAGCTGTAGGGAGGGCTTGTGGCAGTTATCACCAAGAGGAACCGGGGCACAGAGAGCGTTCAGCTGCATGTATAAAAGTCATGGTGGACTGACAAAAAAAAAGAGGACTTGCTCTCTTTTTAGAAAGCCCTGGACAAGCAGAGGTACAGATGAGCTCTGAAATCTGGTTTGGGAGGAAAATGCCAGGCAAGCGAAGGTTAAATTCTGGGTTTTAGTTTGAGTATTAAGTAGATGTGGTTTGGGTCTCTGTGCCATTCCCAGAGAGAGTAAGGAGAGTCGGGAATTGACAGGATTTAGAATTTTAAAGTTGGAAAGAAAAAGATTTGTGATGACCTACAAGGAGTTGTACATGTGTTCAGTCCAGGATTCCAAGCGTTTTTGAGCACATAGGTTGCAGTTATCCTAAGAGGCATTGTGAAACCTTTAAAATAAAACAAAATGCAAATAAAATCGATTTCAATCAATTTTACTTTAAAAAATTCATAGGTAGAACTTCTAAGAAATGAGAAGATTGCAGAAGTGAGCCCTCTGTAGACTCCCAGAGAAGCCATAAATCTCAGTCGCTTCCCGCAGTCCAGGGGCCAAAGTGAGCAGCAGAGTGGAAAGGTAAAAGAGGGCTCCCACTGGTCTGGGAGCAGGGGTGTTGTGAGGGGCCCATCATATCGCCCTCACCCACAGAAGCACAGGATGGGGTGGGTGCTTCCTCCCCCGTGCCGCCTGGTTGTAGTCTTGGCCTCGGGGAGCTGAAGGAGGAGGGCTAAGAAGAATTGCACGGATTACTGGTTCTAATTCCAAATGCTGGGTTCCTTCCAATGATGAGATCCTTTGTTTTTACATCAACTCATTTTTCTTAAAGGA
This sequence comes from Cephalophus harveyi, assembly GCA_006410635.1. Lineage (NCBI taxonomy): Eukaryota > Metazoa > Chordata > Mammalia > Artiodactyla > Bovidae > Cephalophus > Cephalophus harveyi. Next base: position 51,047 of record SJYT01015708.1, on the reverse strand, counting down.
TGTTTAAATGAATGCTTAAAGCGTGTTAGGATATATTCTCTAACTTGACATCACAGTGTAGTGAAAGAGCTGAGGTTGCATCCTTGCCCTACGCTGATTTACTGCCTGGGGAGCAGCTCCCGTAACCACTCTAGATTTCTGTAGTGACTAAGTAGGGAAAATGCTTGGTTCTTGAGAGTGCTGCAAATCTAAACAGGCTAAAGGATGCATGATGCCTGATATAGTGTTTAGCACACACTAGGTACACAGCACATGGCAAGTATTATTCTCATTCATCCATCCACTCACCCATCTAGTGATTACCAAGGAAAGTAGGATGACTAACAATCCATAGATGAAAAAACTGACTCAGAGAGGCAGAGTGCCCTATGTGTCATCACACGGATACTAGGGACCGGAGCTGGGACTTGAAAATGGATCTTGGGTAGCTCAGGCCAGTGGCCTTTCAACTCCACGTGTTAACAGTAATGTGAGGCACTGGCTGCTCTAGAAAGCCTTTCTGGTCTCCCCTGGAAGCAGCCATGTAGGCTTTTTTTGACTCTCAGCTATCTACATTTTGGTTCCAAAATTGTTTTCAAGGTGGCATCAAGGCTTCCCAGGTGGCACTAGTGGTAAAGAACACATCCGCCAATGCAGGAGACATAAGAGACACAGATTCGATCTCTGAGTCAAGAAGATCCCCTGGAGGAGGCCTTGGCAACCCACTTCAGTATTTTTGCCTGGAGAATCCTATGGATGGAGGAGCCTGGCAGGCTACAGCTCATAGGATCACACGATTGAAGTGACTTAGCACGCGTGCACAAGAACTATTTCTAGGGAACCATCCTGGGGGTCCAGTGGTTACGAATATGCTTTGCAATGCAGAGAACATGGGTTCAGTCCCTGGTTGGGGGCGCTAAGATGCCACATGCCACAGGGCAGCTAGGCCCTCCCTGAAACTGAGGCCACATGCTCCAGAGCTGGCACACCACAACTAGAGAAACTGTGCCCTGCAGCAAATGATCCCCCATGACAAAATGAAGATCCTGCATGCTGCAACTGAAACCTGATGCAGCCAAATAAATAAATTAATTCAATAAAATTTTTCTGAAAATGGAACTATTTCTAGGTACCTGGGAGAGAGGTCATTTTCCAGATAATTTCTCTAAGCAAACACAAGCCCTTGCAGGAAGCCTGTAGTATGTGTGTGTAGACTAACAGGCTCCAGCAGCATTAGCTGGTGATGATAAGGAACCAGAAGAGTAAGTCTCAACGCAGGCTCTGGGCTCTGTCTTTTCATACCCCAGATGGTTGGGCTTCCAGGCCTGGGAAGGAGACGATGACCTGGCAGGGGACCCTTGTAATCGTGAATGATCCTCTCCACCTTTAACTAGGAGGTGGGGGGCTGGGCTCCTTCAGAGGTTGTTAGGGAGAAGCTGCAGAGGCACCCCTGCAGGCTCCAGCTCCCCTATTTCAGACAGGATGGTGAGACAGATATTGAATTGGGCTCTTGGTTAGAGAAACCGAGATTCTATTATTTACCCCCTGGGACAAGCAACTTAACTTATTTATGCTTCCACTCAGTTATATGGAAAATATGTGTACTAATCATACCTTCTATTCCAACCTCAGAAGCTCATTGTAGGATGAGCCAGCAGTGAGAATGGAGAGGGAGGCCCATTTGAGAACCATCTGCTGTAGAAACAACAGGATTTAGGGGTGCTAGAAATAACTGAGTTTGATTCTCTTCCTTCTACAGATGGAGACTTTGAGGCAGAGGGATTCATTCAAAGTTAATGCCGCTTTTCACTAAATTGTTATATTACCGATTGCAGGCAATAGGAACATGTTCACGAAACAAGTATATGTGTTAAGACTTAGAGAAAGAATGACTCTTTGGAAGGTAGTGAATTCCCCTTAACCTGAGGTCATCAATTACTAAAGGATTGTAGAGACTGTTTGCTGGTGCCCTCGGTTGAGTTAAGGTCCTCCTCTGGTGGGCCCTTTAGGGAAAGTGTTAGTTGCTCAGTTGTGTCCAGCTCTTTGCAACCCCATGGACTATAGCCCACCAGGCTCCCTGCCCCTGAAATTCTCCAGGCAAGAATACTGGAGTGGGTTGCCATTCCCTTCTCCAGGCGATCTGCCCCACCCAGGGACTGAACCCAGATCTCCTGCACTGGAATCAGATTCTTTAGCGTCTGGGCCACCTGGGAAACCTCTTTATGCCTGTGTTAAACTTGACACATTGCACTACAGTTAGGATGTTTCTCCCTCCCACATTCGACATCAGCTCTTTCCAGGCAAGGCCTGGTCCTCTGTCATCCTGCATCCCCAACACCTGGCCCAGGGCCTGGCACACAGGAGGAGCTCAGGGATGCAACACTGAAGGAGCAGTCAAGCCCCGGCTCAGTGAATGGACGAGATGACCTCCAGGGTTCATTTCAGAGAGCCGATAATTCTGAACTCCTGTGAGAAGGCCTTGTGGTGTGGGGAGGATAAAAAGAACTTAGCAGAAGATGATGGCTGTGGTAATGGAAAGGACACTCAGAGCTGGGCCTCCGAGTCCATTTTTAGAACTTTTAATTGTATTCTTACCCTGACTTCTCATTAAGGGAAAAATGATAGTTCTAGAATATCAATCGATATTATGTTGCCTGAAGAAAGAAAGGACAACTGGGGGCTGGGGAGAAGCCCAGGGGAGAGCGCTGAGGCCTTGCTGACCAGACTCGGGTCCCTTTTGTGCTGGGGTGAGGACAGGAGTGGGCACAAGTCAGCTGGCTCCGGGTAATAGCCCCCCCCCCCCAAATACTCTCTTGGTGGGATGGGAGCCAAGTGGCAGAAACTGGGGTGCCCAGTGGTCCTGAGACCCAGTCTGAGGCTGGAAGAGCCAGTGACAGCACTGGGACAAGGCAGGAGGCAGTTAATATGTATGTTAAACATATGGAAATGAGAGCAAATAGCGGAGCTAGGGAGACAAATATTGAACAGAGTCTGGGCCTGAGACTAAACCAACACAGAAAAATGAGAGGCTGCTGAAAGTAAAGGAGCTGCCAGGGGAAGACGGGGAAGACTGCAGGAGAGAGGCTGGGGGTGGAGCCTCCAGGAGCACCCTCTACCAGCTGCCATGCTTGAGTGGTGATGCCACAGACTGGCGTGCATGCCAAGGTGGGGTCCAGGCGAGCTTTGGCTGAGTTTGTCATGTATCAAAGTTACGTTTCTCTATACATTTCAACCCTCCTCAGCGCCTTCTTCCCAATTTCTGGCAATGCTCTGTCCTCCACTCCAATCTCCACTCCCATCAACAAGCCTGTCTCAGATAGGAAATCTCCACCAGACTCACTCTCTTTGGTCAGAACCCTGGAGATAGCCAGCTCCAGAATGTTGATTATAGAGATGACAGAGGGTCAGAGCAACAGGATGCTTGGACAGATCAGGAGGAGGTGAATAAGGGACTTGTCTTACTTGTCCTGAAGCTCAGCAAACATACATTTTTTTAGTTGGAGGGTATTATTTTGGTTGTTAGTTGCAGTTATTTGGGTTGCCTTTTCTGAGGAAAAGGCAGTGGGATTCATAACAAATATCTTCTCTTCTAGAAGTCATAAAAGTGATGGCAATTGCAATGGCAGATCTGTCCAAACCATGGGAGATGAGTTGGAGCAGTAAATCCACAAGTTTTGTTCCTATCTGAGAGCACCAGGAGGCCTCGGCTCTTTGCTAGGACACTGTCAGGAAGGGCAAAACCCTCAAGTGGACAAGTGGGGGAAGTGGTGGAGGGGGGAGCTCTGCCATTCAAATGCAGGGATTGTTCCCTCTTATGCTTCTAATCCAGCAGTTACTATGACCCACTGGGGAGATCTTGGAGGTGAGGAAAATTGTGGGAGGAGGCTAGATTCCCTCCAGGGCTCTTTTTGCCCACTCCCAGGATCAGGAGTATTATGCAAAGACAGTAGGTGCCTCTTGACTGGCTTCATTTGTCAGATCTAGTTCCATATAAAACAAAGCTCCCAGGAGATGCAAACCAGGCGTTTTCAGTAGGCTATTTAGGATCAGAGCAGATGGCAAGTTCCAGAGCTTGGGGCCCGGGTAGGAAACCTTTTGAAGGGGCATTAAAAGAGCAGAGGGTGGCATGGGATCCTGGAGGCAGGAAAATGGGCCTGGAAAGGGAGCTGAAAGCTCCTGATGGTAATAAGTCCATTTTGTTGTTTGTCTAAAGCCAACGGGGGATACAGCATCCTTAGTTTTTGTTTTCTAGAAGGACTAGTGGACTTGCCAAGACTCTCATCTTATTTAGGAATCTGAGGCCATCCTGGCCCTGCTCGCGCAGCCCCAGCACTTTCCAAAATGTTCTTTGCCTTCACTTTCAGGTCTATGTTACATGTCCAGAGACATAGTGACTGATCACAATTAACTTCAGTTTCACAAACCTTTATTATGTCTTCTGACAAGTTCTATGCTAAGAGAAGTGTGTGTGTGCTCATTCGTGTCTGACCCTTTGCAATCCCATGGATTGTAGCCCACCAGGCTCCTCTGTCCATGGGATTCTCTAGGCAAGAATATTGATGTGGGTAGCCATTCCTTTCTCCAGGGAAACTTTCCAACCCAGGAATCAAATCCATATCTACCTGCATCTCCTGCATTAGCAGGTGGATTCTTTATCACTGAGCCACCTGGGAATCCCATGCTAAGAGGAAAGGGCAGCATAAAAGGATAAATAAGGTGTGATTTGCTCTAACTAGACAATGAGGGTTGGGTATGAGGGGCAGATTCACCCACAAATGGCTGAGCTAAGACCAAATGTGATAAGGACTAACACAGAAGTTTCAAATAGATGAGTGGAGCAGAAGAGGAAAAGGTTCTCTGGGTTCTGGTCAAGAGCATCTGTGATGGCCCCATGAAAAGCACATCATTTAAGCAAGGCCTTGACTTTGGAGAGAGATACTCAGGTAGAGAAAGAGAAGGGTCAATATAAACAGAGTGGTGGAGGGCAAGGCAGTGTATACTCACTCCTGGAGCTCAGAGGGAGCTAAGAATGACCAGACAATCCAAACTAAATCAGGGCGGTCTTTGTGAGACAGAATGAGAGACTCAGGTACATGCTTAAGGCCATCTATTTATCACGCAAGAAGGACGTCATCTCCAAGCCAGAAGGAGGGTTCTCACCAGGAAGTAAATCAATCAGCACCATGGTATGGGACCTCCAGCCTCAGAATTCAGCATCAAGATTTCCTTGACTTTTTGCTATTGTTCAGAACCATTTTCAGATTGGTTTCCAAGGCCAGCCCTTTCCTGGGATACATGAGGTTGCCAGTGATTTCCCAAAGTCACAATGAGAACAGTCCCCTGCTTGACCCTCACATCAAGCCTCAGGGAATAGAATCAGATTTTTCCAGTCAACCCCTAAGGGACTGATCATTGCCTTGAGAACAAAAGACCTGCGATTGTGCAGCTATTGCCTCAGGTGCCAATTCCCAGTCCTTCCCAGGCAAAGAAAGCTAAGGAAATGAAGCCCACAGTCTATTTGGACAAGATAATGGACCTAAGTGACTTAGTGCTTGGAACACAGTAGGTGCTCAGTAGCTTTTGTTGTTACTATTATTAGTGAATCTTTATTAAAACACTATGAGACATATTTTGTTAGTTTTTATTATTCCCTTTACATATATGAATATACTGAAGCTCAGAGAGACTAGACAATTGTTCCAAGGTTTTATGTCTAATTGGTGGACAGCCAGCGTTGGAATCCCAGTTTGATTCTAAAGTCTATGTTCCTCCCACCATGTCTACTGCCAGAAACAGTTCAGCTGCCAGGTGAAGACAAGGGTTCTTGGATCTCAGCCAAGGGACATTGAACCATCAAGGTGCCAGGGCTGGAGAGGGTGGCAAAGACCTCATCCACTCATAGCTCACTCCTATAATTAGAACCTAATTGTCTCTGTAACACCTTTATTGGAAAGTCAAAAGTGTGTTGGCCAGGCAGTCTGCTGTGGGTTGGGAAGCTCCCTGAGTAGCCCAAGAAGAATCAAGCTGATATGAGCATCTCCTTGCCTCCAGCCCACACTCTCTGGCCCTCTACAGTAGGAATCTCCTGGGGTATCCTGGCCTGGCTCTCCATTCTTACCCCAGAAATGGTATCTGCAGCCTCTCTGCTGTTTTTACAAATGTATGTCCCTTTGGGGAATGGAAGGCCCATGTCCTAGAAATACTTACATGGTAGAGTATCACTTGGATTAGCACCTTGGCCAAGCTTTCTTGACTGTCTAGTTCTACCCATGGGGGACTCAGAATGGCTCACCAAAAACTATACTGAATTCTATCTCCATATGTGAAGACATTTTTTTTTTCCTTTTCTTTCTTCCTGAGATAATGCTCTTGCCTCTACTTGTCTCCCCTCCCTGGAGGTGGGGCCACAAGCCTACCACCAAGAGCCATTTGAGCCTGACTCACAGTGTAATGCCTGCAATGGAGTCAATTATGTCCCTTACAAATTCATATACCGAAGTCCTAACCCCGAAGATGATGGCATATGGAAATGGGGGCTTTGGGGAGGTAATTAGGTTAGATGACAATGTAGTGAGGGTTAATATCCCCATAATTGGATTAATGGCTTAATAAGATTGAAGACAAAAGAAGAGGGTGGCAGAGGATGAGATGGTTAGATAAGCATGACTGACATGCTATTAATGGACATGAATTTGGGAAAACTCTGGAAGACAGTGGAGGACAGAGGAGTCTGGTGTGCTGCAGTCCATGGGGTTACAAAGAGTCAGACACAACTTAGCAAGTGAACAACAGCAACAGACAAGAGACAGAGGCTATGTCTTCCTTATGCAAGAAGGATGTTGTCACCAAGCCAGAAAGAGGGCTCTCACCATGGTGCTGAATTGACCAGCACCACGATACTGGACTTTCAGCCTCAGAATTCAGCATCAACATAACCTTGACTTTTGCTGTGGTTCAAAACCATTTTTAGCTTGCTTTCCAAGGCTATGACTTTCCTGGTATACAGGAACATTAGCTTTTGGACTGAAGCCTTTACCTAGATTTCTTATCCAGTATTCCATTGCCTCAAGGCTGGGTCCCTACCTTGCTTTCTTTACCAATCTTTTAAGTTTCTGCACCTAAACCCCAGTGACCCTTCTGTCTCCAGCCAGGCTTCTCTGACCATGAGCATGCATTTGCGTCTTCATCCTCACATTTGGCAGCCTCTGATCCCCATCACAGACTGCCCCACCTCCTCTCCAGGTCACCGCCCATTGACCCTGGCTCATCCTTCTTGATACTGAACACTGCCCATCTCCTTTTACCATACTCTTCAGAATCAGACCCTTCCCTCCTTGCTTGCCTAATGCTGAAGTTTGACATTTGTCTGAGCATGTGTGCATGTGAGTGCTAAGTCACTTCAGTTGTGTCCAACTCTTTGCAGTCCCATGGATTGTAGCACACCAGCCTCCTCTGTCCATGAGGATTCTCTAGGCAAGAATGTTGGAGTGGGTTTCCATGTCCTCCTCCAGTGGATCTTCCCAACCCAGAGATCAAACCCTCATCTACTACATCTCCTCCAATGGCAGGTGGGTTATTTGCTACTAGGGCCACCTGGGAAGCCCTCAAAGTATGTCTACAGGTCCCCAGTTCTCCCGTTCTCAACTTCAACTGACAGCAGAGGTCTTTATGCCAGTGCTGGATGGGGCTTCCTGGACAGGTGGGCACTGGCTGATTTGAAGCTCTAATAAGAATTTCCATTTCAAATCCCATGTGATCTAAACATACATTTTAGTGAAACTTGAGCAAACTTCATGTTCCACCAATATTTGCAAAGTAAGAGAGAAAGTCAAGTCATTATGGAATGATATGCTATTAGCATACATTAATGAAAGCAGCCTGACACAAAGCCATTCTTCGTGGTCCTGACTCTGCCCCAGCCTGTCTGGCAGAGCTTCCTGGTACCCGAGGGCATCATCAGCTCCTATCCTGTGCTTGGATGCCATGGAGACAGGGAGAGAAGGTTTGAGAGATGCAGATAAGAACTCTCACAGGTTACAGGCAGAATCAGTCAAAGAGCTTGACCAGGCTGGAGGCTGAAAGAGGTGAGATGGTGGAGAAGGGCTATCTGGTTGTGGCTCTCAGCCACTTAGCTTCTGACAATGACCAGGGATGGTGGCTGAAGGTGAAGAATGTGGTGCCAAATACATTTGAGACCTTTGGGTTCATAACTATCCCCCATCACAATGCAAAGAAGACAGAACCATGCTCTCCTTCCATGCCCACTTCCTCCACTCTTTAACACTGACGTCAGTTTACAACAAACCCTCTCTTCTTTCTCATTAAGGATAAAGATGATGTCTGTTTTAACCTGATCTGATCTTAGAACGCATATGTTAACAATAAAAGCTAACTGGGATAAGGGAAAATAGAATTCACCACCCTCTCATCCATCATGGTATAGATTTTGTTTTCCTGAGAGGATGTGGGTATTTTATAGCACTTTTAGAAACTTCTGCACTCCAGTACTCTTGCCTGGAAAAATCCCATGGACAGAAGAGCCTTGTAGGCTGCAGTCCATGGGGTCACAAAGAGTCAGACATGACTGAGTGACTTCACTTTCACTTTCCAGTTTCCTGCATTGGAGAAGGAAATGGCAACCCATTCCAGTGTTCTTGCCTGGAGAATCCCAGAGATGGGGGAGCCTGGTGGGCTGCCGTCTATGGAGTTGCACAGAGTCAGACATGACTGAAGCGACGTAGCACACACACACACACACACATACAGCTTTGTTCACTGCTGGACCTAAATGTTATGAATTGCACCTCCTGGAAAGCCCTTCTCTGGTCCTCATTTCCTCATCTGCCATGTCCTGAAATTCCTTCATTAGATAGCAACTCATCTGACTCAGAATGTTTGATCTGGAAATGACTTGAAGGTCATCTAGTACATTAATTTTCAAACTTTCTCTGTTCAGAGACCCCTTGGAGAATCTGATGGAAATTACTGACTGTTTCCCAGTCACATGTACAAAATAACTGTACATGTGAATCCTCTTATACAATTTTGGGCCCCAGGTTAAGACCCATTTTGGGCCCCAGGTTAAGACCTCTTGGTCTAAGTCCTATCTCTACATTTCTTAAATGAACCATAGAGGCAGAGATGACAGTAAGCAACTTGCCCAGGGTCACTTCTCCAAAGCTTCATTAAATCCTTGGGCTGGACCTTTTCTAGGCTTCCTGAGTTCTCTCTGAATGTGAGAATACTCTTGGAGGATTACCCCTTTAAGATGGTAAAGAATAGGCATGCAATGCAGGAGACCCAGGTTCTATCCGTGGGTTGAGCAGATCCCGCTAGAGGAGGGTATGGCAACGCACTCCAGTATTTTGGCCTGGGAAATCTCAGGACAGAGGAGCCTGGTGGGCTACAGTCCGCGGGGTCGCAAAGAGTCAGACACGGCTGAGTGACTAAACAACAAGAAGAAGCTGTTCTTTGAAGTTCAGTGTTACTCTGGGGAGACTGGTGGCCCAGGCCCCGTACCTGTAATGTGACACTGCGTGCCGGAGGCAGGTTGTGCTCATTTTGTGCTTCCCTTTCATTGTTTTCTCAACCAGGCTTCTTCCTGGCTGACCCTGAGTCTTAGGGCTCCTGTCAGGAAACAAGATGCCAGCAGCAGAGAAGTTTGGGCCTTAAATACCTGCCTCCCCAGCACAAGGTGAGCCACGGCCATTCCCCGGGGCCTCCCTGCCGCCTGTCTCCTGTGCCAGCGGCTGTGAGGGCAGCTTGCCCCCTGCTGGCAGCCCAGCCTGGGAAAGCCAGCCTCTGGACATGGGGCTGCAGAGTCAAGGGTCAGCCTTCCGCCAGGCCTGAAAAGAGGCCAGCCTGAGGCTTGATGCCTGTGGCAGGGCCATAGCCACTTTCTCCAGGCAAGAGGCATTATAGGGTGAATTGGAATTCAGTGGTGAAGCGGCAACTTCCTGTCCACACAGAAACACACACACTGTTCTGCTGAACATGAACCTGGAGGGCAGCTTGATAAACTGGGAAATGAGAAAGGGAAGGGGGTGGATGAAAGGGGTGAAGGAGGAGAGGCCGGTGAAGGCAAAAGCGTGCATCAAGGCACCTACACAAGGCTTGGTTTTGTGTGTGTGAGAGAGAAACAGAGATAAAGAGATGCAGAGACATACAGGAAAGAGAGAAAGACAGACAAGAGATGTAGAGAGAGAAATGCACTGGGAGAATATAGATGTATTTGCTTAGTGCCATTCAGCCTCCTCCCTTTGGGCTCAGAGTCCACTGAGATCTGAGATACAGGGCCTGAGACCTTTGAAATCTCTCCTGTGCCCAAGGCAGAACACAAAGTCCAGACAGCTTGGTGGGAAGCTGAAGCAGGTGAACTATAGAGACCGCCAGGCCTGCTGCAGGCCTTGGAGTCAGAGCTCGCCAGTGAAGGGTGCGGAGCAGGCAAATCTCTTATCTTTCCAGAACAGTTAAACTCTCCCCCCGCCCCCCACCTATATCCAGCACACACAGAATCCAGCCCTTCCAGGCGGGGCTGCCCTGTTCCCATTTATAGCTGCTGCTCGCCTTTCAGTTGGGTCTTAAGATGCGATTGCCTCAAATTGCAAAGGTTTGGTCAGCTTTTGAGTGGAAGCAAATTTTGCAGCAGGGGGAGGGAATATGGGAGGCAGGGGAGGGGGAAGGGAGACAGAGGGGAAAAGCTGAAATAGAAAAATTGCTGAAAGGCCTCCTGCAGCCTGTCAGGAGTATTAACTTAGGATGATGTAGGAGAAACGGCTAAGTGGTTTCTGTGTCAGCTACACTGAATCAAACTTGTTCAAATATATGCATGGGAGTGTGCATGGCAGCAAGCCGAGCCCACCTCAGGAATGGAAAACAGCCTCTTAGTTTTAAGGTTTTTTTTTTTATGTTTTGCAAATATGAGAAATGCTATGCATAAATTAGATTAGAAAGAGGGAGAGCTGTGGAGAAAGGGGTTGTCTGGCCCTCTGCTGGAGGGAGAGGGAGGGAAGAGGCTAGGAAGCCAGGCCCTGGCTATCTCAGAAAGAAAAAGGAGGTAGGGAGGTGCAGGGCTGTGGCTGCAAGGTCGGGGGGAGGTTGGGGGAGGGACGTGCTGAGTTCTCCACCCAGAGTGGGAGAGAGAATGCCAGGGCCCTAGAAGGAAACAATATACTCTAACAACTGACCAAAAGGAGGAAAACCCCTGCACTTGCCTCCCTCCAGATCCCCAGATTCCTCTACCCTCTGCTCCCCAAGACAGAGGGCAGCCCAGAGAGATAGAGCACCTGTCCAAGGGCTGCTGGGCCCACCTTTATCATAGCCCGCTGACCTCAGACACAGCTCCTTTATTCTGAGTGTTTGCTGCATGACAGGTACTTTGGAGATTAATTTATTTTTAAAACATTTAATAAGTATGTGTAGTACAAACAATGGACCAGGCATTGTCTTAGTGCTTAAGAGATATTAATTCGTTGAACTATAGTGACTGTCTTATGGTGTTGTTTTACAAAGAAGAAAAATGAGGCCCAAGAAGGTAGACTTGCCCAGAGACATACCCTGTGGTGACAGCTAAGAGTCACATCTTTGTGTATAATCTGCCCTCCTGGAATCAAGGAAATATGCAGCTTGTTTCTTTTTGCTTGTTTTTGTTCTTGTTTTTAAATCAATTTTCATTGGAGTATAGTTGATTTACAATGTTGCATTAGTTTCAGGTGTACAGCAAAGTAAATCAGTTACACATATACATATATTCACACTTTTAGATTCTTTTTCCATATTGATCATTACAGAGTATTGAGTAGAGTTCCCTGTGCTATCCAGTAGGTCCTTATTAGTTATTTATTGTGTATATAGTAATGTGTTTATGACAATCCCAATCTCCCAATGTCCTGCCCACCCCCTCCCCCACTTTCCCTGCTGCAACCAGAAGCTTCTTTTCTACATCTGTGTCTCTATTTCTGTTTTGTAAATAAGTTCATGTGTGCTATTATTTTAGATTCCACATATAAGTGATACCCTATGATATTTGTCTTTCTCTGTTTGACGTCACTCAGTACGACAGTCTCTAGGTTGTGAACTGTAGTGTTGGAGAAGACTCTTGAGAGTCCCTTGGACTGCAAGGAGATCAAACCAGTCATTCCTAAAGGAAATCATTCCTGAATATTCATTGGAAGGACTGATGCTGAAGCTGAAGCTCCAATACTTTGGCCACCTGATGCAAAGAACTGACTCAATGGAAAAGACCGTGATACTGGGAAAGATTGAAGGCAGGGGAAGGGGGCAACAGAGGATGAGATGGTTCAGTGGAATCACCAACTCGATGGACATGAGTTTGAGCAAGCTCTGGGAGTTGGTGATAGACAGGGAGGCCTGGTGTGTTGCAGCCCGTGAGGTCACAAAGAGTGGGACATGACTGAGTGACTGAACTGAGGTTCATGCATGTCGCTGTAAATAGCATTATTTCGTCCTCTGATGGCTGAGTAACATTCCATTGTATATAAGTGTGTGTGCTTAGTCACTCAGTCATGTCCGACCCTTTGTGACCCCATGGACAGTGGACCACCAGGCTCCTCCATCTGTGTGGATTTTCCAGGCAAGAACACTGGAATGGGTTGCTGTGCCCTCTTCCAGGGTATCTTCCCAGCCCAGGGGTTGAACCTCCCATATTGGAGGCAGATTCTTTACTGTCTGAGCCACCAGGGAAGCCCAATGCATATAAGCACATCTTGTTTACCTGTCAATGGACATTTAGGTTGCTTCCCTAATGAGGAACATGCCAAGACTTGCTTCTAACCAATAAAATATGGCAAAAGTCATGGGATATCATTCCATGATTATGCTGTGGAGATGGAAAACTCTATCTTAGGAGTCCTTCATGGCCCTATCGTGGGTGGGGAGGGCCACATGGCTGGGAACTGAGGGTGGCTTCAAGGAACTGAGGGCCTCAGTCCTATAACCAGAAGGAACTGACTTCTGCCAATGTTCAGCAAGCAGGGAAGAGGGCCCCAGGCTCTGATGAGATTATAGCCTCAGCTGACATCATGACTGCCGCCTGGAAGGATTCTGAACAGAGCACCCAGCTAAGTGGTGCCAGGGGCTCAGGAAACTGAGCTAATAAACATATGTGGTTTAAACACACTAGTTATGTGGCACTGGAAACATAACACCACGCCTGAGGTGACTTTGGAACCCCTTGCCTTAGGGTTGTTCTGTGCTATTACTTACATGGCCATGATTTCTCACAATTTGCACAGTAACTCTAAAGATAAGGTTTTTCTACTTTCATTAAAGAAACTGAGGATCAGGGAGGCTGGTGAATTGGGGCCCGACAGCTGCTAAGGGTCTCTGGGAATTCCAGCGTCCGTGGTCTCTCCACCACAAAGCATTCTGCACCTACTCATTGCTGTAGGTTGTGGCTCCTTCCTTTATCAGATAAAGACTAGATCAGCTCACCTCTAAAGGCCTGCCCAATGTGCCTCTTGTCTGACGTTTTTTAAACTTCCTTCACAATTCCCTCTTGCTTTTCTTGCAATTTTTCAACATGTCCTTTCTTCTCTGCCTTCCTCCCTCTCCTCCCCTTTGCATTCTGAATTCAACCTCCTACGGTTTCCCTGATGTCCCAACTCACTGCTTTTTATCCTGACCCTCATTAAGAGTTTAATAACTGCCAGGAATGATGGGCGTGAAAAGAACAAAGTTTTTCCTTACCTTCCATCTCTATTTCCTTGCTTCTTTAATCTTTTTTTTCCTAAGTATCTGGCTGCACCAGTTCTTAGTTGTGACACGCAGATTTCAGGGTGAGGCATTGGGATCTAGTTCCCTGACCAGGGATTGAACACACGCCCCCTGAAAAGGGAATACAGAGTCTTATCCACTGGACTGTAGGGCAAGTCTCTTCTTTGCTTGTTCTGTAATTTGTTCTAGAACTTAATTTTTATATGCTCATTGCTGGTCTTGATGGTCAGCGGTCTGGCATCAGAAGTTTCCACCCCAACCTAGCAATGATGTAGGAGAAGATATCTGATTCCAGGGTCTCAGAAGCAGGTGGGACACTTGCCTGGAGAGCACCTGTCATGCTCTCTGCGGGCTTCCCTCTAAGAGATGCCCCTTCAAGCCCTTCCTTCCCGCCTGCATGTGGCAACTGACACCTGCTCCACAGCAAGGGATGGGCCCCTCCTCCCCTTCCCCGGCTTGCCACCTCACCCCAGCATCTGACATTACCGCAGCTAAAGCATTCCCCCTTCCTCTGTGCTGGCTCAGGGCTAACAGCCTGGGGGACAGCGCAGGGAACGGCTGCCCCTCCACTCACCTCCTCCATCTGGCCTCTCTCTCAGACAGAAACTGGGAAGACAGTCAGTGAAGAAAGAGTTCCTGGCATGTTCACTGGAAGGTGGGTAAACTCTGCCAGGATTGCTTGTCCCCTGGCCAGAGGAAGGGTGGCATGGTGCCCGGGAGCTTTCGAGGGCCCTTGTTATGATAGCAAACAATGAAACCACTCTCAGCCCTGGATTCTTTACAATTTACCTTCTCCATTCCCAGCCTGGACTTCTGAGACAGCATTTAGGGCAGACCTCAGTACCTTTGCTTGTGCACACAAACATGCGTGTGTACACACATATACAGGTACCCACTGAACACACACACACACACACATATATACACATTCACATGCACACACACATGTGAGCACATGTATGCATATGTGCGTGCACATGCACATGAAAATATACACTCATACACATGTATACACAATGCACTCAACACATGCACATGCACTTGCACACACACATAAACATGCACACACATACATGTGCACACATGCATACACACTCATACATGTGTATACACAAACAGACCCACACATGCACATGGCCACACAAACATAAATGCACAAACACACATACACACAAGCTTGTGCACACACAATCATACATACTTACCCATATACATGCACATACACAAATATACATATAGACACACATGCACACACAAACATATTGATACATATACACATAAACATGCATACATACTTACACACATGTATACACACATGCACACTTGCATATTTGGATATTTGGCCCAGGAGCCAAACCCTTTATTCCCTTGATATTTATGCCTAAGCTTTAGACACTTCCCGCTCTCATCTGGGAACTGTCCTTTTCACCTGAAGCTTAAACCTCCTTAATTTGATATGCTTTTCTATCCTCTGAGCAGTGTACATAGGATAAAAACACCAATCTCTACATGAAGTTCTTCTAAGAATCAATTGAGATAATGTATGTGAGCGTGTTTCCTGGGGTGGAAAGGGATAAACAAATTAACTGGAGCCGAATGTCCTGGCAGAGCCCCGGTTCATTTGGTCTTTGCGCAAGCAGAAGAGATGAGGGTCCAGGGAGCCTACCTTTTGCATACTTGTTCTGTATTAGGACTTTTTATAAAATACGGAGAAAATAATTTTCTTGTCTATATAGATACCAGGCTTGCTTTTCCTGCATCGCTTACTGTTACTGTGATGGGCCAGGGCATCAGAAGAGGTACAGACTCCCTGGGGTGAAAGTACAGTGGGGACAGGTCCATCTTCCTCCTGTTTATGCCGAGTGCCTGACTTGCAGTAAGGGAGGAGGGGCCGGTTAGAGCCAGAGACTGAAGAAGCTGGATTTTGTCTGTCTGGATCCGATAGTTCTGCTGAATCAGGCTTCAAATAGGAGGCATTCTTTCTCATACATCCCGGTGGCCCCCCAGAACACACACACCCCCAGAACCATGCAGGCTCAGACAGCAGGCATCTCCCATCAGCTGCACAGGGGCACTGAACGCGTCCCCGGGGAAACAGCTCCTGAGCATGGTTCTCAGGAGCAACGAGAAGACTTTCCAGAACACGCCCATGGGGAGTACCCTACACCCAGGGGCCAATTACCATTGCTTCTTGGGGATTTTTGCTGGCAGAACCTGCCCACCTATACCCACAGGTGGTATGAAGCCCCACGTATTCAGTTGTAGACTGTTGTTTCTTTCACAGTGAGCATCCCCAAAGGAAGGTGTACAACTTCCCAGTCTGAAGATATGGATTCGGTTCCCTCCCTAACATCTTCTGAGCTTCTTGCCTGTTATCCCCTTCATTTCTTATGGTGCTAAAGGAACCCAAAAACCCAAACTCAGAACTGATGGGCTTCATCTTCAAATATTTAAGAAGTACCATAAGTGTTCCTAAAATAGTCCATACTCATCACTGTTCTCATGTAGGATGTTAGGTGTACATTAGAAAGAAGTGCTCCCTTGGGCCAGGAAAGTGATAAAAGTTATCAAAAATGACCCCTTCTTTGGGCTGATAAATTAGAAAAAGAACTTGTGGTTTGGGAATTCCCATCCCTACTTTGCACACCATAGGTTAAAATCATATTCCTTCTACAGAGAACTCACAGTCAAAGAGACAAGACAGACAAATAATGCATCTGATTACATATGGCTTTAAAAGGTTTTGTATGTGACAAGGGGTGGGGTCTTCCTGTAAGTCTTCTTGGAGGAGGTTGGAGGCTGAGAAAGTCCTGGAAGATAGGGAAAGATAAAACTAAGGGCTTGTCTTCCTGATAGTTCTCCTTTGCATCAGAGAGAAAACAGCACCACTTATAACAATTTTAGACATGCAAAAGTGGTTCAAATCTGTGATTGGAAGATCTCAAGATTCTATCATCTATAGAAACCAGTTTAGAAAATATGTGAAATATTAAGCAATTTGAAATCCATGAAGCTGACATCAACAGATTGAGGTTGTATCTTGAACTCCTCCAGGAATGATGGTCCAATGCCATCAAAACAGTACTAATGTGATGTTATTGTTGTTTAGCCTCTAAGTTGTATCCAACTCTTTTGTGACCCCATGGACTATAGTCCTCCAGGCTCCTCTGTCCATGGGATTTCCCAGGCAAGAATACTGGAGTAGGTTGTCATTTCCCTTTCTGGGGTATCTTCCTGTCCCAGGGATTGAATCTGCCACTCCTGCATTGCAAGCAAATTTTTTTTTTTTTTTTTTTTTTTTACCACTGAGCCACCAGGGAAGCCTTCTATTGTGATAGCAATCTGAATAATTACCATTTGTGAAATACTTGCTATCTGCTAAGCAGAGGATGAGATGGTTAGATAAGATCACCAACTATATGGACCTGAATCTGAACAAACTCCAGGAGACAGTGAAGAACAGGGGAGCCTGGCATGCTGCACTCCATGGGGTCACAAAGAGTTGGATATGACTTAGCAACTGAACAGTAACAACAAAGCACTCTGCTGTGTGCTTGGAATGTAATATCCCATTTAATGTTCATGACACTCTAACAAGCTATACATTAGATATACAACTTTATAAATAAGTAAACAGGCTCAGAGTAAACAATGATAAGAAGAACACTTATGTTGTATTTACTATATTCCAGGCACCATCACACACACACACACACACACACACACACACATATAATCTCCTCATGGTATATACTGGAAAAGACCTTGATGCCAGGAAAGATTGAAGGTAGGAGGAGAAGGGGGTGAGAGAGGATGAGATGGTTGAATGGCATCACTGACTCAATGAATATGAGTTTGAGCAAACTCCAGGAGATAATGAAGGATAGTGAAGAATAGAGAAGTCTGGCATGCTCCAGTCCATGGGGTGGCAAAGAGTCAGACAAGATTTAGCGACTGAACAATAACAACAATCCTTATAGTGACTTACTTAATCTTTGCTTGATCCTCAGAGCAACTGTTTGAAGTAGTTGTTATATTTTTTCCAGATCTTATTGATGAGGAAAATAAAACTCAAAGAGGTTAAGTTGCCTAAGATTTTTTAAAAATGTTCAGGAACCCGTGGTTGGCAAATGAGAATCAGCATTCAAGCCCAGGCTGATGGGTCTGCTAAGCCCAGCTTTGCCTAATGTAGGGCAGCCCAGCTCCAAGTTTTCCATGGAAGGAGTCCTAACAGCAGAGGCATGAACACACCCCACCCCTGGGGTCCTGGGAATATCGCCTAAGGTAGCTAGCTGTCAGTGTAAAATTTTCTTTGAAGCCATGTGTTTTTTCTTAGAAATTTTGGATGAATTTTGCTTTCTACTCCATAATGCATATTTTAACATAAAAAAGTAATGTTTTGATTTTTGCTGTTCTCAAAACTTTGAGGAAAGAGAACGCTCCAGGAAGCTGTATTATGCTGACCCCATGGTTTTGCTGAGGTTCCTGAGGTGGCACTACCGGTAAAGAACCCTCCTACCAATGCAGGAGACATTAGAAACATCAGTTTGATCCCTGGGTCTGGAAGATCCCCTGGAGGAGGACATGGCAACTTACTCCAGTATTCTTGCCTGGGGAATTTCTTGGAGAGAGGAACCTGGTGGGCTACAGTCCATGGGGTTGCAAAGAGTCACAGAGGATTGGACACATACACATTATTTTGCTGACCTCCTGGCCCACTTTTGGTGCTCCTGGCTTTACAGCTGCCCCACTGCAAGAGGACTAGTTGAAATGGAAGGAATGTGGCTTTCAAGACCAGAGAGGTCAGAACTCAGATCCTGGCTCCATCTTGCCCCAAGTGCTGTGACCTATTACTCCATGGCTCTGAGCAAATCTCTGTGTGAATCAGAGGTAACATAGCAGCTGCCTGTCTGAATGCCATTACAGGATTGAGGTGAAGCATCAGCCACTTAGTAAGAGCTCCGTAAGCGGCACCATCTCACTTGACGACTTAGGGTTTGCCACACCTCTATCACCCAGCATGGGGGAAGGGTACCACTTTGTTGAACAGGTCGCCTCTATGCTTCTTCATTGCTTGCTCTGGTTTTGGTGGTGGGAGAGATGCTGGTTTTGGTTTTTGTTTTTCCTGGGGAGGAGCTCTGTATGTAATGTCTGTTCCCCATAAGCCTGTCCCACCCATGGGGCTTATGTGGGAACTGGACACTTTCTGCCTCTCTTTCATCCACATTTAAATCATCTGCTGGCTGAGGAAAGAAGTTGTTTACTACTGACTGATGATTCTGCTCAGAAGAAAGGCAAGCTTGAAATGTAAGGATAATATGCATACTGTCTGCGTGTGTGCATGCTAAGTCGCTTCAGTCGTGTCTGACTCTTTGCGACCCCATAGGCTGTAGCCCACCAGGCTGCTCTGTCCATGGGATTCTCTAGGCAAGAATGCTGGAGTGGGTTGCCATGCCCTCCTCCAGGGGATCTCCCCCACCCAAATATTGAACCCATGTCTTTTATATCTCCTGCATCGATACAGGCAGATTCTTTACCACTAGCACCACCTGGGAAGCAATATACATACTGTGTTTATATTATCGGCTTGGCTGAAGAAAGTTTTTGGCCAACTCAATATATTCAAACCTCTCCTTTGAACACTTTCTAAGACTTTCTAAACTCTAACCAAGGCTTAAGCAGAGAGGAATCTTACCAGGTTGGTTGGGCCCCTGGAGGGTCATAAAGAGCTCTTTTATCCTTTGGATAGCTTGATGTTTGCAGGAAAGTCAATTAATTTGCTGAACCATAATCTTCTCTTTTGTAAAATAAAGCTAGTGTGTTAGATATGATTATTTAAAATGCTTTATCACACTGATTAGAATGACTTTTGTAAAAATTTAAAAAACAATGTGCTGGCAAGGATGCGGAAAAATTGGAAAGCTTCTGTACCATTGGTGGAAATGTAAATGGTGCAGCTGCTGTGAAAAGCAGTATGGTAGTTCCTTGAAAAGTTAAACACATGTTTACAGTGTGACACCACAATTCCATGTCTAGGTATGTGCCAAAAGATTGAGGCAGGGACTCGAACAGATCTTCATACACCATTGTTCATAGCAGTATTATTCACAATCAAGGGGTAGACTCTGTAAAGTGCTTCTGAGATCTTTGGACTGTGTTAATATCAATAGCAGTGTGACTATGGAAATCTGAAGACTAGGGACATGTACCTCTCTTACAATGAATATCACTGCCATACATGATCCCTGAGAAAGCCCTCCATATGTAATACGTAGACCTTCAAGTATTCTTGCCTCCTTCTTTCAATGCCTTTGCTCAATCACCACTACCATTGAGCCAGGCCAGCAAAGGTTCATGGAGTAGGGAATAGCAGGGTTTTGTGGAGAATATGACAGGGATGGGATTGGAGGGGTACAGACCAATGTCCTACAAAAGAGGTGGAGACAGTAGGCCTTCCTGCAGGACTTTTCCAGGCTTCTGGGAGGAAGGGAGAAGAAAAGGAACGTGGCAAGACTGCAAGTAGATCAAATCAGTCAATCCTAAAGGAAATCAGTCCTGAATATTTATTAGAAGGACTGTTGCTGAAGCTGAAGATCTAATACTTTGGCCACCTGGTACAAAGAACTGACTCATTGAAAAAGATGCTGGGAAAGATTGAAGGCAAAAGGAGAAGGGGGCCACAGAGGATGAGATGGTTAGATAGTATCACTGACTCAGTGGACATGAATTTGAGCAAACTCTGGGAGATAGTGGAAGACAGGGAAGCCTGGTGTGCTGCAGCCCATGGGATCACAAAGAGTCAGGACTTAGTGACTGTACAACAACAAGAAGACTGTAAGGGTTGTGAGGTCATCATGAAGCAGTGGAGGGACCTGGAAGCCTGTCCTTCCCCGGTCCCCAGCAAAATCTGGAGGCAGCAGGGTCCCATGAGGGTCCCATAAGCCACCCAGAGACTGTCAGCTAGACTGCCCTCAGGGACCGGCTGTCCTCTCCCCAGGAGTCCTGCATGGACAGCCATCCTGAGCAGCTGGAGCTTCCTCTAATGGCCACTCAGGAGAGTGACCATGGTCTCAGTTTGGCCTCAGATGCTGCTCCTTCCCTGAATGAGTCATTCTGTGTGGTATCTTCCCCCTGCTTCATGATACTGCAGGACACACTATCAACCCCAGCCAATGGTCAGAGGGAGAAGGACTTCAAAGTGAGTGAGGTGGTGCCTGAATCAAGCCTGCTGGAGACGCTTTGAGGGAGAAAACGGTCGAAGACGTGCCAGGGTAGTAACAATGATAACAATGGCATTAGTAACAATAACAAAAGCCATCTAAAAGTGGTTGAGAGAATTAAAAACTTGCACACAGAAGGTCTTGGCACAGAACAGTTTTTCAGTGCATGTTAATTTCCTTTTCCTTCTCTCCCTCTGTGAGGGCACATGCAAGATCAAACATCCCCCTTCCTAGTCACCCAGATTGTTCCCTCCTCTCCCCTCCTCCTGCCTTGCTTTCCTCCCTGTCTCTCTTGTCCGTTATCCTCTTCTGCCTTCCCTCCCATCCCCTGCACGCAGTTTGCAGAGCTCAGCTGTACCTGTCTGCTCTTCCTCACCAGATTCCAAGTGCTGTGGATACAACCCTGACTCCCACCCAAGCGCTCACATTCAAGTAGACCCACTCTTGTTTCTACAGGTGGGAGAGTGGAGTTCTTCATTATCCCCTTCATCTTCACGACTTTTCTCTTTGTTATTAGAGAGAGACTTCTATATGGCAGAAGAAAAATCATAAGGGAAAAAAAAAATCCCGACCCTCAGAAACATGTTTTCCTTGCTCTGCCAGCCCTCACACATTTCCATTTGGATTGATTGCCAACTACAGCCTGTGAGCTTTTGAACGTCAAATTTCAAAACGGCAACTTGAAAGAGTGAACATGAAATGAGCAACTCGATTCTGCCCTCCATGCTGGGGGACATGTGTTCTTGAAGTGCAGGAGCAGCGGGGGGAGTCTTGTCTCTCCCGCCTACATTATCTCCTGAGGCTTTTTGACGCCAGCCCTTCCTGGGGCGCTGACAAGACGGGGATTTAGAAAGCGTTTGCTACAGGCTGAACTGAACCTTGTACGAGGCATCGCGCGGTACCTGCAAGTAACGGATTTGGATTTAGGCTGAAACAGACGGTGCGCTCTCCCCAAGATTCAGGAAGGATGTACATATGGGACCAAAACAAAGTGAAATGCAATTTAAAAACGAAGAACAGAATGAATCATATCCAGGTGCTAACAGAATAGAGATAATGATGGTTACCAGAGTGTGGCCTTCAGGCGACAGTCAGGGACAATGCAGTAACAAGCAGGAAAGCTTCCAGGCAGGAAAATGTACCTAATTTTTTTTTTTTTTCTTATTTAACATTTTTTTTTTTAATTTTAATTCTTTTTTTTTTTTTTTTTTTACAGTGGGTCCTTTTTGGTTATCTGTTTTAAATGTAGCAGTGTGTAC
Organism: Cephalophus harveyi; assembly: GCA_006410635.1. NCBI lineage: Eukaryota > Metazoa > Chordata > Mammalia > Artiodactyla > Bovidae > Cephalophus > Cephalophus harveyi. The sequence goes on along the minus strand of SJYT01015708.1, from coordinate 28,855 downwards.
TTGTCAATGTTAAACTCCCATTCTATCCCTTCCCTTTCCCATCCCTTGGGGTAACGTAAGTTCGCCAATCAGAATGGCCATCTTCCAAAAATACCTGAAATGTAATACAGAGACATCTGAACTCAATCTCTTCCACTGAAACTTGCTATCTATTCTGTAACTTATTACCCTGTCTCTTAAAGGCAATAACTATGTATTTAGTCGCCTAGCTAGAAAGCTGACTTCTCTTCTATCTCCTGCTGCAAGACTATTGGTCGTCACCATATCGTATTGATTTTCTCTCTTCAGTTCAGTTCAGTCGCTCAGTCGTGTCCGACTTTTTGCGACCCCATGAATCGCAGCACGCCAGGCCTCCCTGTCTATCACCAACTCCCGGAGTTCACTCAGACTCACGTCCATCGAGTCAGTGATGCCATCCAGCCATCTCATCTTCGGTCGTCCCCTTCTCCTCCTGCCCACAATCCCTCCCAGCATCAGAGTCTTTTCCAATGAGTCAACTCTTCGCATGAGGTGGCTAAAGTGCTGGAGTTTCAGCTTTAGCATCATTCTTTCCAAAGAAATCCCAGGGCTGATCTCCTTCAGAATGGACTGGTTGGATCTTCTCTCTCTTAAAAAACTCTAAATGTAGATCCCTCTGTCTCAGTCTTTTACAAGAAAGACTGTGTCATGTTCATCTTCATCTATGTAGGACCTGACTCAGTGCCTAGTACAGAATAGAGGCTTCATGAAGAAGGAGTGAATGACAGAAAGCAGAGTGAGAAAAAAGTGAATGTGGGAATTTGACCTGAAATCCGAGAGCATCAGGATGAGAGAAGATCTTGGACATTTTCAAGTCCAACACTCTCATTCTGCCAGATGCTGCATTTGGAGGTGAGAAATGGCGAATTGCCTGCCCAAATTTACACAGGTAGAATTAACTCTAACAGGTGGCTTCTAATAGTACAGACTTGAAATCAAGAGGAACCAAAGTGGGTCATGGAAATGAAAATGAAAACCACAATGTTGAACTGGTTAGGTGAGTAGGGATTTGAAAGGATACGTGAGAAAATGAAGCTAAAGATGGAGAGAAAATGCAGAACCAGATCTAGTCCTAGTGGAGGAGCCAAAGCGCTAAAGCTGGAAGACTCTATAGAACCAGGCAGTAAGTCCTACCGGGACCCAGGAGGCAAGAGGCAGCAGGACATGTAGTGAATGGGATTGGAGAGAGAGATTCAGTGAGAGAAAAACTAGATTCCACATCAGTTTCTGAGATGAGTCCTTCTGTAAGAGTCTTTCTTGATGGTCCAGTCTTTACCTTTTACATCTGAGTCCAATTCAGTCCTCAGATGGTTATGCTACATGATTGGCCTAGGAATGACCCTGATAGCAGCCTAGAGATTGGATGAGCTTAGTGTCAGAGATAGGGAGTCTTATCCAGTAGGGTCTGAAGAACTAGAATGCAGAGTTGAGAAAGTGAGACTGGATTGTTCTAGGAGACGTGAGATGTTGGGTTCAATAATTTAGATCCATTGCTACGAAGAACAGAATATTGTGATAGTCTCTCTACTTGGAGAATGGCTGCTTTCAACTCAGATCCTTTTTCTCTAGCATCATAACTGGGCACTCTATTTAAATTGCTATTCCCTTTGCCTGGAATGCTCTTCCCCTAGATGTTCTGTGGTTTGCTCTTACCTTCTCATGTCCTTGCTCAGAAGTCATGTTATGAGCAAAGCCTGGCCTTACTGTTCTTTTTAAATTTGCCACACCCTCCATACCTTCTCTATCTGCCCCAAGGTGTGCATCAAGGTTGCTCTCATCACCTCTCATCCATTTTAAAGCTGAGTATCAAAACGGGTCATGGAAATGGAGACCACAGTATTGAATTGGTTAAGCAAGTCAAGATTAAAAAGGATACATGAGAAATAATGCAATCACTGAGGATGGGAAGAAAATGCAGAACCAGATGTAGTCCTAATTGAGGAGCCAGAAAGGTAACGCTAGTGTTTTATTTGTTCATTTTTATCACTACCCATTAGAGTGGAAGCTCTGTGAGGGTAGATGTTGTTGTCTGTTTTGCTCACACCTGTATTTCCAGTGCCTACAATTTACTTGGCACATCTGGGATGCTCAAGAAGCATGCGTAGAATAAAAATAGAGCCATACACATGGGAATTGTTGGGATGGTGAGACAGCTTACAACATTCTCCTGACCTGCTCCATAATGGGAGTGCTGGAGGAGAATCTAGGATGCAATTGTGAGATTGCCACTGCGTTCACCTAGACAATACCTACTTCATCTTGATTTCACCATCTCCATTCTGGCTCTACCCCAACATTTAGAGCTGGCTGCTTCCCTATCTAATGTCCTATATTGGTCCCAACTAGGCAGAAATTCAGAGAAGGCAATGGCACCCCACTCCAGTACTCTTGCCTGCAAAATCCTATGGATGGAGGAGCCTGGTAGGCTGGAGTCCACGGGGTCACTAAGAGTCAGATACGATTGAGCGACTTCACTTTAGCTTTTCACGTTCATGCATTGGAGAAGGAAATGGAAACCCACTCCAGTGTTCTTGCCTGGAGAATCCTAGGGACAGGGGAGCCTGGTGGGCTGCCATCTATGGGGTCGCACAGAGTCAGACACGACTGAAGTGACTTAGCAGCAGGCAGAAATTGGCGCTAGGGTGTTCTCCACCACAAATTATACCTCCTCAGACCCCTCAGCCTCTGTTAAACTAGTGGGTAAGGCTTCTCTGGTGGCTCAGATGGTAAAGAATCTGTTTTCAAAGCAGGAGCCCAGGTTCAATCCCTGGGTTGGGAAGACTGCCAGGAGAAACGAATGGCAACTCATTCCAGTCTTCTTGCCTGGATAATTTCATGGACAGAGGAGACTAGCAGGCTACAGTCCATGGAGTCACAAAGAGTTGGACATGACTGAGCAACTAACGCTTTAACTTTCAAGGCACCAATGAGAAGAGAGATTCTACTCTTTCCCTGCCTTTTCTGTAAATGATCTTCTTTTGGTAAGTTATCCTCTTTCTCCTGATGTAGAGTGGTTCTTTGGGCTTCCCCAGTGGCTAAGTGGTAAAGAATCCACCTGCCAAAGAAGGAGACTTGGCTTCAATCCCTGGGTCAGTAAGATCCCCTGGAGGAGGAAATGGCAACCCACTCTCATATTCTTGCTGAAATAATCCCATGGATAGAAGAGCCTGGTGACCTATAGCCCATGGGGTTACAAAGAGTCAGAAATGACTGAGAACACACACACCAAGAGATTCTGGCCAGGTGAGGGTTTGTTGTAAACAGCTGAAAAGCAGAGAACATCCCGCCTACTTTGTATCCTGCTATGTCTTACAGAACTGGGTCCTCCATGTGCTCACTTAATAAATACATATGTGTCCACATAAAGAAAAAGAGGCAGACATGACTTGAGCAAAAGGAGTGTTTGAAAGGAAGTTTATCTCAGATGATACTTGGTACATGGTACTGTCTACATGGTACTTGCTTCCTCATCTGAACCCTGAAAAAACGAATCAGACTCTCCCTTTCTAGAAAATTTTTGTCAAGCTCTGGGTGATATGTATCCAACACATCATTTGTGATCAAAGGTTGGTGATGTGTCAAACTTTCAGGTAGAAAATAGGATAGAGATTTCCTGGCTCTGGTCTTTTCTCTATTTTCTTTAGACCACTGTATTTTTTTCTTCCTTATAGATGCTCTTATGCTCCTGGAAATGTTTGATTATTCCTGAGAGTGCCAGCTGTGAAACCCAGCCTACAGAAGTCCCCTTCACATAAAGTCTCTATCCAAACACACACATCAGTTCTGAAACAGTCTTTTCTCTCCCTGCCTTGCCTGTCTGTGAGGACCTCTGCTCTTTCTCTGGCTAAATTATCATTGGTTATTCACTGTAGGTCACTCCCTGAATTCCTCTATCAATTTAACAAGCACTCATTGAATACATCCAGTGTGCTGAGTGCTGGAGATATAAAGATCAATTAGCCTTGACCTCTACCCTCTGATGATCTGGTGGTCAAGTAGATGTGGGGTCAGACATTTATAAACGACTGTGCTGAGTGCTCTGCACAGGCAGGGAGAAGCACTTTGAAAATATGCAATGGTGGGATGACCATCTGCCTGGTGGTCCAGAAGGTGTCACAAAGCAGGTGACTTTTAAGAAGGGTCTCCAATAATCAAAGTTTCCTTTCTGTTTGACTACTGAGTCTGCTTCGGTCCTAAGAATCTCTAAACGTATTTCACAACCCCTAGAAGGCGTTCCAGCAGGCTCTCCCATGACTCTGTCTCTTTCTGTCAATTTCAGAGACTTAACAAGTCTCAGCTCTTCTTTTACCTCATTTCTTCCTGTGATACTTCACTCCTCTCCAGATAAACTCAGCCGGGCATTCACAAGCCTATTCATTTTCTCCTGAATCTCTGGAGAATTCAGGCCTCTCACTGGGTGGGTATGTGGCCATCTCCTCTACACCTCACCTTCACTGGTTACCTTCTCTCTGAAGAGGTGAGCTGCAGAGTAGACATGGATGTGTTTCACCATTTACGGATGGACTAGATACTACTTTCAAGAGTTTAATGCCCCCTCCCCCAGTCTTCGGGTACATTCAGAAACTCAGGACTCTGATTGCTATTCCTCCTCAGTGGACACACTGCTCCCTGTTCCCTGGAGTGTTAGGGTAGACACGATTCCTGCCTCTTACTTATCTCAGCTTACTTATCCTCTTACAGCAGTCTTTGGTAGTTGGAGAGAATGGGATAACTTCCTCAGTCTACTCTAGAATGATCATTTAAAAAAATTTTTTTTTAATATTTGTATTGGGGTATAGCCAATTAACAATTTTGTGATAATTTCAGGTGAACAGCGAAGGGACTCAGCCATGTAAACACATGTAATTCATTCCCTGCCAAACTCCCCTTCCATCCAGGATGGCCACATAATGTTGAGGAAATATTGTATATTCCCTATACAATAGGTCCTTATTGGTTACCCATTTTAAATACAGCAATGTATGCAAGTCCATCCCTAACTCCCCAAGTATCCCTTTCCCCTATCCTTCCCTCTGGCAGCCATAAGTTCATTCTTTAAGTATTTGAGTCTGTTTCTGTTTTGTAAGTAAGTTCATGTGTATGGAATGATCATTTTTGATGGAGGAAGCAGAGTGGTGTGAGAATCATTTAGGTTAGGCTCCTGAAGGAGGACTTCTTGTCAAAGAATGGACTCTCCAATGTGTTCATCTGAGTCTTCATGAACCTCCCCTGGAAGAAGGGGAGGAGGTACTGGAGAAGACTCTTGAGAGTCCCTTGAACAGCAAAGAGATCCATCATGCCATAGCCTCCTCTCCCAGCCAGTGGGGAAGGGCACATCCTAGAGGAAAGAGCTGATAAAGTGAGTCTTGGTGAGCATAAAAGCAAGGTTACTAGGGAATTGAAATAGGACCCACTAGAATAGAGCCCAACTAGAATTTATATACTTGAGTGTGAAGGTCTAGTTCATGAAGAACTCCTTGGAGCTTGAATAAGAAGTCTTTAAGTCCCAGCTTCTCCTTGCCTTGGGCAGGTGGAGCCACCAAAAGCATTGCCTGTACTCTTTCCAGAATATCCAAATGTTCAAGGATCCAGCCAAAGATTCAGGTGCTTGATGGAAGGGCACTGGATGCTGGTTACCTGTTCCTCTAGCAGAACTCCCCCTGGTCAGCAGTGTGGTGACCCACAGACCACAGCAACACACAGCTCAGAACCTCAGCTTATACATGAAAGGGGTCTAGTTCAGCTCTCTGTGCTTGTGCTGTGCTGCTGCTGCTCAGTTGCTTTAGTCATATCCAACTTTTTTTGACCCTATGGACTGTAGCCCACCAGGCTCCTCTGTGCATGGGATTCTCCAGGAAAGGATACTGGAGTGGGTTGCCATTTCCTCCTCTAGGGGATCATCCCCACCCAGAGATCAAAACCATGTCTCTTATGTCTCTTACATTAGCAGATCGGTTCTTTACCATCACCTGGGAAGCCCCAGCTTCTCTCTCTACACAATGCTAAGTCAGAGAGTTTGGGAGTAAGACTGGATTATATTGGTGGAAGGAGAAAGGAAGTGCTGTAATTCTATGAGGATTCATGGGCCCTGATGCATGAGGTTGGCCTGCTCTAAAGTCCCAGGGCAATGGGAAATGTTTGATCCTTGTAGAGAACAGCTCAGGGCTGTACCCTGCTATGAAATTACTGCAGAGAGCAAGTTAAGAGCTGGTCTTTTAGAAGCAAAGGGAATCCTACATCTGGTGGAACAAAAACAGATTTGGGAGTCAGGAGATGTGAAACCCAGCCCTGTCTGACCCAAGGGGCTCTGTGGCTTCGAGCATGCTCCTTTGTGCCTCTGAGTCTGGTTTCCTCTTTCACTGAGGATGAAGACTACTGTTCTATCCAAGTCATGGAGGGTCACCTAGATGAAATGGAATAAACCAGACTAATCAGCTCCCTGTGGGGAGATCTAATTGCTGATTTCTCAGGAATTTGGCAGAAGCACCTAGACTCACACCACTCAAAGGGAATAGATTCAGTATACATACAATAGTATATGTACAACATATAGTATACGTACAACAGAATATGACAAAAGCCCATATATAGCCAAAGCTATGCTTTTTCTAGTAGTCATATATCCACATGTATGGATGTGAGAGTTGATCTAGTAGTCTCATATCCACATGTATGGATGTGAGAGTTGAACCATGAAGGCTGAGTGCTGAAGAATTGATGCTTTTGAACTGTGGTACTGGAGAAGACTCTTGAGAGTCCCTTGAACAGCAAAGAGATCCAACCAGTCAATCCTTAAGGAAACAAACCCTGAATATTCATTGGAAGGACTGACGCTGAAGCTGAAGCTCCATTACTTTGGCCAGCTGATGTGAAGAGCCGACTCATTGGAAAAAACCTTGATGCTGGGAAAGATTGAGGGCAGGAGGTGAAGGGGGTGACAGAGGATGAGATGGTTGGATGGCATCACTGACTCAATGGACATGAATTGGAGCAAACTCCAAGAGATAGCAAAGGACAGGGAAGACTAAAGTGCTGCAGTCCTTGTGGTCACAAAGAGTTGGACCTAATTTTGAGACTGAACAACAACAACAAAGTCATTCTACTATACACCTGAAACTAATAGAACATTGTAGATCAACTATATTCCAATATTAAATATAATTTAAAAACATAAATATAACCTACAAATGTAACCACCGCCTATGTCCCTTTAAATTTTCAAGTAGCATTAAGATGGTGAAGGAATAGGATGGGGAGACCACTTTCTCCCCCACAAAGTCATCAAAAGAACATTTAAACGCTGAGTAAATTCCACAAAACAACTTTTGAATGCCGGCAGAGGACATCAGGTGCCCAGGAAAGCAGCCCATTGTCTTTGAAAGGAGGTAGGAAAAAATACAAAAGACAAAAAGAGAGACAAAACAGGTAGGAATGGAGCTCCGTCCCAGAGAAGGGAGTCTTAAAAAGAGAGAAGTTTCCAAACACCAGGAAACACTCTCTCTGACAAGTCTGTGGTGAACCTTGGAAGCACAGAGGGCAACATAACAGGGAGGAAAAGTAAATAAATAATTAAAACCCACAGATTCGGTGCCCATTGGTAACTCCCCCAGCAGAGAAGCAGCGCAGATGCCTGCACCCACCACTAGCAAGCAGGGGCTGGGCAGGGAGGCGCGGGCTGCATTGCTTAGCGTAAGAATCTGGCCTGAATGCCCCGAGCCCAATCTGAGTGAGCTAACTTGGGCTAGCAAACCAGACTGTGGGATAACTACCACGCGAAAAGCCAGCCCTAACCTAAGATACCACCAGGCCCGCGCACAGAACAAAGGACTGAATGGAGATAGGCTGCAGACCATCCCCCTCCGGTGACAGGCAGTCAGCGCCGGAGGCAATCACAGCCCCAGAGAGACATTATTTACAAAACTGTAAGCAGGCTTTCTTGCTAACTAAGACTTCTTGGGGTTCTGGACGGTCAACATCCGCCTGAGAAGGTGTACCGGTTTTACACCCAGAAAACTGAGCGGTAGGGACGGGGGAGGCTATAAATCGCAGCGACAAGCTTGCCAAACACTCCATCACCTGAGCTGCTCGGACCTGGGAAGGGCACAAAATGCAGGCCCAACTGAGACTGCGCCTCTGAGGACTACCTGAGTGCCTGAGCCTGAGCAGCTTAGACCTGGGAGGTGCATGCAGCCCAGGGCCGGCCTTGGACGGTTCCCGGCAGAGCAACCTAGAGCCTGAGCAATGTAGGCAGGGAGGGTACACACACCATGAGCAGGGACAGGCCCAGTGTGGCTGAGGCACTGCAAGCACATGCCAGTGTTATTTGTTTGCAGCGTCCCTCCCTCCCCACAGCGTGACTGAACAAGTGAGCCCCAAAAAAGTGTCCACCAATGCACCCTTTGTATCAGGGTGGAAATAGGACACTGAAGAGTCCAGCAAACAGAAGCTAAAACAGAGGGAACCGCCTTGGAAGTGACAGGTGCAATAGATTAAAACCCTGTCGTTAGTACCGATTACATAGGAAGAGGCCTATAGATCTTGAGAAATATAAGCCGGACCAAGGAACTATCTGAAAATGAACTGACCCCACAATACCCACAACACCAGAGAAAGTCTGAGATATATTTTTACGATCATTCTTTTTTTTTTAAATTTTAAGTCCTATATTACTTCTTTAATTTTCACTTTTTTAACCTACTATTACTTTGCAAAAATAAAAGACTCTATTTTTTAAAAACAAACTTCATATATATATATATATTTTTATAATTTTTGTGATTTTGTTTTTTTTTCCCTCTCTTTCTTGTTTTTTCTTTTATTTAATATTGTATTTTTGAAATTTCAAATTCTACACTAGATTTTTAATCTTTCCTTTTTGGTATTTGTTATCAATTTTGTACCTTTAAGAACCCAATTTTCAGTTCCCATTTTTACTGGGGAGCGAAATTACTGGCTTGACTGCTCTCTCCCCCTTTGGACTCTCCTTTTTTTTCCACCAGGTCACCTGTGTCTCCTCATGAACCCCTCTCTTCTCTACCCAACTCTGTGAATTTCTGTGTGTTCCAGATAGTGGCGAACACTTAGGGAAGTGATTGCTGGCTGGATCTGTCTCTCTCTTTTTCATTCCCCCCTTTTTATCCTCCTGGCCACCTCTGTCTCCTTCCTCCCTCTTCTCTTCTCTGTATAACTCCGTGAACATCTCTGAGTGGTCCAATTGTGGAGTGCACATAAGGAAGTAATCACTAGCTAGCTTGCTCTCTCCTCTATTGATTCCACCTCATTTCATTCGGGTCATCTCTAACTTCCTCCTCCCTCTTCTCTTCTCCATGTAACTCTATGAACCTCTCTGTGTCCCTCACTGTGGAGAAACTTTTCATCTTTAACCTAGATGTTTTATCAACAGTGCTGTATAGAAGGAGAAGTTTTGAGACTACTGTAAAAATAAGACTGAAAACCAGAAGCAGGAGGCTTAAGTCCAAAACCTGAGAACACCAGAGAGCTCCTGACTCCAGGGAACATTAATTGACAGGAGTTCATCAAATGCCTCCATACCTCCACTGAAACCAAGCACCACCCAAGGGCCAACAAGTTCCAGAGCAAGATGTACCACACAAATTCTCCAGCAACACAGGAACACAGCCCTGAGCTTCAATATACAGGCTGCCCAAAGTTACTCAAAACCATAGACATCTCATAACTCATTACTGGACACTTCATTGCACTCCAGAGAGAAGAAATCCAGCTCCACCCACCAGAACACTGACACAAGCTTCCCTAACCAAGAAACCTTGACAAACCACCTGTACAACCCCACCCACAGCGAGGAAACTCCACAATAAAGAGAACTCCACAAACTTCCAGAATACAGAAAGGACACCCCAAACGCAGCAATGTAAACAAGATGAAGAGACAGAGGAATACCCAGCAGATAAAGGAACAGGATAAATGCCCATCAAACCAAACAAAAGAGGAAGAGATAGAGAATCTACCTGATAAAGAATTCCAAATAATGATAGTGAAAATGATCCAAAATCTTGTAATCAAAATGGAATCACAGATAAATAGCCTGGAGATAAGGATTGAGAAGATGCAAGAAAGGTTTAACAAGGACCTAGAAGAAATTAAAAAAGAGTCAATATATAATGAATAATGCAATAAAGGAAATAAAAAACACTCTGGAGGCAACAAATAGAATAATAGGCAGAAGATAGGATTAGTGAATTAGAAGATAGAATGGTAGAAATAAATGAGTCAGAGAGGAAAAAAGAAAAACTAATTAAAAGAAATGAGGACAATCTCAGAGACCTCCAGGACAGTGTTAAATGCCCCAACATTCGAATCATAGGAGTCCCAGAAGAAGAAGACAAAAAAGAAAGACCATGAGAAAATACTTAAGGAGATAATAGTTGAAAACTTCCCTAAAATGGGAAAGGAAATAATCACCCAAGAAACCCAGAGAGTCCCAAACAGGATAAACCCAAGGTGAAACACCCCAAGACACATATTAATCAAATTAACAAAGATCAAACACAAAGAACAAATATTAAAAGCAGCAAGGGAAAAACAACAAATAACACACACGGGGATTCCCATAAGGATAACAGCTGATCTTTCAATAGAAACTCTTCAGGCCAGGAAGGAATGGCAAGACATACTTAAAGTGATGAAAGAAAATAACCTACAGCCCAGATTACTGTACCCAGCAAGGATCTCATTCAAATATGAAGGAGAAATCAAAAGCTTTACAGA
>SJYT01015703.1:118533-316628 GCA_006410635.1 Cephalophus harveyi | reverse complement strand
ATGTTCTTTTGATGAAATTGTGAGGGAGAAAGTGATCTCCCCGTCCTATTCCTCCGCCATCTTAGGACCGCCTCCCCTCGTTAAGCATCTTTTTATGTGCTTTATGGACATCTGTATGTTCTTCTTTGGAGAACTATTTAGATCTGCCCATTTTTTGATTGAGTTGTTTGTTTTTTTGACATAGAGCTGTATGAGCTCTTTGTATATTTTGGAGGTTAATCCTTTGTCAGTTGTTTCATTTGCAAATATTTTCTCCCATTATGTGGGTTTTCTTTTCATTTTGTTTATAGTTTCCTTTGCTGTGCAGAAGCTTTTAAGTTAATTAGGTCCAGTTTGTTTATTTTTGGTTTTAGGTATTGCTGTGATTTCTGTCAGAATGTTCTGCCTTTGTTTTTCTAGATAGTTTTTGTTTTTAATGATTTTGTTGTCTGGTTGGAAGAGACACAATTAAGATAGAAACATGTGAAATGATGAGCTTCCCCCGTGGCTCAGTGATAAATCATCCACCTGCAATGAAGGAGACACAGAGGATGAGGGCTCAATCCCTGGGTCGGGAGTATCCCCTGGAGGAGGAAATGNGATTTTGTTGTCTGGTTGGAAGAGACACAATTAAGATAGAAACATGTGAAATGATGAGCTTCCCCCGTGGCTCAGTGATAAATCATCCACCTGCAATGAAGGAGACACAGAGGATGAGGGCTCAATCCCTGGGTCGGGAGTATCCCCTGGAGGAGGAAATGGCAATCACTCCACTATTCTTGCCAGGAAAATTCCATGGACAGAGGAGCCTGGCGGGCTAGAGTCCATGGGGTCATAATGAGTCCAACACAACTGAGCACGTGTGCACGCAAGGACCGCATGTAAGCTGATAACTGTAGAAAGGTTATGGGCTTCCCTTGTGGCTCAGCTTGGAAAGAATCCACCTGCAACGTGGGAGATCTGGGTTCGATCCCTGGGTTGGGAAGATACCCTGCAGAAGGGAAAGGCTATCCACTACAGTATTCTGGCCTAGAGAATTCCGTGGACTGTATAGTCCATGGGGTCTCAAAGAGTCAGACACGACTGAGCGACTTTCACTTTCAGAAACGTTATATAACAATGAAAAACAGTTCATGATACTCATAGGAAACAATTCCTTCATGTTTGCTACTGTGGTTGGTGCTGATATAGGATAATACATAAGAAATAATCTAGGTCTAGAAAAACTTCCTATTTCCAAGAAGATGTGACCTATTAAAAAATGCCTGTTATATAGGAAAATAGCTTTAAGGGATAAAATGATGTGTGTGGGGACACACATCATGGAATAATGGATTTTTGCTGCCCTCAGAGAAAACTGTGGGAAGGGGTGGATATTGGAACTGGGCTTTTGATGGCTGGGTAGGAGTTTGCTGGATAAAAATGACACAGATGGAAAAAAAAGAGGTGGGTGTAAAGATGTAGGAGAGGACATGGGCCGGGGCTTGAGGAGTGATTAGAATGGCCAGCATGATGCTGTGAAATGGAACTCAAGTAATTGAAATAGTGATGGGACAATTAATAGGAAAGAGAGGGAGCCAGCAAGTGAAGGACCATGCTGGGGAGAAGCTAATAAAACTGGATTAATAAATGACATCATTTTAGCAAGTGCCATTTTATCCTCTTACCACCTGCAGTGCTTTTCATCCCAGCATGCTTTCAAATTAAGTAAAGAACAGTAGTAGTTGGGGTCACAGTTCCTTAAAAAATTGTGAAGATGCCCTTTGCTGAAGGTAGGGTGAAGAGGAAAATGTTTGAAGATGCACTAAACCTTGTGTAATTTGAGTCTTAATTAGAGCTAATATTTCTCCACACAATGGAAGAATGAGTTGAACTAAAGACGACTAGATTTCAGTTTTTACTTGTTAATTGGAGCTGATTTGTGTTCTCGAGGGAGAACATTTTCAGTGTTGGACTTTCCATTCCTTCTCTGTAGTCTGATGGTCTGAATTTGTTGATTTTCACAGGGTCGTGTGCATTTCTGTCCAGGTTTTCTGGGTAGCACCCACCAGAACCTCTCCACTTTGGTGTTTTTGAAAAATATTTATTTGACTGTGTTGGATCTTAGTTGGGGTGCACAGGATCTTCATTGCGGTGCTCTGACTCTCTGGTTGTGGTACAAGGACTTAGCTGCTCCTCGGTCTGTGGGATCTTAGTTCCCTGACCAGGAATTGAACCTGAGTCCCCTGCATTGGAAGGCAGATTCTTAACCACTGAACCACCAGGAGAGTCCCCCATTTTTCTTGATGTTTAAGCTCCTTGGAATTGCTGCACGTTGCTGTTGTGAGTTGCTGCTTCCAGAGTCTTTCTCTTCCTTGGTCACACCCTTTCCTTGGTATCACTTTTCAACATTGATGTCTATATCCCATCAATGTGCCTGATGGCTCTCTTCAGTTCAGTTCAGTCGCTTAGTCATGTCTGATTCTTTACGACCCCATGGACTGCATACTGCATGTTGCAGTCCATGGATGGGAAGGCCTCCCTGTCCATCACCAGCTCCTGGAGTTTACACAAACTCATGTCCATTGCGTTGGTGATGCCATCCAACCATCTCATTCTGTGTCGTCCCCTTCTCCTCCCTCCTTCAATCTTTCCCAGCATCAGAGTCTTTTCCAGTGAGTCAACTCTTCGCATCAGGTGGCCAAAGTGTTGGAGTTTCAGCTTCAACATCAGTCCTTCCAATGAACACTCAGGACTGATCTCCTTTAGGATGGACTGGTTGGATCTCCTGGCAGTCCAAGGGACTCTCAAGAGTCTTCTCCAACACCACAGTTCAAAAGCATCAATTCTTCAGCACTCAGTCTTCTTTATGACCCAACTCTCACATCCATACATGACTTCTGGAAAAACCATAGCCTTGACCAGATGGACCTTTGTTTGCAAAGTAATGTCTCTGCTTTTTAATATGCTGCCTAGGTTGGTCATAACTTTCCTTTCAAGGAGTAAGCGTCTTTTAATTTCATGGCTGTAATCACCATTTGCAGTGATTTTGGAACCCAAAATAATAAAGTCAGCCACTGTTTCCATTGTTTCCCCATCTATTTGCCATGAAGTGATGGGACCAGATGCCATGATCTTCGTTTTCTGAATGTTGAGCTTTAAGCCAACTTTTTCACTCTCCTCTTTCACTTTCATCAAGAGGCTTTTGAGTTCCTCTTCACTTTCTGCCATAAGGGTGGTGTCATCTGCATATCTGAAGTTATTGATATTTCTCCCAGCAATCTTGATTCCAGCTTGTGGTTCTTCCAGCCTAGTGTTTCTCATGATGTATTCTGCATATAAGTTAAAAGCAGGGTGACAATATACAGCCTTGACGTACTCCTTTTCCTATTTGGAACCAGTCTGTTGTTCCACGTCCAGTTCTAACTGTTACTTCCTGACCTGCATACAGATTTCTCAAGAGGCGGGTCAGGTGGTCTGGTATTCCCATCTCTTTCAGAATTTTCCACAGTTTATTGTGATCCACACAGTCAAAGGCTTTGGCATAGTGAATAAAGCAGAAATAGATGTTTTTCTTGAACTCTCTTGCTTTTGATGATCCAGTGGATGTTGGTAATTTGATCTCTGGTTTCTCTGCCTTTTCTAAAACCAGCTTGACCATCTGGAGGTTCACTATTCATGGTTGTTGAAGCCTGGCTTGGAGAATTTTGAGCATTACTTTACTATCATGTGTTCTCTTAAGTTTCTGTATTTTAAAAATTAAATGAAGTGGCAGAAGTAAGAAAGATATTGTCTTTGAAAGAAACAAATGAAGATGCTTCAGATTATGTGGCTATTTATACTTACATCCATCTCAATTTTAACGAAGACTTCATTTCAAAATTTGTGGGGGGACCATATTTATGCAAACACCATGAAAGTTTTCTTTGGATGATTAAAATTTGTCTTACTTTCGTTACTGATCCAGGTGAGCTAAAAACCTCTGGAGAACTAGACTTTTTGCTTCTTGATTTTAGTTAAATTCGAGCCCTGTTGGTAGGAAAAATTATCCTTGATTGTTTGAGTCTAATGTCAGAAACATGTAGGTGGCATCTCTTACTGAATAAATATTGAGCCCCGCGGGGACAAAGATTTGAGAGAATGGAGATGACTCTGCCTTTCTCTCCCTGACCTTGTTTTTAGAAGCTTGGGAAAGATGGTAGGTGCAAAATGGGGATGCTGCTACTGCTGCTAAGTTGCTTCAGTCGTGTCCGACTCTGTGCGACCCCATAGACGGCAGCCTACCAGGCTCCCCCGTCCCTGGGATTCTCCAGGCAAGAACACTGGAGTGGGTTGCCATTTCCTTCTCCAATGCATGAAAGTGAAAAGTGAAAGTGAAGTCGCTCAGCCATGTCCGACTCAGCGACCCCGTGGACTGCAGCCTACCAGGCTCCTCTGTCCATGTGATTTTCCAGGCAAGAGCACCGGAGTGGGGTGCCATTGCCTTCTCCAAAAATGGGGATGACCAGCTACTATAATTTTGCAGGCGGCAGGTGGATAATATTCAGTGAGCACGTACATAGCATTATTCTTGTCAAAAATGAATGGAGATTTTTAATGAGAGCCTTAGGAAGCACTGGGTGTTGTTAAATGATGTGGGGATACCAGGAGGGAGAGAGAATGGGGGGAAGATGTCAAGATCAGCTATGCATGTGTGCTAAGTTGCTTCAGTCTTGTCCGACTCTTTGCGACCCCATGCACTGTAACCTGTCAGGTTCCTCTGCCCATGGGGTTCTCCAGGCAAGAATACTGGATTGGTTTGCCATTTCCTCCTCCAGGGGATCTCCCTGACCCAGGGACTGAACTCGGGTCTCTTGCATTAGCAGGCGAATTCTTTACCACAGAGCCTCCTAGGAAGCATCTCAGTGAGTACATAGATATATAAAAATATTTTGTTATTAGCATATTTCATTTCTCTGAAACATATATGCTATCTGTAATATATACTTTTAGGGAACATTTTTGTTTGTATTATTCGAATTTCTATAGGTTTTTAGAGAATGAGTTGGATGGCCAAGATGCTAAGGGCTTGGAGTAGTAGAAAGTATATACTAGTTTAGACATCAGTGACTACACAGACCAGTCAATCAGGAGTGTTTTAAAGTAGAGACTCTAGCAGGTCCTGGAGAAGCTAGCCCAGGGGTAAAAATCCTCATTTCCTAATTGGTCCCCCACATCTGCCCTCTTAGCCTTTAAAGCATTTCAGCTTTGCTGATTATACATTTTGGAATATGTGCAACACGTTATCATCTTGTTTTGGAAATCCTTTTCCCCCGTGTCAGGATGAACTGCATGAAATTGCAGTGCATTGCCGTGTAAACGTAGGTGAAGTTTCCTATCTGAATTGTGCTTTTTCTAGTTCACACCCATTGATGTCTTTCCTGTTCCTAGTTGACCTTTTTTGACCTAGGCTGTTTTGGTCCAAGTTCCATCTCTGTCAAGGAAATTGATACTTCACCTTATCATGGCTTTGAAAAGGAACTTGGACTCTGTGTTTTAGGTCAGTAGTAAGTCAAAATCCAGTTTTCTAGAATGTCCTTGAAAATGATTTGATCCATGGTTGGTTCCTAGAGCCCTGCTCCTGTGTTGGCATCAGAGTCTTATGCTGAAGACTTACCTGGGAAGCACGGTCCCTTTTAATGAGCCCTGAGAAATGATGTGGTTTAGGGTGAGTTTGCCAAAGAATGGTCCTTTGTGCAACTCTCTTGAGCAACGAGTGAGTTGGATCAATTTGTTAAGATTTTAAAGTAAATAACAAGACTTATATAAATAAGGAAGCACTTTGTGGGACTAGCATAGGTGTTGATATTTACAGAGCTTTTTTGTCCTTGAGATTAGGGTAGCCTTTCTGTGTCCTCATCTAGTTGTGGGTAGGTGGGGAAAATTCCACCATTTCTTGGGGAATGGTTTTGGTAATACTCTGTTACATATATCTCTATGTATACATTTATTTGTGTAGCTTGTCAAAGTTCACTCTTCTCACCATAATTTGAAGATTCAGGATGCTTCTTCTCTTGTGGCTCAGCTGGTAAAGAATCCGCCTGCCATGTGGGAAACCTGGGTTTGATCCCTGGGTTAGGAAGATCCCCTGGAGAAGGGAAAGGCTACCCATTCCAGTATTCTGGCCTGGAGAACTCCATGGACTGTACAGTTCATGGGATCTCAAAGAGTCGGACTCGACTGAGTGACCTTCACTTTCACTCTTTGTATTGTCGCAATTTTATATCTTCTGCCATGGAGTTAATGCAAGATTCAGTTTACTGCAATCCTCAGGAAATTGTGGGGACGGTGTTAACGCTTTAAAGGCTGTCCATGTGCCAGGCACATGCCACATCTTATTTAATCATTAAAACATCCCTTAGAGGTGGATGTTATGTCTGTTTTTTAGCTGAATAATCAGGTCAAGAGGCATTAAATAAGTTCCCAAGGTTACATTGGGAATGGCTGAGGCCTGGGCCAACTATCGTTGTTTTCTGTCTACAGTCTGTGCCTTCTCTTATTTCTAATGAGATGGTCCTGATTTTTGCTCTAGATAATTGCCATTCAGAAAAGTGAAAGCCTCTGAGTATGCTGTGTTCACAGATGAGTACCTTTCCAGGTACAGTGAGGAGTAAAATGGATTTTCTTTAACATTTTCAGATAAATGCATTTTATTATAAATTGTAATCTTCTGAATATTGTAATTGGATTAAAAAAAAAAAGGTTCCTGAAAATTAGATTATCAGGCAGTGGACCTGGGGTATGTAAAGTTGAAGGGTGAAAATTTGCAATGGTATTTCACAAAGAAATGAAATAGTTCCAAATTTTAAATCCAATTAAAATCACTTTTTATGCTTTCTTACTACTAAAAAGAGCTTATTTCTGAAATTTTTATCAACTCACCTGAAACAGTTAATACATGATAAACCAAATTTGCCACACTTTCCAAGATTATAGAAAGACATATTCTTTTAGTGCAAAGAGTTTGGACTGTGGCCAAAGAATTTAGACAGGGAAACACCTCGGATGAACTTTCCTATTCAGGCAACATGACAGAACTGCAAGGTGAAGTCTTTAGTGAATTTGAAAAGCCAGCTTCAGAGGCAGAGAGGCAAGCTAGTTAAGAGACTGGACCATAATTCTAGCAATGGTCATGGATAGACATGGATAGCAACATGGAGTTGCTCCTGGGGAGAAGCTGGGTGATTGGATCTGGGAGACTGTAAGGAGATAGAAAATGTCTGGACATAATTCTTGGTTGTTTGTAAGGCAAGAGATGGACAGAAGAGTTTTCTAACTTGAGTCTGTTAACTGAGTTGGGAGCAGAGGGAGACAGAGGTCTGAGGGGTGGTGGAGGAACTTCAGTTATGAAATGCTGACTATAAAGTATCTCAGTAGGCAGTTAAGTAGCAGGATCTAGACTTGGGGTGGAGATTTTGGTTAAAGATGTTGACCTTGAAATCGTGGGCATCTAGATGAGAAGTGAAGCCATAGGGTCACCCAGCAAGAATATGCTCAGCGAGAAGAGGTGAAAGGATGGAGCCCTAATAGTGTCACCCCTCGGGGTGGTGGAGAGGGGTGTCAGGAGAAGGAAACCAGGAAAGAAAACCAAGATGAAACTGGTGTTGAGAAGAAGGAAACCTGCAGAGTGTGATGCACCAAGTACACAGGAAGGGGCGGTTCGAGAAGATTAGGAGGGTCTCAGATGCTCCGGGGCAGTCAGGTCAGCCCAAGCCTGATGTGTGAGGTAGAAGAAGGTCCCCATGGACTCAGGGAGAGCAGTGGCACTAAAGTGACAGGATAAGGGATGGATTTCGGTGGATCATGGAGGAAATGGCCTGGAGGAAGTGGCGATGGGGAGAATAGAGCATCTTTTGAAAAAATCTGCTGTGAAGAGAAAGTAGTAGGAAGGGATGTGAGGTCAAGGAAGTGTTTGTTTTTTTTTTTTTTAAGATGAGAAAAATCTGCACATATTTAAGTGATGATGACAAAGGAGCTAATAGACAGGGAGGCTTCGGGCCAAAGACTCAGGGTCCATGGAGGGGGCGGGGAAGACGGAGCAAAGGCAGATGTTGACTAGGCCATGAGACCGGAGGAAGGAGACAGGGTGGAGAGGGGGGTGGAGAGAGATGCGGAGGCAGGAGGGAGGCCCTGGCAGGAAGGAGAGCCGGTTCCTTTCGTCAGATGGTTTAATTTTCACTTCCAGGCAGGAGACTTTGGTGTTTGAATATTAATAGTGCTAACGGTGTGGGCAGGGCGGGGGTGGGGGGGGGGGGGGGGTTGCAGACCGGTGGTCTTTGGGGCTGGATGTAGGGCTGAATCCCCCTTGGTTCCATGGTTTTGAAATTTGGGAATTTAAGCACATTTGGGCAGGACGCCGAGTTTCCGTTTTTTCACAGCTCCCTCCTCCCTGCTCCATTCCATCTTTTCCCCATTTATCAGCCTGCTTCCTGGAGCCCTTTGAATTGCTGACTGACTTTGGTGACCTGCTTTTCTATAAAGCATTATTAAGTATCGTTAAACCTTAAGAAAGTAAATAGTGAGTTCAGGCAGTATAATGAGAAAATAACCAAACAGAAGGTAGATAAGCACATCTTCGTTTTCAAAGACCGAGCTGTTTAAATACAGCCCTGCCCACCTTTCCACTGGCACCTCCTGCTTCTCCCCCCACTAACTGGCTCTCTCCAGTACCTACCTGATATTCACCAGCGACTTTCCAAATGAGGTCCCTTGTTCCTGTAATGGCTTTATACGTGATGTGGTCTGATCCCTCTTTTACAGCTGAGACCCCAGGGCTCAGGTAAATTTTGCAGGAGCTCCTAGTGAGAAAGCGTGTTCATTCATACTGAGTGTGCACTTGGCACCTTGTGCCCTTGGCATTGGGCACAGCCAGGCTGGATTCTAGCTGTTTCCTGGGTAGTATACTCTCCATTCTTCCTTCCTGGTTTTTCTTGTCTCTACAGAGAACATTGTTTGCCATTCCTCCATGTGTCTTGTGAATAAGCATGCTGTGAGTTCCACTCTGATCAGTCTTTTCTTTGGAGGAAAGAGCTGGCATAGAGGTGGTGGAGCCAAACCTCCTGGGCCAGGCTCTGGCTCTGTCACTTGTCAGCTGTGCAGCCCTGGGCAGGCTACTCCCTCCTCTGTGCCTCCATTCCCTTCTCATTAAGGTGCGGTGTTCGCAGCAGTCATAGCATCTACCATGGTGGAGATAAAAACCAGAGACATTGCTTTGCCGACAAAGGTCAGTACAGTCAAGGCTATGGTTTTTCCAGTAGTCATGTATGAATGTGAGAGTTGGACCACAAAAAGGCTGAGCACCAAAGAATTGATGCTTTCGAACTGTGGTGTTGGAGAAGACTCTTGAGAGTCCCTTGGACAGCAAAGAGATCAAACCAGTCAATCCTAAAGGAAATCCACACTGAATATTCATTGGAAGGACTGATGCTGAAGCTGAAGCTTCATTACTTTGGCCACCTGATGTGAAAAACTGATTCACTGGAAAAGACTATGATGCTGGGAAAGGGGATGACAGAGGACGAGATGGTTGGATGGAATCACCGACTTAGTGGACATGAGTTTGAGCAAGCTCCAGGAGATGTTGAAGGACAGGGAAGCCTGGCATGCTGTAGTCCGTGAGATTGCAAGGGGTCGGACACAACTGAATGACTGAACAACAACAATGATGGAGATGATCATGGGGGCTGAGCAAGGTGATGTTTGTAAGGAAGATACCTAGCAGAGCAGTTAGCACCAGTACTCATTAAATCAACTGTTGTTGTTGTTTAGTTGCTAAATCGTGTCTGACTCTTTGAGACCCCATGGACTGTAGCCTGCCAGGCTGTTCTGCCCATGGGATTTCCCAGGCAGGAATACTGGAGTGGGTTGCCATTTCCTTCTCCATGAGATCTTCCTGACTTAGGGATCAAACCCAATTCTCTTGCATCTCCTGCATTGGCAGGTGGGTTCTTTACCACTGAGCCACTTGGGAAGTCCCATTAAATAAATACATATCCTCAGAGCATCCTCTGCCACTTACAGGGCACAGGCACCCTTTCTGCTCATCTTTTTCTTCTGATGAGCTATCAATATCATACTTTTATTTATTCACATTCTGGTTTCTTTTATAAAACTATTTGAGGTCTTTGTATTTCCAATGTTGAAAGCAGAGTACACGAAAATCCTTGATGCTACCGGTGCTCAGTAAATGTTTTAATAAGTGTCATGGTTATTTCAGAGCTCTGTTGTCAAATGTGGTTCTCATTTGGGGGCAGAGGGGCTTGGATGACAGATGCAATTTCTACATGACTTACATTCTATAATGTCAAGACCCTTTGACATGGTGTCTTTACATTCTTTGCTTTATAGAATGACACATGAAATGCAGAGAATTTAAGTTACAGCAGCTTAATTGCAGCCATAACTTGAAAATAAGACAGAGGATATTTCTTGGAAAACCAAGAAACCAATGTCAATGAATCATGTTAATTGCTTCTGATCTTACATTAAATATAAAATATTTCAAAATGATGTATTTTTTTCTTTGATTCGCATGACTGCTCCAGTGAGCCTTTCCCAACCTTTCACAGTGAGTTGCTTAAAGTCAGCTTCTTTTTTGGGGGGAAAAGAGTCATAACCACTCAAAGCTATAGTTTTTCCAGTAGTCATGTACAGATATGAGAGTTGGACGATAAAGTAGGCTGAGCACCAAAGAATTGATACTTTCAAATTGTGATGTTGGAGAAGACTCTTGAGAGTCCCTTGGACTGCAAGAATATCAAACCAGCCAATTCTAAATGAAATCAACCCTAAATATTCATTGGAAGGACTATTCCTGAAGCTGAAGCTCCTGTACTTTGACCATGTTTTTGAAGAACTGACTCATTGGAAAAGACTCTGATGCTGGGAAGGATTGAGGGCAGGAGGAGAAGGAGGTGACAGAGGATGAAATTGTTGGATGGCATCACGGACTTAATGGACTTGAGTTTGAACCAACTCCAGGAGATGGTGAAGGACAGGGAAGACTGGCGTGCTGCAGCCCATGGGGTTGCAAGGGGTCGGACACAACATAGCAACTGAACAGCAACAACAACCACACTACAATGCCTTGCTCCTAAGAGGGCAGCCAAATCAAAGTAAACAAAAGGAGATAAGCATTCAAAGAGGAAATCATTCTTCTGCTTTGGAAAAAATCTTTTCATAAATTGCGTGGAACTAATGCTTTTCTTTTTTTAACATTAAAATAATTGAAATATAGTTGATTTATGAGTGCCATTTCAGACTGAGGAATCTGGACCCTAAGAACATATAAATAGCTTTTGGTATTAATATATTAATAGATGAATTTTCTCTGAAATGTTCCAACACAGCCTATTTCTCTTTTAATGATATCAGAAAGTATATAATTAAATTTAGGCAAACATAACAAGTAGGTGACAGAGAATGAATTTCAAATAATTTATTTTCCATTTCTTGCTTTACGTGCTATGTCACTATTCTGTCTACACCTTGAATGTCCTTCTCTGAATAATAACCCTGTAATATATTGACAATGACATCTTAAGTGCCAGCACACCTGAAAATAATATACACTAAATCTCAATTTATCTACAGATGGATGACTGCACTGTATAATTAGGAGAGGCTCTGGAGAGAGGAGGTGCTTTCTTTGCTGTTTTTCAGTTATGCAAAGCTCTCATTTTGTTATTCAGACATTTCACTTTGTCTTCTTTATTAAAATTCCAAATTTTAAAAATAGGGCTTCCCCGGTGGCTACTTATATTTATTTATTTAGCTGTGCCAGGTCTTCGTTGTGGCATGTGCAATCTAGTTCTCTGACAAGGGACTGAACCTGGGCACCCTCCATTGGGAGTGTGGAGTCTTAGCCAGTGGACCAAGGGAAGTTGATGGGAACCAGTTTGACTAAAGATGTAACTTTCAGTTCTTCCCTAAATCTAGACTCATCCTTCTTTTGGGCAGTGGTTTAGGGTGGAAGCTCCAGTCCTCCCTTTCCCTTTGTATCTGGTGATTCATATTTGTCTTCATCTCCATCATCCCTATCTCTGATCTGTCTGTCTACCAGATGCCTGTCAGGCAGTGGGGGCAGATTTTGGATAAGTGACATGACAGTGAGGCCAGCATTCCAAGTGAGCGGAACAGAAGCGGAATGGGGAGGGTGTCATGAGGGATCAGGAGTCACGCTTGATTTGAATACTTGGAGGATAGTTATAATAGGATGGGGAAGGATGGAGTTAGAGAAATTTAAGTCCTGTATGGTAGGTTTCCCTGGTAGCTCAGATCGTAAAAAATCTGCCTGTGATATAGGAGACCTGGGTTCAGTCCTTGGGTTGGGAAGATCCCCTGGAGAAAGGAATGGCAACCCACTCTAGTTTTCTTGCCTGGAGAATCCCATGGACAGAGGACCCTGGCTGGCTACAGTCCATTGGGTCACAAAGAGTTATACACAACTGAATGACTAACACTTTCACACTTACACTTTCATGGGTAGGAAATGAGGAAATTAGAGATTTTAAACAGAGAAATATGATGAGAGTGGTGTCAGAGATTGGTTGAACTTTTTTTTAAAATATTCACTTATAATATTTCAATCTGTTTGTTTGGCTATGCCGGTTGAGCTTTGAAATGCATTTGCGTTAGGGGTCAAGAGAGCCCTGGTGAGTTGAAGATAAAATGGTAGAGTTCCGTGGGCATTGGGAGCTGCATGGAGGAAGCAGCAACAGGGACTGGATGTCAGTTTTGGAAATGCTCAGCTTGAGGAGACACGGAGCCATTGGAAAGGAAAAGTGCATCAGGCATTTGGAGGTAGAAGACGTGAACCTGTATGAATACAGGGCCGGGAGAGGAACATGTGAGTCATAATTGCCTTTTCAGTTTTTACTGTTTTTTCCATTCCTCATGATTCACTCTTTTGTACTTTAATGCTGGCGCGTTATTTATGTTAATAATAAACCTCATTTATCTTGAAGATAGCTTTCTGTTAGGCTGCCATGAACTCTTCAAACTTATTTTTCTCAGTGACAAATAAATGATGATAAGGCTATGGCCTGTCACAGTTTCATAACTTTGGACAAATTTATCCATCGCTGTGAGTTAAGTACATTAAGATGAACGTTTCGCAGATTCTAATGGCCTAGTGGCATCATCAATGCAGGAAATTGGAATTTGTGAGCCCTTTAGCAGAAGAGCAGAGAGTTCCTCTAAAACAGTTAAATGATGCTTTACAGTTTTCATCCTAGGTCAGATTTTTTAAATAGGAAGAAATGAGGGTCACGATGCTGAGAGAATAACAATGGGACTTTGTCTTTTTTTTTGGCCGTGCTGGCCCTTTCCTTGTGGGCTTTCTCCAGTTGCAGCACGTGGGCCTCTAGCTGTGGAGCATGAATTTAGTTGCATTTGGGATCTTAGTTCCCCACCCAGGGATCAGACCTGTGTCCCTGCATTGGAAGGCGAGTTCTTAACCACTTGACCACCAGGGAAGTCCCTCAGTTGACTGATTTAAACCTTATAAGAGCTAAAATATTCAAAGCTACATCTAGACTGGTGCTTGACCAAGCAACTGGGCACCAGAGCCATGGTGTCATACAAAGTTAACCATTGGATACCCTTAGAATGGGCTTCCCAGGTGATCCTACTGGTAAAAGAGCACTGATGCAGGAGACATAAGAGATATGGGTTCAGTCCCTGGGTTGGGAAGATCCCCTGGAGGAGGGCATGGCAACCCACTCCAGTATTCTTGCCTGGAGAATCCCATAGACGGAGGACCCTGGTTGGCTACAGTCCATGGGGTCACAAAGAGTCAGACACAACTGAAGCGACTTAGCACAAAGGATGCACCCTTAGAATAATTTTCTGTTGGAACTTTTGTTGTAGCCACCTAGCTTATCTTCCCACCTCCCATGCCAAATACTTCCATCTATCCTTATTCTGCTAAGAAGACCTTTGAAGGAAAGATGTCAGTGTGGGGGAGTTTGGTTCTAAGCAGCATAAGTAATAATCTTATTCATTGCGATAATATATGGCTTTAACATTTCCCAAAGCACAGTTTTGATTAACCTTTAAACCTCTGTGCTATCTGAGGCCCTCTAACTTTCTAGCCCCATTACCCCCAAAGTGCTCTCAGTTCATCACAGGCACTGAAGCACAGTGACTTTGCCCTGTGAAACTGAACCAACACTAATATAAGGCAGAATAGAAGATGAATACTTACCAATCCTGAATACTCATTGGAAGGACTGATGCTGAAGCTGAAGTTCCAATAGTTTGGCCACCTGATGCAAAAAGCTGACTAATTGGAAAAGATGCTGATGCTGGACAAGATGAGGGCAGGGGGAGCAGGGGGTGACAGAGGATGAGATGGCTAGATGGCATCACCGATTCAATGGATATGAACTCGGGCAAAATCTGGGAGATGGTGAGGGACAGAGAGGCCTGGCGTGCTGCAGTTCACGGGGTCACAAAGAGTTGGACGCAACTGAGTGACTGAACAGCAACAACAAGAGGATAGGAATGAAGAAGGGGCCCTAGGAGACGATGAGTTGATAAGAGCAGTTCAAGATTTTCAGATCTGGAAAAACTTCATTAAGCTGGGGAGGAAGGAAAGGGGAAAATAGGCCGTGTAGGGGCAAAATTGGATCTTCCCTCCCCAACCTCTGTCCCTCCATCCCTTGCCAGCCAGTTCATGTGCTCAGATCTTAGCTCCTGATATAGCAGAGTGTGACTGTATTTGCAGACAGGATCTCTACGGAGGTTACTAGACTAAAATGAGGTCCCTGGGGCAGGCCCTGGTCCCGTGTAACTGGTGTCATTACCCGAAGGGGGAATCTGGCCACAGACATATGCAGAAGAAAGACCACGTGAGATCACAGGGGAAGGTGGGTGTTTGCAAGACCAAGGAGAGGGGCTTCAGGAGAAACCAACCCTGCCCACACCGTGAGCTCGGACATCAAGCCTCCAGAACGTGAGAAAATAGATTTCTGTGCTTTAAGCCACTTAGTCTGCGGTCTTTTGTTATGGCAGCAAACTTATACAGGTTAGAGTGAGACAGGGCTCAGGGAACACAGAGGGAGCTAAAGCTGAGAGGAGGCAAAAATGTAGAGTATGTGATGGATGAGGACTGAGCATTTAGGTCAGCTGTAATAGTTATAACTAGTTTTCAGAATGTGCTGGAAATTTTCCTGGTACTTGAATTAACTATCTTCTAGTTTTGTGGAAAGGGGATCTCTGATTATGTTTTGTTTGGTCTTAATGAGGCAAAGCCGTAAAGAGTCCACCTGCCAGCAGGAGATGCTGGTTCAAACCCTGGGTTGGGAAGATACTCTGGAGAAGGAAATGGTAACCTACTCCAGTATTCTTGCCTGGAAAATCCCATGGACAGAGGAGCCTGGTGGGCTATAGCCCATGGAGTCGCAAAGAATCAGACACGGCTGAGCAACTAAACAAGAGAAAGCACCTCCATGAGAAGAGAGTTTCTCATAAATCCCAGACCAGAGCTTCGTTTCTAAAGCGTGGGTTCCTTGTGGACTGTGAGGGAAGACTCTCTTTTGCTCCTTAACTGCCATCCCGTCTCCAGTAATTATTTAAGATCCAGACGGTAGGATGAAAGCCAGATGGTAGAGATTCTCTTGCTGTTTTCGTTCTCTGTTATTTTACTAATCACATGAAGGTCATTGCAATCTTCTGTCATCCTTTTTAGCTTGGGTTGGTGAAAGTGCCGGCATTTCCCTTAATTTTTATTTTCTTTCTTTCTCCTTCTTTTTTCTGTACTCTGCAGCTTGGGCTTCCCTGGTGGCTCAGAGGTTAAAGCATCTGCCTCTGATGCGGGAGACCCGGGTTCGATCCCTGGGTCGGGAAGATCCCCTGGAGAAGGAAATGGCAATCCACTCCAGTATTCTTGCCTGGAGAATCCCATGGGTGGAGAAGCCTAGTAGGTTACAGTCCACGGGGTCGCAAAGAGTCGGACACGACTGAGCGACTTCACCTCACCTCTGCAGCTTGGAGTATCTTAGTTCCCTGACCAGGGATTGAGCCCCCCGCTTGGCAGTGAAAGTGTGGAGTTCTAACAATTGAACTGCTAGGAAGTTCCTTCTTTCTGTAATAGATTGCATTTTTTTTTAGAACAGTTTTAGATTTACAGGAAAATTATGAAAATAGTACAGAAAATTCTATAAAATTGGGCTTCCCAGGTGGTGCTAGTGGTAAAAGAGTGCCAATGCAGGAGACATAAGAAATGCGGGTTCAATCCTTGGGTCGGGAAGATCCCTGGCAAAAGAAATGGCAACCCACTCCAGTGTTCTTGCCTTGGAAAAGCCCATGGACAGAGGAGTCTGGTAGGCTCCTCTGAGGAGTCCATGGGGTCGCAAAAAGTTGAGCATATGACTGAGCGACAGAATGTTCACATCTAACTCAGACCCAGTTTCCTGTGTTTTTAACATCTTAGTATGGTACATTGGTCGTAATTAGTGTCCAGTCTTGACATGCTATGTCCTTGTTTTATTGTTTCCTTCATTTTCACCTAAAGTCCTTTTTCTGTGCCAAGACCTCATCTGTAACACCACATTACATTTAGTTCTCCTGTTTCCCTGGATTCCTCTTGTCTGTGACGTTTTCTCAGGCTTTTTTTGTCTTTGATGACCTTGACAGTTTTGAGACATAATGGTCAGATATTTTGTAGAATATCCCTCTGTTAAGATTTGTCCAATGTTTTCTTCATGGTTACACTGGGATTATGGGTTACTGGGAGGAAGAACATAGAGATAAAATGTCATGTTCATCATATCATGTCCAGGGTGCCTGTATCAGCATATCTGATGACTGCTCATGTTGGTCTGCTCACCTGGCCTGGATGCCATTGGCCGTGTTTCTCCACTGTCTGCTCACCTGGCCCAGGGGCCATTGGCCATGTTGCTCCACTGTCTGCTCACCTGCTCCGGGTGCCATTGGCCATGTTTCTCCACTGTCTGCTCACGTGGCCCAGGGGCCATTGGCAGTGTTTCTCCACTGTCTGCTCACCTGCTCCGGGTGCCATTGGCCATATTTCTCCACTGTCTGCTCACCTGGCCCAGGTGCCCTTGGCCATGTTTCTCCACTGTCTGCTCACCTGGCCCAGGTGCCCTTGGCCGTGTTTCTCCACTGTCTGCTCACCTGGCCCCGGGGGCCATTGACCATGTTTCTCCACTGTCTGGTATCCTGTACCATACTCTTTGAAACAAAATCACCATAAGCAGCACATACTCAAAGAGTGGGGACCCTGCATTTTTTAAACACAAAACCATGTGGAGTAGTTTTGGAAGAACAGATGTGAGTGATGGGATGTTACTGAATTAAGACGAGTGGCAAAGGAACAAAAAAGAAAACAAAAAAACTGAAAGCAGCCAACCTCAAAACGTGCGTTTTTAGTTTGTTTCAGAAAAAGATACTCCTTACTGTTACTATGAGAAGTAAGAAAATCATTTATTTGAACTTTGTAATTTGTGAAATCAAGATAGATTTCAACCTTGGCCTTTTTTTCTTGTTGGTTTTAATTACGGCAAACAGTTCTTATCCACTGTACACTTATCTGTACCACTGGGATGCCAAAGCTACTGTTGCAGCCAGAAATAGAAAGGTTAAATTGGTCTGTCTTTCATTATTAATTGAAGAGTTATAGAACATTGCTTTCTTAAAGGCAGTGCCTTGACAGTTACATTTACTTGGGCAGTCCAAGTTCAATGCAAAGAAATAGAGGAAAACAATAGAATGAGAAAGACTAGAGATCTCTTCAAGAAAATTAGAGATACCAAGGGAGCATTTCATGCAAAGATGGGTACAATAAAGGATAGAAACAGTATGGACCTAACAGAAGCAGAATATATTAAGAAGAGATAGCAAGAATACACAGAATAACTATACAAAAAATATCTTAATGACCCAGATAACCACAACTGTGTGATCACTCACCTAGAGTCAAACATCGTGGAGTACAAAGTCAAGTGGGCCTTAGGAAGCATCACTATGAACAAAATTAGTGGAGGTGATGGAATTCTAGCTGAGCTATTTCAAATCCTAAAAGATGATGCTGTTAAAGTGCTTCACTCAATATGCCAGCAAATTTGAAAAACTCAGCAGTGGCCACAGGACTGGAAAAGGTGTTTTCATTCCAATCCCAAAGAAAGGCAGTGCCAAAGAATGTTCAAACTACCACACAGTTGCACTCATTTCACATGCTAACAAAGTAATGCTCAAAATTCTTCAAGCTAGGCTTCAATTAGTATGTGAGCTGAGAACTTCCAGACGTTCAAGCTGAATTTAGAAAAGGCAGAGGAACCAGAGATCAAATTGCCAACATCCATTGGATCATAGAAAAAGCAAGACAATTCCAGAAAAAACATCTACTTCTGCTTCATTAACTACGCTAAAGCCTTTGACTATGTGGATCACAACAAACTGTGGAAAATTCTTAAAGTGATGGAAATATCAGACCATCTCACCTGCCTCCTGAGAAACTCATATGCAGGTCAAGAAGCAACAATTAGAACCAGACAAAAGGCTTCCCTGGTGTCTCAGAGGTTAAGCGGCTGCCTCCAATGCGGGAGACCTGGGTTTGATCCCTGGGTCGGGAAGATCCCCTGGAGAAGGAAATGGCAACCCACTCCAGTATTCTTGCCTGGAGAATCCCATGGACGGAGGAGCCTGGTAGGCTACAGTCCACGGGGTCGCAAACAGTCGGACACGACTGAGTGACTTCACCTTCACCATGGATCAACAAGCTGGTTCCAAATAGGAAAAGGAGTATGTCAATATGGTATATTGGCACCCTACTTATTTACCTTCTAGGCAGAGTACATCTTGCGAAATGCCAGGCTGGATGAAGCACATGCTGGAATCAAGATTGCCGGGAGAATTATCAATAACCTCAGATATGCAGATGACACCACCCTTGTGGCAGAAAGTGAAGAAGAACTAAAGAGCCTCCTGATGAAGGTGAAAGAGGAGAGTGAAAAAGCTGGCTTAAAACTCAGCATTCAGAAAACTGAGATCATGGCATCTGGTCCCATCACTTCATGGCAAACAGATAAGGAAACAGTGCAAACAGTGACAGACTTTATTTTCTTGGGCTCGAAAATCACTGCACATGGTGACTGCAGCCATGGAATTAAAAGACGCTTACTCCTTGGAAGAAAAGTTAATGAGCAACCTAGACAGCATAAACATAAAAAGCAGAGACATTACTTTGTCAACAAAGGTCCATCTAGTAAAGGATATGGTTTTTCCAGTGGTCATGTATGGATGTGAGAGTTGGACTGCAAAGAAGACTGAGCGCCATAGAATTGATGCTTTTGAACTGGTGTTGGAAAAGACTCTTCAGAATCCCTTGGACTATGAGCAGATCCAACCAGTGCATCCTAAAGGAGATCAGTCCTGAGTGTTCATTGAAAGGACTGATGCTGAAGCTGAAGCTGCTATACTTTGGCCTGTTGTGAAGAGCTGACTCATTAGGAATAACCCTGATGCTGGGGAAGATTGAAGGTGGGAGAAGAAGGGGACAACAGAGGATGAGTTGGTTGGATGGCATCACAGACTCGATGGCCATGAGTTTGACCAAGCTCTGGGAGATGGTGAAGGACAGGGAAGCCTGGCGTGCTGCAGGCCATGGTGTTGTAGAGTCAGACACGACTGAGCGACTGAACAACAGCAACCAAGTTCATGAGAGCTTTTCATAGCCTGACCTGTCCTGGGTTGTTGTTTTTGTTGTTCAATCACCAAATCGTGTCTGACTCTTTTCGACCCCATGGACTGCAACATATCTTTCTCCTCTGTCCTCCATTATCTCCCAGAGTTTGCTCAGTCCATTGAGACCGTGATGCTATCTAGCCATCTCATCCTCTGCCGCTGCCGTCTCCTGTTGCCTTCAGTCTTTGCCAACATCAGGGTCTTTTCCAATGAATGGACTCTTCACATCAAGTGGACAAAATATTGGAGCTTCACCTTCAGCAGCAGTCCTTCCGATGAATATTCAAGGTTGATTTCCTTTAAGATTGACTGGTTTGATTTTGCAGTCCAAGAAACTCTGGAGAGTCTTGTCCTGGGTTATTATTTCTGTAATATCATAGACAGAGGTCCTCATTACTTCCCTCTAGTGGTCAGCTTTATAATTTTGAATTCTAGTTGGGAAAACAGCAAGAGAAGCTTCAAACTTACAGTGATCTTCCTTGATAATTTTCCTTCATATTTTAATATGGATGCTAGAAGGACAAGGTGTCTGAATTTTAATGTGTCTTTTTGGATTAATTCTTAAATGAGGCAGTGTTTTCAGGAGGTAAGTAATTATAACTTGATTAAAATGTAAAGTGATGATAAGTATTCTCGGCAGAAGGTTTACCTAACTACTGTTATACTGAGAACCTCAGCGGCCATTTGATTTTAACCAGAGAATTGAATTTGGCTTCTTGCAAGTGTTTTATCAGCCCTGTAGAAGCAAGTGCGTATTCTAGATAAACTTGAAAGCCACAGGGCTCTATAGGGCTAAGAGTGAGAGAGTCCTCTAGGGTATTGTTTGTCATTCCTTCACAGATAAAATTTTATCTGCAGTGCAGGAAATGGCCTTTTTTTAAAAAAAGAGCTCCACATTGGCATTCATTACTTTACCATGCTTTAAAAAAAGATGCAGTGTTTTTCATAGGATGCTATCTCTACATATTCTTAGAAAGTTGAACTAATTTACAGAATGTGAGACTGGCTTTGTGTCATTCTTGATGGAGATGGTGGGTGACACATACTGGAGTGTATAGGTACTAATCCTTTCAATGAGTTCTCATGTTTGTGACCAGACCTGGAGTTTCATTTCAGTGAGAGCCAGAGGGGATGTTGTCTAAGGAAGGCAACGAAATCAATTTGAAATCTGCAAGTCCCCTCAGATGTGCTCCTGATCAGGACAGAAGCAGAACTTGAGAGGCACTGAGCTCTGCTTCTGTTGAGAAATACGTAAAGAATTCACACAGAGAACCGGGATTCAACCAGTCATCTCTTTGTGTCTATCTGTGATACTCTTGTTGCATACCATACCATATGGATAGGGTCAAGGAGAAGTAGATATATCTTTGTTTTCCTGAGCAGAAGTACCTTTAGTAACGAGGTTGCCTCTTTGTCCTTGCTCATCCAGCTCCACCTGATCCACTGGAACTCTACCTTGTTTGGCAGTATTGATGAGGCTGTGGGGAAGCCCCATGGAATCGCTATCATCGCTTTGTTTGTCCAGGTAAACGGTCTCCTCTTAAGATTATTACATTGTTCAGAGATGCTTCTTTTCTAATTCATTTTGCAGAAGGTTTTTTGTTCTTTCTCAGTTTTACTTCTTAGAAGGGACATTAAGTGCTTATACAGAGAACATTGATAGTTTAAAAATGGAAAACTTGGGGCTTCCCTGGTAGCTCAGTGGTAAAGTATTTGCTTCCCAATACAGGAGACATGGGTCAGTCCCTGGTCCCGGAAGATCCCATATGCCTCAGACCAACTAAGCCTGTGCGCCACGACTATTGAGCCTGTGCTCTAGGGCCTGGGAACAGCAGCTATTGAGCCCATGTGCTGCAACTACTGAAGCCCGAGGGCCTTATAGCCTGTGCTCTATAAGAGAAGCCACGGCAATGAGAGGCCTGGGGACCACAGCTTGAGGGTAGCCCCCACTCAGGGTAACTAGCGAAATCTTGCATGTAGCAACAAAGACCCAGCACAGCCAAAAATAAAGAAATAGAATTAAAAAAAAAGAAAAAGAAAATGTGGTCTCTGTGGATCAAGTTCAGCCACATTCATTGGTAGAAAATGGTTCACTGTATTATCAGAAATTTTCTTCAGAATAGCATTCAGAGTCATTGGAGAAATGAATTAGAAAATGTCTCCTAAAGGCAGAGTTCATTTTATTAATGAAAAAAGATTTTAGGAAATGTTTTTGGACCCTGCCTCACTGCAAAATCTAAGAGAAGTCAATAGTATAATCATATAGTAGATTCCTTTAGCTATTTGTTATGAGTAATTTTTCTTCCAAGATGATTGGAAGAGCCTTGTAGAAAAACACGGATGAAATAAGACTGGCAAAAATCTTGGTGGATATAGAGTTTAGGTATGAGCTCTTTGGTGGGCAAAGAACATTATATGCATTGAGTGAAATATACTCCTGGAGGAGGAAATGACAACCCACTCCAGTATTCTTGTCTGGAGAATCCCATGGACAGAGGAGCCTGGTGGGCTACAGTCCATGGGGTTGCAAAGAGTTCGACGTGACTGACCATCTAACACACTTACAGTAAAATGTAAAAAGTGGACTGTATGCTTTCAAAGGTAAGATTTTAATTTAGTTTTTCAGGTGACTCTTTTAAACTCTGTCTTATCTTCTTGATGCAATATTGGAGGAGGAAATGACAACCCACTCCAGTATTCTTGTCTGGAGAATCCCATGGACAGAGGAGCCTGGTGGGCTACAGTCCGTGGGGTTGCAAAGAGTTCGACGTGACTGACCATCTAACACACTTACAGTAAAATGTAAAAAGTGGACCGTATGCTTTCAAAGGTAAGATTTTAATTTAGTTTTTCAGGTGACTCTTTTAAACTCTGTCTTATCTTCTTGATGCAATTAAAGATTTAGAGCTAAAACATACCCTGGAGGGGGTTCCCCGGTGGCTCAGTGGTAAAGAATCCTCCTGCCAATGCAGGGCATGAAGGACGATCCATATTATCTATGTGACGATGCCTTTCTCAGGAAAGAGCAATATCACAGAAACTGAGCACAGGTGTTCACGGAGGAAAGAAGGGCTGATCCTGAGTGTCAGCCGAGGCAGAGAGGAAAGGACCACATCTGGGGCCTTGCACCTAGGTCAGAGGCTGGGAAAGTGGAGGGGAGGGTGTCCAGGCAGTGAGGATGGACTTCCCTTTCAAGAAACTTGACTCAAAGACAGAAGGGGTGATAACTAGCGATGATGTGCCCAGCGAGGTTCAGTTTGTTTCATTTTGAGATCCGAGATGGGCCTGCATTTTTATTCTGAGCAAAAAGAGCTAGTGCAGGACTTCCTGGTGGGAAGTGGCTAAGACTCTGCGCTCCCAGTGCAGGGGTCTGAGTTTGAGCCCAGGTTGGGGAACTAGATACCGCATGCTGCAATTGAGAGTTCGCTTCCTGGAAAAAAAAAATAGACCCCTCATGCCACAGCGAAGATCGAAGATCCTTCCTATCCGAACTAAGACCCAGTGTAGCCAAATAAATAATTACATATATTTAAAAAAAAAACAAAAAACTAGTGCAGATATAGTTGGAAAATACTGCAGGAAAGGAGATGATTGATGTAGAAGAGCCCCAGAGGAAGCGGGGGGTGTCGGATGAGAGTTTATGTGGATGCACTGACCCCGGACAGGAGGGGCCCCACCCTTTCTCCGAAACAGAGGGCTAGGAGGAAAGGGTGGGCACCAACGGCAAGCACGTTTAGGTGAAGAAAGACAGGAAATTAGGGGAGTTCATGCCTGATGACCTGTGTTATCTCCCAGACATGCACAGCAAAATTATTTATAGAGCAGAGGAAACGCGGGTGTGGGATTGAGTTTTGAAATGCTCAGGAGGTGAATGACAACAGACTTGGCTGTCAGGGTGGGAGACCGACTTGAGACTGGACGTCACAGATAGTCTAGGACAGCGGACAGTGGGCTAGTCTCTCCATCCACCGCGAGGAGCAGAGAATTCTAGCAAATTAACTGTGGCATCGATGGGTTGCAGAGCAGTTGATTTAGGAGGGCAGAGGGACTAGAGGATGGAGAGATGTCTTCCAGGGTAGGCAGGAAAGGAAAGAGACAGAGCCAAGAGGGACCCCAGGGCCTGAGTCCTTGTGATCAGTGAATAGGAAGAGAGAGAAGAGAGGAGAGGGATGGATAGGTGGGCAGTTATGGTCAGAGGGGATGGTCTGTGGAGTTGTGGGTGTCAGAGTGAAAACAAATCCAGGGCACATTCTCAGGACTGGTTGACAGAGGTGGGATGGAGCTGAGGGACATGGAGTGAGGAGTCAAGGGAGAGGCCAGGGAGGGCATAGGTCACACCCAGGGATGCTGAAGTCCTCTGGGGCGACTGCAGGAGGGAACGACCATTGGTGTGACCAGTGGATCAGTGAGTAATAGTGGAGCAGCATAGCATGCAAGGAGGGCAGTCCATTCAGGGGGGGCTGGCCTTGGGCTTGTGGAACAGAAGACCCATCAGAAGGTAACAGCCAGGCACTGGCCAGAGCTCTTAATCTCACCTTTGAGGGAGGCTGAACAGTGTCCACTCAGAAGGCTTGGAGTGAAGATCTTGAGCAGATCCAAGGAGTTCACAGAGACCAGGAGGTGTCAGGGAGCTTGTCAAGGATGTGGTATCGTCCCATTCCAGAGGGTGTGGTGGGAAGTGAGGGGATTAGCCATAAAAGTTGAAAAATTCAGGGCTTTGCAGGGCTGAGGTTCTCGGAGAGGAAACTGACCGGAGGGCTGGCATTCTGGGCGGTGGTGAAAGATGGCGAAGGGCAGAGGTCAGAAGTTACCTAGTTGCGGGTGGACTCTTGGCCCCAGGTTGCATTGTCACAACCACACTGTTGTAGGATTATAGGGACTGGGCTGTGTAGAGCATCATCTATGTTTTCTTTTTGGTGGCTGTAACCTCTTCAGGCAGGGCTTTGACAAAGAAAGGAAGGAACGAGATGGAGCGATAGCTGGAGTTGGTTGCAAAATATAGTTATGTCCACAAAATATAGAACCTTTATAGATAGAAAGTGGCAGTAATAGTTATTAAGTGCTGTGTTTGATGCTGTGTAGCATTCTGAGTAAGAGTGATCTGGGTAATAATCACTGAGTTTTGATGCACCGTGCCCTATTCTAAGGTTTTTGTTTGACTGAGTCTTATTTTCAACTCCATCACTTTTATCCTCCCTGCTGTATAGAGGAGAAAGCTGAAGGACAGAGAGGTTAGGTAAACTTGCTCAAGACTGAAAAGTGAGTCAAGGTCGGAACCCAGCATCCAACGCAAGTGACCTTGTTCCTGGGCCACTAAACTGTGTGGCCTCACAGTGTTCAGATGTGGGCTGTTCAAAGATTATGCTCTGAGCATAACAACAGAGCCCACCTGTGGGTGTAAGCATCCAAATACTACATTCTGCTTGAACCAGTACAACAGAAAGTGGATGACTGCAGGAGGGAACGACCATTGGTGTGACCAGTGGATCAGTGAGTAATAGTGGAGCAGCATAGCATGCAAGGAGGGCAGTCCATTCAGGGGGGGCTGGCCTTGGGCTTGTGGAACAGAAGACCCATCAGAAGGTAACAGCCAGGCACTGGCCAGAGCTCTTAATCTCACCTTTGAGGGAGGCTGAACAGTGTCCACTCAGAAGGCTTGGAGTGAAGACCTTGAGCAGATCCAAGGAGTTCACAGAGACCAGGAGGTGTCAGGGAGCTTGTCAAGGATGTGGTATCGTCCCATTCCAGAGGGTGTGGTGGGAAGTGAGGGGATTAGCCATAAAAGTTGAAAAATTCAGGGCTTTGCAGGGCTGAGGTTCTCGGAGAGGAAACTGACCGGAGGGCTGGCATTCTGGGCGGTGGTGAAAGATGGCGAAGGGCAGAGGTCAGAAGTTACCTAGTTGCAGGTGGACTCTTGGCCCCAGGTTGCATTGTCACAACCACACTGTTGTAGGATTATAGGGACTGGGCTGTGTAGAGCATCATCTATGTTTTCTTTTTGGTGGCTGTAACCTCTTCAGGCAGGGCTTTGACAAAGAAAGGAAGGAACGAGATGGAGCGATAGCTGGAGTTGGTTGCAAAATATAGTTATGTCCACAAAATATAGAACCTTTATAGATAGAAAGTGGCAGTAATAGTTATTAAGTGCTGTGTTTGATGCTGTGTAGCATTCTGAGTAAGAGTGATCTGGGTAATAATCACTGAGTTTTGATGCACCGTGCCCTATTCTAAGGTTTTTGTTTGACTGAGTCTTATTTTCAACTCCATCACTTTTATCCTCCCTGCTGTATAGAGGAGAAAGCTGAAGGACAGAGAGGTTAGGTAAACTTGCTCAAGACTGAAAAGTGAGTCAAGGTCGGAACCCAGCATCCAACGCAAGTGACCTTGTTCCTGGGCCACTAAACTGTGTGGCCTCACAGTGTTCAGATGTGGGCTGTTCAAAGATTATGCTC
Source organism: Cephalophus harveyi (assembly GCA_006410635.1). Lineage (NCBI taxonomy): Eukaryota > Metazoa > Chordata > Mammalia > Artiodactyla > Bovidae > Cephalophus > Cephalophus harveyi. The sequence goes on along the minus strand of SJYT01015703.1, from coordinate 290,472 downwards.
TGAGCATAACAACAGAGCCCACCTGTGGGTGTAAGCATCCAAATACTACATTCTGCTTGAACCAGTACAACAGAAAGTGGAACTAACACTCAGTCATGTCTGACTCCTTGTGACCCCATGGACTGTAGCCTGCCACGCTCCTCTGTCCATGGAATTTTCCAGGCAAGAATACTGGAGTGGGTAGGCATTTCCTTCTCTAGGTGATCTTCCTGATCTAGGGATAGAACCTGGGTCTCCCACAATGCAGGCAGATTCTTTACTGTCTGAGCCACCAGTACAACAAAGGAGTCTGTTTTTCCCTGAAGGTGGGGTGCAGGCGTCTGCCTACAGGTCCACACTTTGACACCAAGGAATATATTTTGCCTAAGATACACACACACACACACACACACACACACACAGAGTAACTTAAGAGAATTCATTTTCCATTTCTAGAGCCTATCTCAGGAATTGCAAACACTTGGAAAATACAATCTTGATTATTTGGAACCGATTGGCCTGTCTTAGGTTGTATGAGTTTCCTGTCGCACCTCTTTCCTTTGATCCCCTTTGACCTAGTGTTTTTCCAAGTTAGTTCACAATGGAGAGAAACAGGGCGTGTGAGCATGGTGACAGCTGTTGCAGGTCCTTGTGGATTACTCTCCAAAAATTTATGTGCAAAAGAAAAAGCAAACCATAACAAGGATTGTTTATCTGACGTTATAAATGGTCTCTGTTGTGACTGCCTTCCATTAGCATGGACGGAAACTGTTGAAACTTGACTGAAAAGTAGAAATGAGATTACACTTATAATTTTTAGAGTCAAGAATACCTCACATCATATTTTTAAAATCTCAAATTCCTTGGGACATTTTATGCACTGAAAATATGTAATGATATATAATGTTTTAAAATAGAAAGCTACAAACAGTATATTCTTATTTATTTAAGAATAAATAGGTGATTATAGAGTTATGTCCAATGATAATCAGTAAGTGTCTCAATTTCAGTGACTTTAGCATATGAAATCACATACTTATTTTTTGGAGTTAATAAAAATTTTTCAACATGAATACAGTCTTTATAGTAATGATCTAGAAATGCTAAAAGCAAAAATAGAAGGCTTTGGGCATGTGTGAATAATTCTAATTTAGAAATATCCTCAAAACTTTTATATTACAGTGTTATGTGATTATATATATAAACATAAACATGTTTCAGTTCAGTTCAATTCAGCCGCTCAGTCTCATGAATACAGTCTTTATAGTAATGATCTAGAAATGCTAAAAGCAAAAATAGAAGGCTTTGGGCATGTGTGAATAATTCTAATTTAGAAATATCCTCAAAACTTTTATATTACAGTGTTATGTGATTATATATATAAACATAAACATGTTTCAGTTCAGTTCAATTCAGCCGCTCAGTCATGTCCGACTCTTTGCGACCCCATGAATTGCAGCACACCAGGCCTCCCTGTCCATCACCAACTCCTGGAGTTCACCCAAACCCATGTGCATCGAGTCAGTGATGCCATCTAGCCATCTCATCCTCTGTCGTCCCCTTCTCCTCCTGCCCCCAATCCCTCCCAGCATCAGAGTCTTTTCCAATGAGTCAACTCTTTGCATGAGGTAGCCAAAGTATTGGAGTTTCAGCTTATAAATATATAAATATGTAGCACAGTGGGTAAAATCTATACCTAGCAAGGTAAATTTAGAATAGATTCTTGGAAATGCCCAAGAACATATCTAATACTTTCTTGTACTTTAATTGCCTTTAGTAGATGTTGACCTATTTATTAAGAAGTAAGTCTTGTATTCCCAAGAAGGACTTTCAGGTGAACTTGAACTTCACTTCAGTTGGTTATTTTACTTACGTATTTAAATGCTTCCGACAGACACTGGACAGACAGTTTTAAGTTTCACACCAGGAATTATAGGGAAATTCCTGAGCTGTGGCTAAAGCAAAAATAGTTACAGACTCAGAGCAGGAACGTCTTGTTGGAACCAAGCCCTGTCACTCCAGTGAGAAGACAGATTGACACACCCACAAACCTAGGGGGTCTGGCATTCAGAAAAGACTTCAGGGCTTTCCCTGGGGGGTTCAATGATTAAGGATCCATGCTTCCACTGCAAGGGGCATGGGTTTGATCTGGTCAGGGAAGTAAGATCCTATTATGTGCAGTGTGGCCAAAAAGAAAAGACTTCAACCTCGATTTTTAGTGCTTATAAATGTTCTTCTTCTAAAATTTTGCGTTAACGTGTGGTACATTGTTTTCTTTTTCTCAGGGGAAGTCCAAAACAATACCCTGCTTTAATCCTAACACTTTATTACCAGGTAAGCATTTATTTGGTTGCATAGGGTAAATTTTAACTGTGGCAGTGACTGCATTGTTTTTCTCAGAATATACACAACTGTATCTTATGAATTAGTAAGCTTTCTTTTTAATTAATATTCTTTGTAATTGTTACCAGTTTCAGATTTTTCTAAACTTGGGAGTAAGCTTTTTGAGATAATAAACATTTTACCACTGAGCTTCCTTGGTGGCTCAGACAGTAAAGAATCCACCTGCAGTGCAGGAGATGAAGGTTTGATCCTTGAGTCGGAGAGAGCCCCTGGAGAAGGGGATGGCAACCCTCTCCAGTATTCTTGCCTGGAGAATCCCATGAACAGAGGAGCCTGGTGGGCTACAGTCCATGAGGTCGTAAAGAGTTGGACACAATTGAGCACATACACACACACACACATCTGGTATAGTATATCAAGTGTTTATATATCTAGTTTATATAACCATATTTAAATATGCATAGGAATTCATTGATACAAAATCACTATAAATAATAGAGGATACATCATGTTCTCTATTGATTGTTTCCTTCATATGATTAGTTTAAAAATATATATGTGAAGCTCCAGTTTAAAAATGACATCTGTCTGAGACATGTTATCTGGACAATTTGTAAGTTTGAAAATGATTGTTGGACTTTTCCAAATTCTTTTTCATTAACTCACCTTTCCGTGATTGGTCCATGCGGTGGCACAGACCCCTTGCTGCGTGATTACTGGGTCTATGAAGGCTCTCTCACCATCCCGCCCTGCAGCGAAGGTGTGACCTGGATATTATTCCGATACCCTCTGACGATATCCCAGCTACAGGTGAGAGGAGGGCTTTCACCTTCCAGGACGAAGTTTTGCATTAAAGGGTAAATTTTCTCTCTGTAAAAGGGAAATGTCTGTTTCATGTTCTTGCTCCTTTTGGCTCAATTAGATCAGTCACATCTCTTCAGATAAAGTTAAATGTCTCAAGCCAGTGAAAGCAGTTGAAAGGTCAAGGATGAACAAAACCCAGCTCCCATTTACCATCTGTACTTTAAAAGTCAGTTTTTAAAGAGTAAATAGAAGTCAGTGAAATACCCAAACTGTTCATTAGTCTAGTTACTGCTTCACGTGGGATTTCTCAGGTATTGGAGAGGAGAAAGTTCTTGGATGTGAGGTGAAAACACCGGTTATTTCTATAACTCACACTCGGGCTTTGTAATAGCTCTTCCTTGGCCTATACAGGAAAATCTGTATGGAGAGGATGGCGGACCTAGAAAGAATGCCCTGTAAAGTTCTGGATTGTTCTCTAGTCCCCTTTAGGTCTGCTGTCTCCCACCTTGGGTGCAGCATAGGTGCTTTAGATGCTAATGCAGCATGTGAGGCACCAAGGTGAATTGTCACTGGGATGTTACTGGTGGGGCAGGATGCAAGGTCACTACAATGCATTTAAACATTGATTTTGATGTTATTAGTATCATAATATTTGATACTAACTGTAGCATTTGTTAACGCTAAGAAGACAGCATTATTAATGATCAATCTCCAAAGACTTAGGCAATATGCTAAATAAATAAGCCAAGTTTCCTTTAGAAATTCTTTACAAACTGTTATACCCCTTATATTTTATAACAAGTTCAAGTTTATTCACGATTCAGAAAAGCTTTCTTTTGTTTGTCCTTAAATCTTTAAAACACCTCTTTCAGCTCTGCACAGTTTCTTCTTATTTCTCTTTTTCTGAGGATTCATTTTAAAAGATACCCATTCAGCAGCTTCATTGTTTCATTATTTTAGAAACTTTGATCACACCACCTTTGGGCCTTCTTGTTTTTAATATGACAAATCCCGATTCCTTTATCTATTCAGTCTTTTTTTTTTCTTATAAGAAACTATTCCTGAGTGCCAACCAGACACAGAGAATTCAGAGATTAAAACACAGTGTTTATTCTTAAAAAGTTCACTGTGGAGTTGAGGAGGCAGATGTTCATACAGGCAACTATTTTGTGTCATAAGTAAGGAGCTCTGGAAACACATAGGACCAAAACCCAGTTCAAACTGGAAGGTCCAGTGAATAACTCCTGAAAAATATTAGGAGTTGGTCTATTAAAGGAGAGGGTAGCAATTAGAAATTTGAGTTGAATGTTACGAATAGAGGTTTGGACTAATGAGATATAGATGAAATTTAACAGCAAAGATGGTAGCTGCTGTAACAGATATACCCCAAAGCTTCAGTGACTGGGGACTTCCCTGGTAGTCCAGTGGTCAGGACTTCACCTTCCAATGCAGGGGATGTGGGTTCTCTCCCTGGTTCGAGAGCTAAGATCCCACATGTTTCAGGGCCCAAAAAACTAAAGCATAAAGCAGAAGTAATATTGTAATAAATTCAATAAAGATTTTTAAAATGGTCCACAGCACAAAAATCTTAAAAAATTTTCAATGACTTATCACAGTAAGAATTTATTTATTTTTTTACACTCATAAAATCCAACAGATGTATTTTTGCTTCATAGTCAAGGCTTTTCTCTGTGTAGCCACTCAGAAAAAGGGGTTGCAAGACACTCTGCCATCTTTAATAGCTCTCTTCTCTTAGGTGTGGGCATATAGTGAGCAGGAGGGGAAAGCGTGTGGAGGATCTAAAGGGAGACTGCTTTCTAAGGACTAGATTGAGAAATGGAGAACTCCATTTATGCTTCCATTCTATTGAGAACTTAGCACATGGCCACATCTGGTTGTAGGGGAAGCTGAGAAGTGAATTCTAGTTCATGTCCAGGAAAAAGAAATGGATTTGATGATCTGTTCAGCTCAAGTTGAGAAAGACAAGAGAGCCCAGCTGAATGCAAAGCAGTGCAGGTGGAGGAGACAGGGAGTCAAGGGCTTGCCCACGGGCCTTGGGGACAGCCAGGAGGGAGTGATGTCCTGGGTCCAGGAAAGGAGAGAGGGTTTCCAAGTTGTGGAGAAGGGAGGTAAGCAGTGACAAATGCTACAGAGAATCTAAATAAGATACGTGCAGCTCATCCAGGTAGAAAATACAGTAAGTCCCCTACATACGAAGCTTTAAGTTGTAAACTTTCAAGATGCGAACGTGCCCCTGTATGCCAGCAGTTGCACTGTGCTACTGTACTTTTCAAGGTACTGTAAGGTTAGAAATGTTTTCTTTTTGTGTTTGTTTATGTATTATTTCTGTGAAAAATATAAACCTATTATAGAGCAGTACCATATAGCCAGTTGTATTAGTTGGGTACCTGGGCTAACTTTGTAGGACTTACAAACAAACGACTTACCAACATGCTCTTGGAACAGAGTTCTTTCCTATGTAGGGAACTTACTGTAACTATGCCTTCTAAACACATGCCCAGGGGGCCACTGCTTGATTCTCACTCTTCACTCTTTTTTTAAAGTTAATTCCATTTATGTATCTTATTATTTTTGTCTGTGATGGGCTTTCTCTAGTTGCAGAGCAAGGGTTTCCCGTTGCAGTGGCATCTTTAGTTGCAGAGCACAGGCTCTAGGGCGCACGGGTTTCAGTAGTTACTGCGTGTGGAGAAGAAGCCAGTACTTCTGGTTATTGGGCTCTAGAGTTGAGGCGCTGTAGTTGTGGTTCATGGACTTAGTTGCCTCTTAGCACGTGGGATTTTCCTGGACCAGGGATAAAACCCATGTCCCCTGCATCGGCAGGCGGATTCTTATCCACAGCCAGGAAAGTCTTCACCCTTGACTCTTGTTTCGTGCCCCGGTGTGTTCCCTGGTGGATCTCGGTGCTTCTCTGTTGCTGAGCTTTGGCTTATGTTCTCCAGTATCATTCCTCCACCATCTCTTTCTTTATGCTATTCTGGCTGCTCCAGGTCCACACCCCAGCCCATCCAGCCAGTTTGCCATGGAGAAAGCCTTCATCTCTTTTCAGAGTTGCCATCATGCAAGAAAAGATTCATGAACAAGGACTGTCATTGCCAGTTAACTGAATCATTAACTGAAGTGAGATGTTTCTGTGGAGCACTGAGCTGAAAGGGACCCAGGATAAGAGTTTCAACTGTGTTAGACACAGGGGAGGGGTCAGACTGGCAGAGGAAGCAGAAGCAGCTCAGGGTCTGCAGTCACATTTGTTCAGCAGTTTAGGGGCAATTTTCTAAAAATAGGTCAAATCTTTAATGAAAAATAAAGTTTTCCTCTGTAACCACAGTAAATGTCTATTTATTGAAAGTCAGTTTGAATGAACCTGGCTGAGCCGCAGAAAATTCTCAATTCCACTTAGAATTCCACAAAGGATTCTCTTGCTAGCACAGTATTGGGGATGTTAACCAATAGTCTGTAATGTGATGATTTACTTCCATGCCATCCAGTAAATTATGCAACAACCCAGAGGCAACTCATCATGCCTTTTGGTCTTGCAGGCTTCAAAGGGAGCCTTGCTTTGTACCATCCCTCTGAGTGAGGCCAGTGACTAAGTCTAACCCTAACTCACTTAAGTCGTGCTCCTCAATTATTGGAAATTAAGCTGTGTCTTCCTCAAAGGGAGCCAAAGTCAAAGAAATGCGTATTTGAAGGAATAATTTCAGCTGCTCTCGGAAATGGATAACTTTCCAGTTTCTTTTCAAGAAAAGAAGATGCAGAGCTCCATTGCAGCATCTGTTCAGAGAGCAGGAGTGTGGAAATGGACACACACACATACTCACATGTACATTAAATTGCAATTTAGAGTGATTTAGGGAAAAAAAATTGTAATCTTCGGAGAAAATGAATCAGTCTGTCCTTGATTTGAATGTTCCACTGTTGCTGCTCATATAGCTCCAGAAAAAGCAGAGTCCAAAGTAGAGAAGGTCCAGAGAGGGCAGTAAAAATGAGAGGAACTAAAGGGCAAAGGTGTGATTTTAGAATCAAAACCAAGAATTGAGGAGCCTCACCTTGTTGCGCTTGAAGAGGAGCAGAGAAACATAAAGAGTCAGAGGCAGGGAGAGAGGATTGATATAGTAAATAACAAAAAGAATAGCAAATGGCAGGTGGATGGCTACTATGTTGATTTTTTTGAGAAACAAAGCTTTGTATTGGAGAAATAATGTGTCCTCTTATAGGGGTAACATATGTAACTAAGTAGCTGGGTGTTATGCGCTTCCCTGGTGGCTCAACCTTAAAGAATCTACCTGCCAATGCAGGAGATGCGAGTTGCATCCTCTGCCTGCTAGTCCAGGAGTCGGAGTCGGTACCTATAGTGTAGTACTGACAGCTGAGCCCATTGTGAACCGTTTATATCTTCCTGAGCACTAGAATCCTGGTGTCTGGGACTGGGAGCCCCTGGTTGGTTGGTTGACTTTTTCATGTTGTTCTGGTTAGCAGACTCTATGCTACGGGAAGAAACCCACACAATTGGATGGATTTGGATAAGTGTAATTTAAAACATTTTAAAAAGTGATCTGTAACTATTGTCACTGGCCTGCCAATGACAATGCAGGAGACGTGGGTTCGATCCCTGGATTAGGAAGATCCCCTGGAGAAAGAAATGGCAACCCACTCCAGTATTCTTACCTGGAGAATCCCATGGACAGAGGAGCCTGGTGGGCTATAGTCCGTGGGGTTGCAAAGAGTCGGACGTGACTTAGCGAGTAAACAACAACAGCAATTCATGTATTATTATGAATTGCCTGGTGATAAAGGAAAATAAGATGAGAGTCTGTGTTTTATGTGTTAGTTTTATGTGTTAATTTTCTTTTATGGACTTTTATGTGTTAGTTTTTTTTTTAATGTGATGACATATGAGATGTAAATCAAAACAAGTCTATTAAAAATGTGTGTAGGACACCTGGAACTACTAAAAACAATGTGTGCCAAACTTCAGACCCTAGAAATTAGCCTGTTAACTGCTGTCATGAAGAAAGCAGTTTTAAAGCTGAACTTTGAGTGAGTCATCAAGGTCAGACAGCAGTGAAGGTTGGAATGAAAGTCTTAGACCAATGGGTGTGCCACTCAGTTCAGGGAACAGTGGCTGCTCAGCTTTCTACCTTCACCGGTGAGGCCGTGTCTCCCAAGCATTAAATCTCTCTCCTCTCCATCGCTCTCTTTTAAATTGGCTGAACACAAATACCATGTTTAAGTAGAGGAGCATTAAAAATCGATGAACTCGTACGTACTGATTGATAATGATGGCCCCTGTATGGCCCTGACATTTGAATTTAGTTGAAGACTTTTATCTCTGAATATTATTCTGCTCCTTTCTCACTCTCTCTCATTTTGGTGTGCAATAACAGAGTGCGGACTCGAAACCATTTGAAGTGACTAAAGGCTTCTGAGGGGTGGTTACTTCAGAAAAATTGGCATTTCAGAGAGATGTGTTTTTTCCCCTATCTTTGTTGATGTTTGAAGTCTTCAAAGCATCACTCTGATCAGAGAAAAACATTTCTTGTGAAGCAGTTCTCTCTGAGAAGGCAGTGATTGGAGACTGGCCGGCTGTTGACTCAGATCTCTTCTAGAAGAAGTTGTTTTCACAGAAGGTATTTCAGGCTGAGGCCTGGGGCTTGAAAGATGTAGCTTCAGTTCAGAATATGTAAATATAAAGTTAACTCAGCCTTGAAATAAGCTTCAGAGTCAATAAGAAATGGAGTATTTCTTAAAATACCTTGAGACAGTCAAGTTTTGAGTCCACGGTGCTCATTGGTGACCCTGTCCTGGGTTTATAGGTTCTGATTGCAGCTCTTACATATGGTCACACACACAGGGAATGGGAGGAAAGAGAACCTTCTGTTTGTCAGTCAACTGGATAATTATTTCTAGTCTCCTTTTTTGCATACAAAATTGTAGCTAAATAATCATCTCCAAATGCTGAAGCTTGGACTTCAGAAGTCATGTGGTTATTTATGAGCATTCTCTGTGTGCTTGGAACTGTGCTGAGTGTTTTCATGAATGATCTTATTTACCTCATATCACCCCTGGAATACTGTTATCACCTTCTTCTCTGTTATTCATAGGTGGAAACTGAGCTTGAAAAGGAAGAGCAGTTGGGTTGTTTGGGTCTTGGATAGCAGAGACTGGACAAGAACCAGCCTTTGGATGCAGTCTGTGTCCTTGACCTTCATCTTCTTTTTGAAAAATCATAGGCTCCTCTGACTAAGATAGGTTCCCTTTTACTTCATCTCAGGGAAAACGAAGAAAAGTGCACCTCACAAATAATTATAAGGGATTCTCATGAAGACTTGGCTCTAGACATTTTTCAGGTACAACGAGCAATATGAACACTGCCATGTTCCCTCCTGTAAACCCGTGAGAAGGTCTTGTGAGAAACCATTATATAGATTAAAAATCTCATGGCTTATCTGACTGGCACTTCTAGATAAAAACAGCATGTAGATGTTATTTAAAAAAAAAAATCATTCTCTGTGTGCTTGGAACTGTGCTGAGTGTTTTCATGAATGATCTTATTTACCTCATATCACCCCTGGAATACTGTTATCACCTTCTTCTCTGTTATTCATAGGTGGAAACTGAGCTTGAAAAGGAAGAGCAGTTGGGTTGTTTGGGTCTTGGATAGCAGAGACTGGACAAGAACCAGCCTTTGGATGCAGTCTGTGTCCTTGACCTTCATCTTCTTTTTGAAAAATCATAGGCTCCTCTGACTAAGATAGGTTCCCTTTTACTTCATCTCAGGGAAAACGAAGAAAAGTGCACCTCACAAATAATTATAAGGGATTCTCATGAAGACTTGGCTCTAGACATTTTTCAGGTACAACGAGCAATATGAACACTGCCATGTTCCCTCCTGTAAACCCGTGAGAAGGTCTTGTGAGAAACCATTATATAGATTAAAAATCTCATGGCTTATCTGACTGGCACTTCTAGATAAAAACAGCATGTAGATGTTATTTAAAAAAAAAAAACAGGACAATCCTAATAGGATCAGGATTAATCCATTTAGGGAAATCAAACAGTATTTGAAGACATAGGAAGATAGAACTTTAGAAGTCAAATTTCTTTCCTTTTTATAATTCTATTTATTTATTCATGGCTGTGTTGGGTCTTCATTGCGCAGGCTTTTCTCTAGTTGCAGCAAGCAGGGGCTGCTCTTCATTGAGGTGCAAGGGCTTCTCATTGTGGCGGCTTCTCTTGCTGCATAGCACAGGCTCTAGGGTGCCCTGGCATCAGTAGCTGAGGTTTCCGAGCCTTAGCACATAGGCTCGGTAGTTGTGGCACATGGGATTAGTTGCTCTGCGGCATGTGGGATCTTCCTGGACCAGGGATAGAACCCGTGTCTCCTGCATCGGCAGGCAGATTCTTTACTGCTGTGCCACCAGGGAAACCCTAGAAGTCAGATTTCTAACTTGGGTTCTGATCTAGCAAGCCATTTAATTTCCATTTAATTTTTCCCAGCTCTGACTTCCAATTTATATGTGAGTGGATTGAATTAGAATCTTGTGAGATTTGACTCTTCTGGAGTCAGGGAACCTCTTCTTAGGGGAATGCACCAGTGAAATTTTATAGGAGTTCCGCCAGTCCTCTAAAGTCTGGGGATTTCTAGATTGTTATTCAGTTCAGTTCAGTCGCTCAGTCGTGTCCGACTCTTTGCGACCCTGAATTAGTTACTGTCTTGTGGGTTTCCCCCTCATGATTGGGTTAAGTCTGTGTCGGTGTTGTGTGAACCTTTGTGGGTAGACGCCTCTGATTCACAGACAGTGATGCTTTGGTCGATTGATGCTATTTAGGTCACATTTGCTCAATGTCCTGGGTAATATGCTGGCTGTAGGGTCTACTGATGACTAGAATTTCTGAAGAGGTGGCTGTGGGACTGGGAAGGGGGCATGTGGCCTTGGAATTGTCAGACCCAGATTATCTGGAATCTTCCTTAACCTGTCTGGCCTCGGTTTCTCTATTTGTGTAAAGAATGAAGAATGTCTCATGTGATTTTATGTGGCATTTAAAGGAAATAACATGATTTGACAAAGGTAAATCAACTGCTAGATGGCAGTGAGCTTGGCAAAAGCTCATCACCTGTTTGCTTGTTGCTCAAACACTTCCAGCGGGTGGTGTCTGGCAGACTATGAGTTTTCAGGTGGTACAACTTGGCCAGTTAGGGAGAATGCAGTGAGCTGATGGGAATGGTCTCTTGGGGCTGTGGCAACCAATAGTCCATAACTGGAAACCACGGGATCTGGGGAGGCTGCCTGAGAAGGGAGATAAACTTGAAAATCACTGTTGCCACAGGAAGAAGATGGGCTTAAACTTTAGAAAAATCAGAGGTATTCTTTGCTCTTTGGAGGGCTCAACAAGCAGCAGAGGGAGTTTTTTGATGAAAAAGCCTCCATCTAATATATTTAACATATAATCAGTGTTAGCATACAGTAACACCATGATTCATTATAGAGATATACTTGGGAAGCACTTCAGAACATTTCTTCATTTGTTCACTTTTTCTTATTATGCTACGGCAGACATAGAATTTTTTTTTTTTTTTTTTTAGGTATTACAGATTATCTCCTTTTTATTTTTATCTTTTTTATTTTTGGCCGCAACAAGCAGCATGTGGGGATCTTAGTTCCCCTACCAACCATAGATAGACCCAGTGACCCCTGCATTGGAAGTATTGAATTTTAACCACTGGATCTCTAGAAATGTCCCCATAAGAGCTATTTGAGAGAGGTGTATATCTTTGCATGAACAGATCCAGCAGGTTTTGACGGTTGTTTGGGTTTATCTGGAGGCCTTCCTACCTCTGCTTCTGTTGTCTTCTTTCCTCTTGTAGAGGTTGTGTCTAATGTCTTAGCTCTGGAAGAATGAACTCAGTTTTTCTCTTTTTTGAAGTTTAATTTTCTCTTTTTAAATGCTTGTAATTTATGCGTATTTTAAGTCACTGATGAGATTCCCATCTTGCTCATGGCCGGTTGACAATCTGTTCTGTTCTGCTTTTATTTTCAGATTGAAGAATTTCGAAGGCTGAGGACGCACGTGAAGGGGGCAGAGCTCGTGGAGGGCTGTGATGGGATTTTGGGAGACAATTTTAGACCCACGCAGCCGCTCAGTGACAGAGTCATTAGAGCTGCGTTTCAGTAGCCAGAGAAAACAGGAGCTGGTGTGTCTACATCTGGGTACGTGTGGATTAAGTGAGGAGAACAGGCACACAGTGGAGTCTGCATGTGAAAGCAGCTCTCATGATGAACCTGTTAATTTCACAGTGTGAATGCACTTCATTGAAATTTAGGACACATTCTCAAGCCCCATTCATTACAAGTCAGGTGGTTTGTAAAAATTTCATGCCCTATTAGGGAAAAATCTGCATTCCTTATGTTTTCCCAGCAGTGCTGCCTTTCATTCTATTGATAAGTTTTGCTTTAATATCAGCTTTCATAAGGGAAGGCACTTGAGGCAGGGTAATGATGATATGCAAGTACTTCTTCTTTGGTACTTTGCTGTGTTGTCGTAGCTTGAAACTGCAGCTGTTATCTCCTGATGAATGGGGAGCATGAAGAAACGGACTGGGAGTTGTGAAGCCTCAAAGCTGGCCTCTTGTCCAGTGCAGATTTGGTCATTTTGCTTATTGGGGTAGGTAGTGAGGGTAGATCAGGCCAGAGTGATAATACTTACCCTATGGAAGTGATTTTATTCAATAGAACAAGAAGCACTTGGTGATTATATAAATGCAGCATGTTCCTTTACTGATGGAATATTCTAATACTCTATACATTTTAATGTATTGGATTCAATGTATGTGTTACTTACCCTTAAGGAGCTAACAAAATAAACATCACAAACAAGGAAAATATAAAAAATATATAAATGCCTGCATACTGGGTTACTTCTTCACTTTGTAGATTGACCAGGGTCACATACCTCGGTCAGTGTGTTGCTATGAAACTGCTGCTTCCTGTGAGAGGAAAGTGCCTGTTGGAACAGTTTCCTAGGAGTCAGGACAGAGCTCTGACTGTTTAGTGGTCTGTTGGGAGTATCCTTCTCAGCCTATGTCAGTGGTCCAGTGGATGGGGGAGTCACAGAGGAACTGAAATCTCTGGCCTCCAAGAGCTCACAGTCTGGGACTTCCCTGGTGGTCCAGTGGTTAAGACTTACCTTCCTGGAAGAGTGTGTGGATTTGATCCTGGTCAGGGAGCTGAAATCCCATATTCCTCATGGCCAAAATAACAAAGTGTAAAACAGAGGGAATATTGTAACAAATTCCATAAAGACTTCAAAAATTGTCCACATCAAAAATTATTTTAAAAAACAAAGCTTAAGCCTGAGATGGTGAGCAGGACAATGTAAAAACATTTCAAAAGAAGAGTTACAAATTGTAATAATTCCATGAATGAGAAGAACAAAAAAGTGGAGTAGAGGAGATTTTGGCTAGAGGGAATATCTTTGCAAAGACCCTTGAGGGGCCCCTCCCAGTGGAGATGGTAAGACATTGATGCTCTGAGATACCTGAAAGAAGCCCCCTGAGTCTGGGGTGTGGAAATGAAAGGGAGAGTCAGGCAGGGCCCTGTCTTCAAGGGCCTTGTCAGCCGAGTTAGACATCTTTATCTCATTGTCAATGTGTTGACATCTAAGGGTTCTCAGGGGAGTGGCCTGACCCCTGTATATTCTCAGGAGATCACAGTGGCTGGAGAATGAATGGACTCGATTACTGTGGGCCAGGCTGGGGGAGTAGAAAGGTATTTTAGAAGTCCATTGGGTAACCAAGGTGCAAGGCATGGAGGCTTGGGTACTAGACTAGGAACAGTGTGGATGGAGAGAGGTTTACATTTGTGAAAGAGTCCGTGAAAGTGAAATCTAGGGGTAAGTTGGATGTGAGTGAGGGAGATGGGATTATCAATGATAACAGCTGGGGTTTGGGGCTTTAGGAACTGTGTAGGCAGAGTGACAACAGGGAAGCTGGAGGAGGCTCTGTCTGAGATGGAGAGATAGAGAGGACTGAGAGTGGCTTGTCAATCACAACAGTGGGTGGACCCGTCATGAAGGAAGCTGGAATTTCAAGAGTGGAGATCAGAAAAGAGGTCTGAACAGAATGTGGGGGTCGTGGGTGTAGATTATGTGTGTCTGCATGTGTGCGTACATATAATGTTCTAATAATACATGGGGGTGACCTCATGTGTTCATAAAACCTTATGTGTTGCTTGATGACAAGTTAACCAAAGCACCGGGAAGTTAGGTCATTTGCCCAGAGTTGCTGAGCAGTGGAAGTGGAAGTTGGACTCGGGCAGCCTGACTGACAGAGCCCTCTGTCATGAGCACTAAGGGTCGGAGGTCGGGGAGCATCTCCACTCTTGGGCCCTCAGGATAGCAGGAGTGTGAGGGATGTAGGTTGCAGTGGGCAGAAGTGGAGTTTGAAGGGAGGAGGTGGAGGCCCCTCGTGATGACGGCAGGTTCCCCCAGCTATCTGTTTTGCTCGTGGTAGTGTATACACGACTGAAGCGACTTAGCAGCAGCAGCAGCAGCAGCAGTGTATATATGGGGCCTCCCCTGGCCACTCAGCACGAAAGAACCTACCTGTAGCAAAAGACCTGCGCTCAGTCCCTGGGTCGGGAAGATCCTCTGGAGCAAGGCACGCCTCCAGTATTCTCATACATAGAGTATTCAGTATGGAGTGGAGTGTACTCACTCCAGTATTCTTTCCTGGAGAACGCCATGGACAGAGAAGCCTCGTGGGCTACAGCCCATGGGGTCACACAGAGTCAGACATGACTGAGTGACTCAGCAGCAGCAGCAGCGACGTGTATGTGTCAGCACCGCTCTCTCACTTCATCCCACCCCCTCCTGCTGTCTCACTTCATCCCACCCCTCCTTTCCCCTTGCTGTGTCCACACCTTCATTCTCTAAGTCTGCGTCTCTATTCCTGACCTGCAAATAGATTAAGCTGTATCATTTTTCTAGATTCCATATATATGCATTAATATATTTGTTTTTCTCCTTCTGACTTCACTCTGTATGACCATCTCTTGGTCTGTCCATATCTCTACAGATGACCCAGTTTCATTCCAAGTGAAGCCTTTTTTTTTTTTTTTTAAAACAAAAGAAATACTGGAACTTTCTATATGAGGGGTGAGGAATGATCCAGTAGGTGGACAGGGCTGAAGATGCTGTTTCTCAAGGGGCTAATCCTAGCAGTGAAGTCTGTGAAAAGTTGCCAGGGGATGGAATTCTAAGCATAAGTGGAGGCTGACTTTAGTTATGGGAATGGACACTTTTCCATGCAGTCAGAGGAAGGGAGGGAGTGGTTTATAGACAGCATTTTGTGACTTGCTTTACTGTTTAAGGGGGATTGGGGAAGAGCTGGGAGTCGGGGAGGGAAGCTGGAAGAAGTTGGGAGCAGAGGGTGGAGAGAGGGGTGCAGGCAGGATTCATCGGAGGGCAGGCAGAGAGGCACAGTGAGGCTGGTGAACATGAGTTTATGAATTTATCCAGTGTAGGTTTGGTATATTCTTCGTGAATATTAGTAACTATAAATGACACTTTTTATGAAATGAGATTATTGGCTTGAGTTTTGATCTATGTCTTGCCCTCCATGCAAATTGCCTCTCTAAATATCTGCATAATTATCCCTATGTTATCTCTGTCTCTCTCTCTCTCTCTCACACACACACACACACACACCCTTAAATGTTTATGAGGAGATTGCATATATTTCAGATACATATGTTTCATATTCATTGTATGATAGGAAGACAATGTGTAATTCTCAAAGTTTTCAGTTAATTATAGTATAGATATTTTAAGAGAGAGGATGGATTGCTATCCTTGTCTTGGTGGCTGAGATTCCTGAAAGGGGATCATTTTCCCCCAGATTCCTAAGAATGGTGTAGAAATTCTCTCAAAGACGAGTTCACTTCTGACTGTATCCTTTCATGAATACATTTTTGATCCTTTTATCTTGAAATGTGTAATACAAATCTAGTCATACTTCTACATAAAAATTATATTGGGAAATCAGACTTATGGATGTGTGCTTTTTATTTGATATTTAATAATGCCCTAAGGCAGGTAATTCAAATTTTTATTAAAGTGAAATGATTTGACAGACAGACTTTGAATTTAATGCATGAATGTTTCATTTAAGCTCTTAGAACTGAGAAGGAAAAAAACTTTTCTGATGGCTTTCTAAAAAAATGTTCAAAATAATTCAGATTTATTTTAGCTATGCTTTACTAAAATAACTTTAGTTTGGGGATTTAAAATGACATTCATTTTTACATGACATGTCTAGACATCTGGAGAGTTTTGATAACCGAGACTTATTATTCCCATGAATTACCTGGGACTTTTTATATTACCATTTAAGAAGTATGAACTATGGTTTTGTACTTGTTTAAAGAGTTCACATATAACTCATCCAGATACAAGGCTAGTTCAGATTTCTGGAAGCCAATTTACCCATCGAACTTTATGGATGTAGGAGAACCAAACCTTAGTAACAACAGACCAGAAATAAGACCAAGCTTTCTGGCCAGTTTCTTTGCTGCCCTTGGCATAATAATGTGACTTCAAAGACCCAGAAAGGGTCTCTGCCCAAATATGAGGGCAAATTTGACACAGGGATCTTTCAGAAATGCTTACTTTTTTTGTTTCCTAATCTATTGGGAGCACACTGATGATTTCCCCTTTTAAGGGAGGGAAAGGAGATTATCTAGAATTTTTTTACATTGGTTTTTATAGAAAACAATTACGATTAGCTATAGTTACTGCAAACATGTGTGCACTTTAACAATATTTGAGTCACAGGGGATTCAGGCTAATATATGAACAGTCATAATGGCTTTCTAAAAATTGACTCATATTTAATGAAACAAACAGGCAAGTAGTTATTTCATTGGAAGGTTAGTATTATTGTATGCGATGCTACCTGTGACATTTATTACATCAAAGAAGATGATGCTATAAGTTACAAAAGTTCACATGGGGAAGAGTTCAGTACAATCTGAATATGACTTCAGGTTCTATCATAATATTGATACTAACCTTCGAATGAGATAATTACTTGCCTGTTTTTTTCATTAAATATTAGCCAATTATTAGAAAGCTATTCTGTTTAAAAATTTGCCTGTTTCCCCTGTGACTCAGTTTAATTGTTAAGCAGCACACATGTTTACAGTAACTATAGTTAGTTATAACTATTTTCTGTAAAAACCAATGCCGCAGAACTCTAATTAAGGGGAAACTATAAGTGTGCTCCGTATAGATTAGAAAAAAAAAAAAAAAAAAACACAGAAAAAAGGAAGATGAGTAAAGGTAAGTATCTCTGAATGATTCTTGTGTCAAACTTACCCCTCATATTTGGGCAGAGACCCTTTCTGGGTCTTTGAAGTCACATTCAGACTGTACTGAATTCTTCTCCATGTATACTTTTGCAGTTAATAATGTTGTCTTCTTAAGTTTAATAAATGCTATAGCTAGCATCAATTTCTTATCAGTTTTCTTTTATAACCTGACAAAGTTGGAGGTTAGAAAAGGGCAAGCCATTATGGAAAAGGAGGGGCTGTGTGGGGAATGGATAATGTCAACTCTGAATGACCAAGTAGGCAAAAGCTATTATCCTTCCAGGATAAATGGAAAGCTCAGAGCCATATTTTTAGTCAATAGAACTTGGACTTGACTCACTCTAATAATTTAATATGATATACAGCATTAGTGTGAGAAATGAGAGCTCGATGGATATAGCTGTTTTCTATTTACTATATCATATAGAATTGTCCAAAAATGAATGAATTTCCTAAAGGACTTCAAAATGATTTCAAGAAAAGGCCAAAATACCAAGGGTGCTCAGCCCATCTATTATGTGTTTATTGTATGATATAAAAGTTGTTATTAACCCAAGAATGAAAAATATCAAAACTGTGTACCCTCATTCTTCAAGATGATCAAAGAAGGAAAATAAGCCTTACTTCCCTATCTCTTTTTTTGTGTGTATTGAAATGTTAATAATTTATTGAGGGTAAGATTGCTGAATGATTTATCCCTCCCCCTTCACTTGAATTTAAACAAAATTGTATTTGGGAGGAAGAAAAGAAAACATTTTGCAGTCATGGGTCAGCTTTTATGTTGAACATTAATATGTTAGGACACCTTAAGTATAGTAGATTTCATCATTTTAGACTTCTTATATTTTCCATAAGAAAAACACCGAGACCAGATTTATCTCACCTAAACATGTTGTATTGTGTCTCTTTCCTCATGGATGCTCATTATTGGTCAATCAATTTTTAAATTTTATTTTTCCAGTTTGGGGCTTCTTCTTCTTTTTTTTTTTTCTTTTTTAATATAAGGTAAGAGCAGTTTGCTCAAGGACAGTCCTTCATTAGAATTTTTGATAATCTGAAAGTTCTTGCTCATCAGACACCTTGCTTCTTAAGACTAGTCTTCCATTAGAGAAGTAACTTGCCCCTTCTCATTCATCTTTCTGGACCAATCTCTTCTACTCAATTTTTTTTTTTTTTTAATTTTATTTTTACTTTATTTTACTTTACAATACCGTATTGGTTTTGCCATACATTGACATGAATCCACCATGGGTGTATATGGGGCTTCTTAAGAAAAGATTGTTCACAAAGAAGCATTCATTTCATTTTCCACCTCATTTGCTGTCAGTTCTTTCCAGCTCTTCTTTTCCATGATGAAGTTCATAGATACTTGGTTGTTCTTCAGTCGCTCCGTCATGTCTGACTCTGCAACCCCATGGACTGCAGCACGCCAGGCTTCCCTGTCCTTCACCATCTCCCGGAACTTGCTCAAATTCATGCCCATTGAATTGGTTATGCCATCCAACCATCTCGTCTTCTGTCATCCCCTCTGTCGTTGAAACTTCGGAAAGCACGTTTGTCATAGACCCAGGGAACTATGAAAACCCAGCACATAAACTGGCCTCGCCAGAGGGCACTTGCTGTTGGAGACCTCAGGGTTCAGCCTAACAGGCCTCCTCTCTGTGTAGGTGAATCACCTACACCCACAGCCTCTGTTACCACCAAATGCAGATAACCCTCATTCATATGCCGGCACCAGGCCTCCCTGTTAAGCTCTGGAATTGGATGCCCAGCTGTTCGCATGACTTTTCTTCTGCATGTGCCAAAGACCTATATACTGAGTTTCAGACTCAGTACATAAAAGATTGAATTTATGATCTTTTTTTTTTTTTTTTTTTTTTTTAATTCTTTTGTTTCTGTTCAAATCCACTTGGTTACTTTTGTGTGTTTTTCAAAAAATATTGATTTTTATTTATTTATTTGACTGTGCCAGGGATTAGTTGCAACACATAGGATCTCTTTTTAGTTGCAGCATGTGGGATCTAGCCTCCTGCCCAGGGATGCAACCCAGGCCCCCTGCATTGGGAGCATGGAGTCTTAGTCACTAGGCCACCAGAGAAGTACCATAATCATCCTTTGCAGACTATCCTTTCTTCCAGTTTTCTCATGGTCCATCCATATTGCTGCACATGACATTATTTCATTCTTTTTATGGCCGAGTAGTATTCCATTGTATATATGTAATACATCTTCTTTTTCCATTCTTCTGTTAATGGACGTTTAGAATGCTTCCACATCCTGGCTATTGTAAATAGTGTGGCAGTGAAAACTGGGGTGTGTGTATCTTTTTAACTTATATATGTATGTATCTTTTTGAACTATCTCTCAGTGTATGCCCAAGAGTGGGATTGCTGGGTCATATGGTAACTCATATGGAAAACTCAGCAGTGGCCACAGGACTGGAAAAGGTCAGTTTTTATTCCAGTCCCAAAGAAAGGCAATGTCAAAGAATGCTCAAACTACTGCACAATTGCACTCATCTCACACGCTAGTAAAGTAATGCTTAAAATTCTCCAAGCCAGGCTTCAGCAATATGTGAACCGTGAACTTCCAGATGTTCAAGCTTGATTTAGAAAAGGCAGAAGAACCAGAGATCAAATTGCCAACATCTGCTGGATCATCGAAAAAGCAAGAGAGTTCCAGAAAAACATCTATTTCTGCTTTATTGACTATGCCAAAGCGTTTGACTGTGTGGATCACAATAACTGTGGAAAATTCTGAAAGAGATGGGAATACCAGACCACCTGACTTGCCTCTTGAGAAACCTGTATGCAGGTCAGGAAGCAACAGTTAGAACTGGACATGGAACAACAGACTGGTTCCAAATAGGAAAAGGAGTATGTCAAGGCTGTGTGTTGTCACTCTGCTTATTTAACTTATGTGTGGAGTGCATCATGAGAAACACTGGGCTGGAGGAAGCACAAGTTGGAATCAAGATTGCTGGGAGAAATATCAATAACCTCAGATATGCAGATGACACCACCCTTATGGCAGAAAGTGAAGGAGAACTAAAGAGCCTCTTGATGAAAGTGAAAGAGGAGAGTGAAAAAGTTGGCTTAAAGCACAACATTCAGAAAACGAAGATCATGGCATCCGGTCCCATCACTTCATGGGAAATAGATGGGGAAACAGTGGAAACAGTGTCAGACTTTATTTTCTTGGGCTCCAAAATCACTGCAGATGGTGACTGCAGCCATGAAATTAAAAGACTCTTACTCCTTGGAAGGAAAGTTATGACCAACCTAGATAGCATATTAAAAAGCAGAGATATTACTTTGCCAACTAAGGTCTGTCTAGTCAAGGCTATGGTTTTTCCAATGGTCATGTATGGATGTGAGAGTTGGAATGTGAAGAAAGTTGAGTGCCGAAGAATTGATGCTTTTGAATTGTGATGTTGGAGAAGACTCTTGAGAGTCCCTTGGACTGCAAGGAGATCCAACCAGTCCATCCTAAAGGAGATCAGTCCTGGGTGTTCATTGGAAGGACTGATGTTGAAGCTGAAACTCCAATACTTTGGCCACCTGATGCGAAGAGCTGACTCATTTGAAAAGACTGTGATGCTGGGAAAGATTGAAGACAGGAGGAGAAGGGGACGACAGAGGATGAGATGGCTGGATGGCATCACTGACTTGATGGACATGGGTTTGGGTAGACTCCGGGAGTTGGTGATGGACAGGGAGGCCTGGCATGCTGCAGTTCATGGGGTAACAAAGAATTGAACATGACTGAGCGACCAAACTGAACTGATGGTAACTCTATTTTTAGTCTTTTAAGGAATCTTCGTATATTCTCCATAGTGGCTGTACCAATTTATATTTCCATCATTAGTGCAGGAGAGTAACTTTTTCTTCACACTCCTCCCTTATTTCCTGCTTGTAGTCTTTTTATGATGGCCATTCTGATCATTCTGATCCTTCAGTCTTAATTAAACAAACAGGCCAGTTAAAACTGGTTTTGGTAGCATACAATGCTAAAATAGTCTAGACAGTGTCCAATATCTTATACAGAATCTGAAATATTTGTTGGATAATAACCTAGATAGCATATATAAAAGCAGAGACATTACTTTGCCAATAAAGGTCCGTCTAGTCAAGGCTATGGTTTTTCCAGTGGTCATGTATGGATGTGAGAGTTGGACTGTGAAGAAAGCTGAGTGCCGAAGAATTGATGCTTTTAAACTGTGGTGTTGGAGAAGACTCTTGAGAGTCCCTTGACTGCAAGGAGATCCAACCAGTCCATTCTGAAGGAGATCAGCCCTGGGATTTCTTTGGAAGGAATGATGCTGAAGCTGAAACTCCAGTACTTTGGCCACCTCATGAGAAGAGTTGACTCATTGGAAAAGACTCTGATGCTGGGAGGGATTGGGGGCAGGAGGAGAAGGGGATGACAGAGGATGAGATGGCTGGATGGCATCACTGATTCGATGGACGTGAGTCTGAGTGAACTCCGGGAGTTGGTGATGGACAGGGAGGCCTGGCGTGCTGCGATTCATGGGGTCACAAAGAGTTGGACACAACTGAGTGACTGAACTGAACTGAACTGAACTGAATATGGAGGTTTCTCCTATCAAGAGATTTGACACTATGTAATATCATTCTCAGGCTTCCCTGGTAGCTCAGCTGATAAAGAAACCATCTGCATTGCAGGAGACCCTGGTTCAATACCTGGGTGGGTAAGATCCCCTGGAGAAGGGATAGGCTACCCACTCCAGTATTAATGGGCTTCCCTGGTGGCTCAGATGGTTAAGAATCTGCCTGCAATGTGGGAGACCTGGGTTTGATCCCTGGGTTGGGAAGATCTCCTGGAGGGGGGCATGGCAACTTACTCTAGTATTCTTGTCCAGAGAATCCCCATTGACAGAGAATCCTGATGGGCTACAGTCCATCATCTCCAAAGAGTTGGACACAAGTGAGCGGTTAAGCACAGCAATACCATTCTCAAAATAAATTGATTGTTAAAACAGTAAAACCATGTTGGTTTTGGATGAGTCTATTTTCTATCATGTCTGTATAGTCAAAGCTGTGATTTTTCCAGTAGTCATTTACAGATGTGAGAGTTGGACCATAAAGCAAGCTGAGTGCTGAACAATTGATGCTTTTGAACTGTGGCTGTGGAGAAGACTCTTGAAAGTCCCTTGGATTGCAAGGAGATCAAACCAGTCAATCCTAAAGGAAATCAGCCCTGAATATTTATTGGAAGAACTGATGATGAAGCTGAAGCTCCAATACTTTGGTCACCCAATGCAAAGAGCCAACTCTGAAAAGACTCTGATGCTGGGAAAGATTGAAAGCAGGAGGAGAAGGGAATGACAGAGGATGAGATGCTTGGATGGCATCACAAACTCAATGGGCATGAGTTTGAATAAACTCTGGGAGATGGTGACAGACAGGGAAGCCTGGAGTGCTGCAGTCCATGGGGTCGCAAACAGTTAGACATGACTTATTGACAGAAAAGCAACAAATTTTCTATCACATTGGTTCTTTAAATGCCTCCGCAATTTCTAAATTCTTATACTTTTAGTGGTTAGAAACTCACAAGTTTTGACAGCTTGTCTGTAGAATATATTTTCAAAGACATCTTAGAAGCATGGAGTTGAATTGGATCTCAGAAAGTTATTTAGTCTTCTGCCTGAAGAGGCCTTCAACTAAATTATTACAGATGGTTGATTTCCATATCTAGGAATAAGCAGACAAACCTTCATTGTATGAGATACCTACTTCAGAGGTTTTTTATTTTAACTCCTGCATAATGCAAAAGGAAAAATAAAAACAAAAAACCTCAAGAAATAGTCTCCTGGTAAAGTATGAACTGAATTGGAGCACAATTTTGATAGTAATATTTTTTATGGTTTACCATAAATGAATATTTTTGATGAATGTATTCCAAGATTTATGTTTTTCTTTTGTTAGCAGCATGTGAGATTTCCAGTAACCTTTATGGTACAGAGAAGCTCGTGTAATTTTTCACAAACATGAATGAATGTTGATTCTAATTTTAGTCGAGGTACAACCAATGGTTCTCTAATGGTATCTTTCATTTCAAGAATGATTATATTTAGTGGGTCCCAGCAATAAAATCACTGTAATGAGGAATAAAAGATTATAAATAAGAATAACAGTGTTATTAATCATCTAAATTAGTCTTTTATGGCACATTTCTGGACCTGAAATATTTCCATAGGAAATAATGCTAAAATCCACATTTACTTATAATTAGACATAATACAAACCTTCTCCTTAAAATAGTTGCTCAAATCCCAATTCAACTTAATTTCATTGACTTTGATTTCTGGACTGAAAGCATTAAACTTGAACCTAGTGAAAAATGTGTAATATGTGCATTCAATTAAGAAGTAATTAGATACTCAATCACCCTTACAACACATTTGGGATTAGGGAAGAAGGAAGAAAAATGTGACTCACTGTTGTGTATAAAACAGTTTTGTTAATGAGTTTAGTGCTAATTGAGATTGAGAAAGTGTCAAAATAGCATAAGGTAGATTTGCTTGGGAAGAACTTTAAAAGCTAAGTTTAGTGGTTTATGATACTTTGGTGCAGAAGAGTTGGATATGACTTAGCAGTTAAACAATAACAACATGTATGTGATATACAAAGCAACCTGATGTGTTCTTGAGTTTTGGTTAAAGTTTAAAAGTGTGTTTACTTTATTATTTTATTTTGACTGTGCTGGGTCTTTGTTGCAGTTTACAGGCTTCCCCTTGTGCCAGCTTCTCTTGTTGCAGAGCATGGGCTCTAGGTGTGTGGGTGTCAGTAATTGTGGCTTCCAGTCTCTGGAGCACAGGCTTAGCAGTTGTGGCACACAGGCGGAGTCGCTTTGCAGCATGTGGGATCTTCCTGGACCAAGGATGGAACCCATGTCCCCTGCACTGGCAGGCAGATTCTTTACCATGAACCACCAGAGAAACCCTACACCTTCATTCTAAGTGACATGTTCTAGTGAGCGATGGCAGGAAAGAACAAACGCTGTTTTGTGTTTCAGACCCTGGGCTATATTTTATCTCATTTAACCCTCACATTGATCTCATGAGGCATGTTCTTTTATTTCCACTTTAGAAATAAAGACCCTAAGTCTGAGAGGGGTTTTGTAACTTGCTCAGGTCACAGACAGTACACTGCAAACCCAAGTTTCACACCCAGGTAGGTTTCACTGCAAACCCTGAGCTCTTTTCACTGCACATTTCAAATAACAAAGGGCAGATAATTATGAAGTCCTTGCATATCTTTGCCTCCTTATCTCTCTTTAAAAAAATTTTTTTTTCATTTATTTATTGGCTGCACCACAAAGCATGTGGGATCTTAGCTTCTCGACCAGGGATTGAACCTGTGCTCTCTATGTGTTAGAAGGTAGAGTCTTAAGCACTGGACCACCAGGAAAGTCCTTCCTTATCTCTTTAGATAGGTTCCTAGGATTGAGATTTCTAGGGGAAAAGGACATCCAAGATTTCGTTTTTGGTACCACATTGCTGATCCCCAGTTGGTGCTCAGTCACTCAGTCGTGTCTGACTCTTTGTGACCCCATGGACTGTAGGAGGCCAGGCTCCTCTGTCCATGGGATTTCCCAGGCAAGAATACGGGAGTGGATTGCCATTCTCTTCTCCAGGGAATCTTCCCAACCCAAGGACTGAACCCATGTTTCTTGTGTCTCCTGAATTGGCAAGCTGATTCTTTACCAATAGCGCCACCTGGGAAGCCCCAATATCCCCTAAGTGTTAGGCTAGTTTATGCTTGTATCATGGGTTCAAGGTGTTTTTGCCCTTTTAAAAATCAGTCACTTTATGCTTTTCACCTCTTTCTCGTCTCCTTTTTTACTCCTCGCTGTCTTGAAATGTGTTCATCTCCATTTACCTATTGAAATTTCTGTGGCAAGAGTCACTCTTTGATTTTCTTTCTGTTCTTTGTTCCTGTGTCTCTAAATAGAATACATGTTCGTGGCAGAAAATTCAAATAATACACAATAGAATGAAACAACAAGCGTCTCTCAAACCCTCCTCAGTGACGTGCACTAGGTTGAATGTGGAGGCCCCCTGTGGCACAGCGGCGGATGGATGGCTTGGGTTCCATTCTGACTCCACCACCAGTTACTGTGTGACCTTGACAAAGTTACTAATATCTCTGAGTCTCATTCTTTCTTTTTAAAAGATTCTTTAATATTTTTTATTGTAGTATAAAGACTCTGCTTTGGAGATTTTTTACTGAATTATCTTACTTAAAGAGGGACATAGCAGTGGGTTATCAATTAGCTGATCCAAACTCCCTGAAACAAAGGTCAGCCAAGCAACTCTGCAACTTCTAAGAAGGACACATGTGCACATGTGCTTTTTTATTTTTGAGAGCTTTTCAGGAAGTTCTTCAATGGTAATTTGATTTGCGCTCGTTCCCTAGGGTGTCTTCATAGAAGATAATTTAAGGTTCAGAAATAGTCACATGAAAGATAGCATCTGTTATAATTATATTGAAATAGCTGATGATTTAGAAGACTTGTTAAGATTATGGCCTTAATTCAAGGTCTCATTATGAACAATGATCATTGGGTAATAGAAAATTTCCTTTTATAGTTAAACTTTCTTATTATTTATATATAGATAAATGAGTATTTGGAGGAAGTCCTAAGGAGGGAGAAAGTCAGCCTGATTACCTTTGTATATTCCAAATGTCATTTCTTTAGATTATTATACCAGGTAAATTAAAAAAAACTTTTTTTACAATATTATGTTGGTTTCTGCCATACAACAACATGAATCAGCCATAATTATATATATATATCCCCCTCCCAGTTCAGCCTCCCTCTTCTCCCCTGATCCCAGCTCTCTAGGTGATCACAGAGCACAGAGCTGAGCTCCCTGTGTTTTATAGCAACTTCTCACCAGCTATCCACTTTACACATGACAGCGTATATATATTGATGCTATTTTCTCCATTTGTCCCACTCTCTCTCTTCCCCACTGTGTCCACAAGTCCTTTCTGTACATCTGTGTCACCTTTCCTTCCCTGCAAGTAAATTTATGTCCTGATTACCAAATGATAGAATTATTAGAGAAAGTTTAGAAAATATACAAATGCGTAACAAGGAGCTTATGTATCAAATCATGCTAATCCATTAAATAGAAAGGCTTTTAGTTTTGTTTCCACCATGAAGTGTGTTAAAATAACAGGAAAGAGTTTTTTAAGTGTGAAAACTTACAAGATTAGAGAAACCAAAAGAAGAGACGGCAGGAACAGTATTTGGAAGCAGGTGGTTGTGCGGGAATGGATTTATCACACATGAGGAACAAGGCTGTTTACATGACGGTATCTCTCAAAGTCCTAGGAATTGGTGGCAACAGATGTGTCTAGAAGTTGAAGGAGGCTCAAATCATCTGGACTTGTTAATAGCTGTTGGAGAACCAGTTACATCTTCAGGAGCCCTCCTAATCTGTGGTGGATCCCTGGAAGTCCTTATGCTGTGATGAAGGGAGAGTTCCTCTTAGAGCACATAGGCTCGATTGAAGATTGGGAAACCTTTCTGAAGACAGGGCGATTAAATAACATCTTTACGGTGCACCTCCTCCCCAACTCATCCGTCAATACCCTGGCAGGAAGACCTCTACTCAAACGGCAGATGTGCTTGACCAAAGTAATCCAAGGAAACAGGTGTGGGATCCAGGAAACAAGAGATCCGACAAAGGAGAAAGGCAAAGGAGATCCCCAGAGTGATGGTGAAGTGAGGTGGCCAGCGTGGAGAGTGTGAGTCTGGATATTATCAGGCGAGAAGATTCTAGAAGAGCTTCCTCCAGAAATACAAAGTTGATAGACTGCATGATATGTCTTAACTTCTTGAGAGGAGAGTTGGACAATTGTAGGCAATTTGGGATTGAGTACCTAGGTGGGGAAAGCTTAAGATAACAACGATTCATTCCAGAGAAAACAATTGTGCAAGAAAGGAAAATGAATGATATATTAATACAGGTAGTTCAGCTCTGAATAATATTTCCATTTTTGCTAAGTTACTTCAGTGGTGTCCGACTCTTTGCAACCCTATGGACTGTAGCCCACCAGGCTCCTCTGTAAACTGGAGTGGATTTGAATTTCTTCCTCCAGAGGATTTTCCCAACGCAGGGATCAAACCTGCGTCTTTTATGTCTCCTGCATTCGCAGGTAGGTTCTTTACCATAATACCACCTGGGAAGCCGGATAATATTTACATCATCACAATAAAAGAAATTGAATATTGATCCAACGAAAATTACTCTATACTGTATTGGGAGGTTGAAGGGAAGGGTTTACAGTGTGTGATGTGTGTGTCTGTGGGTGTGTAGAGGGGTGGTGGCTGAAAGAAGGAAAACAGGATCTATCTATCTGTCTTTTGTCTAATCGATGTTTTGGATCATGGAAGCTTAATTTTTTTGCTTCCCTCATGGCTCAGGTGGTAAAGAATCTGCCTGCAATGCAGGAAACCCAGGTTCGATCTCTGAGTTGGGAAGATCCCTTGGAGGAAGGAACGGCAATCCAGCCCATTATTCTTGCCTGGAGAATCCCCATGGACAGAGGAGCCTGGTGGACTACAGTCCACAGAATTGCAAAGAGTCGGACACGACTGAGTGATTAAGCACAGTGCACACAGCTTAATTTTTAGAATAACTGGATATATTCTTAAAATGAAATTGAATTGCTTTCATAAACTTGGAATCTCTGCCTCTAGAACACCCTTTCCCAACTGTATTCTGCAGAGCAGTGTTCCCTCGAAATGTTTGTTAAATCAAGAGGTGACTGTTCCCATACATTTGGGGAATCCTGAATATGATATCTTCCTTTTGGAGATTAACAATGCACATTAGCATATTAGAGACAGATGATTTCGTATGAAAGAATCATGTTTTACTCAATTTGATCAGTTTTCACTGTTTTTTTGACTATAGATCCATTTTTTCCACCTAACTTCCAGAGTTATGTGGAACATATTTGAGCAAGTGGCAGGGGGGCCTCCAGTTTATTTTCCTTTTTCAAAAAATTCATGCATGCTGACCTTTGCTGCTAAGTCACTTCAGTCGTGTCCGACTCTGTGAGACCCCATAGATGGCAGCCCACCAGGCTCCCCCGTCCCTGGGATTCTCCAAGCAAGAATACTGGAGTGGGTTGCCATTTCTTTCTCCAATGCATGAAAGTGAAAAGTGAAAGTGAAGCCACTCAGTCGTGTCCCACTCTTTGCGACCCCATGGACTGCAGCCTACTAGGCTCCTCTGCCCATGGGATTTTCCAGGCAAGAGTACTGGAGTGGGTTGCCATTGCCTTCTCCGATGCTGAGACTTCCTTTAAAAAGCTCTAAAATTCTGAGGCTTGACAATGTGGATCATCAGTTTTATGTCAGTCACTTTAATTTATAATTTGTTGGGTTATAGTTGTCAAATGCGTATATAGACAGCATCCTATTTTACCTTCAAAATCATATCTTTGAGGCATAATTTTAAAATATTTGATCATGGCTCACTATCTTATTTGAAATTTAGTTTGGAAATATATACCCTAGCATTATTAATGTTTTCGAATAAATTGTTCCATATAGGGAATACCAGCCCACTTGACCTGCCTCTTGAGAAACCTATATGCAGGTCAGGAAGCAACAGTTACAACTGGACATGGCACAACAGACTGGTTCTAAATAGGAAAAGGAGTACGTCAAGGCTGTATATTGTCACCCTGCTTATTTAACTTCTATGCAGAGTACATCATGAGAACGCTGGGCTGAAAGAAGCACAAGCTGGAATCAAGATTGCCAGGAGAAATATCAATAACCTCGGATATGCAGATGACACCACCCGTATGGCAGAAAGTGAAGAAGAATTAGAGAGCCTCCTGATGAAAGTGAAAGAGGAGAGTGAAAAAGTTGGCTTAAAACTCAACATTCAGAAAACTAAGATCATGGTGTCCGGTCCCATCACTTCATGGCAAATAGGTGGGGAAACAGTGGAAACAGTGTCAGACTTTATTTTTTGGGGGCTCCAAAATCACTGCAGATGGTGACTGCAGCCATGAAATTAAAAGACTTACTCCTTGGAAGAAAAGTTATGACCAACCTAGATGGCATATTAAAAAGCAGAGATATTACTTTGCCAAGAAAGGTCTGTCTAGTCAAGGCTATGGTTTTTCCAGTGGTCATGTGTGGATGTAAGAGTTGGACTATAAAGAAAGCTGAGTGCCGAAGAACTGATGCTTTTGAACTGTGATGTTGGAGAAGACTCTTGAGAGCCCCTTGGACTGCAAGGAGATCCAACCAGTCAATCTTAAGAGATCAGTCCTGGGTGTTCATTGGAAGGACTGATGTTGAAGCTGAAACTCCAGTACTTTGGCTGCCTGATGTGAAGAGCTGATTCATTTGAAAAGACCCTGATGCTGGGAGGGATTGAGGGAGGAGCAGAAGGGGATGACAGAGGATGGGATGGTTGGATGGCATTACCGACTCAATGGACATGGGTTTGAGTGAACTTCCGGAGTTGATGGACAGGGAGGCCTGGCGTGCTGAGGTTCATGGGGTCACAAAGAGTCAAACACGACTGAGTGACTGAAGTGAACTGAACTGATGTGAATATATACATACATGTGTGGTCATGTGTATGTACATTTGTACAAGGAAATCCATACATGTATCATGTATGAACAATTTTAAAGTATTCTCTTGTATCATAGTTTATTAAAGAAGGAAATTGCTTGGTTTTTCTCTAGTTTTTTTTTCTGCAGTGAATATTCTTACACATAAAATTTTTATATAATTAGGTGATTGTATCTCTATCATAAGTTCCAAGAAGTGTAATTCTGGGTGAAAAGTACATGCATAATTTTAATAGATATTTGTTGCCCAAAAAACTGGACTAGTTTATGTTTAGCAACTGTATGAACCAGTTGTGAGTTTCCCCAGCCCATCTGTTGTAACATGAGTAGATGTATTGAATGAAAATCTTAGCTGATAGTGTTTTCTAAACGAGAAGACTCTTAGTTATCTCAAAATGTCTGCTTGTTTCCTGTATTAGTCTGTATTTACTATTTCTTCATTTATTTAATAGAATTTGGGGACTAGGAAGAAGTGGTCTTTGTGCTTAGTTACCACCTGCAATTATTACACAGGACATTACTGACAACAACTAAAAGCTTTATTTATTATTTTGCATGACATACAAATTTTTTGTTTAGAAAACAGTTCAAGCATTCATTTATTTGGCTTGAAAATATATGTTTCTATGAAATTTTGCATTAATAGGTTCTGTCAAAGAAATAAAGTTATGGGAGACTTTGTAGGAAAATTGCAGAGATGACAAACATGAGCATGAAGATATTTTTGAAATTTCCACGTTTTCCTACAAAACTTCTTGTTGTTGCTGTCTCTTGTTGGACTGTAGAAAAGACTTTTCAGTTTGCTGTGGAAGAATATCAGTAACATAATTGACTCCTTTTTTGCCTTGAAGGAGGAAGACAATGGTCCTATGGTGTCCTTGGATAAGAAACAGAAACTTTGAGCTGCAGCTTCGGTTTATCCTCAAAGCCTGCATTGTTTTCTTCGTCTAATCCAACTGTGATGGACATCTGCGACAGTTGCCTGTACACGAGCTCTAATGAAATATTAGAAATGGCTGTACATTCAAATGGAGCCCCATATTCTGTATCCACATCACTGCTGCTAGTATTCACAGTTTTGCACTTACTGTTTATTGCTTATGTGTAGAGGAAATGAAACTAGTTCTCAGAGTTATTGTTAATATGAATGTATATATATCATGTATTAACACTGAGACAGGAAAAATACATTTCCAGCATTTGCAGTCCTTCATTTCCTGTCTCCAACAGAAAATTCACTCATTCGGAGAATAATGTAATTCTTGATAATAAATTGAGAGTTCTGATCAAGAGCAGCATACAGCTTCAAAATGGAATGTGAAGGATTAGTAAAAATCTTATCGTGTGTTACTTTTCAACCATCATACCATGATTAATGTCAAGGTGATTTGTTATAAAACATAATTTGGGAGTTAATGCAAGAACATAATACTTACTTTATTTATTATTTTCTTAGTTAGATGATTTAATTGAATATACGAATCTAATCATATTTATTTGACATATGAGAAGCTGTGGTTTCTAGAAATTTGAGAAAGGTGTAAGAAATAAATAGGATAAAAAGCAGATACTTTATTTTTACTTTATAGCTTTATTTTCCACAATAGAAACACAAATTTAATAGTATGGCATAATAATTAAGTGGTGTACATTTTGTAAGTCTTTAAAATATTTTATTCTATAGGCTTCACATTGGTATATTGAGATATTTCTTTTGAAGATGATCAATATCTTTATTTTAATTAATATTAAGTGCTACTGGCAAATTTAAGCATATGCTTAGATGCAATTAGATGTGGCAGAACGAGATAATTTATGTAAAGCAGTAGAGTGCCTGGCACAAAGCTAGTACTTAGTACATGTTATTAGTTGTTGTTATAATTATTCTTGTAAAACTAATGACTTCAGTAACATAGACCCAATTTTGAGGGATTTAATGATACAAAATATCAAAGTTAGAAATAATAGAGATGGAATTAGGAAGTATGTATTGAGAGATTTTAGATGTGTTGGGTGGAGGTTGTAATAATGAAAAGCATTAAATGCAAAATAAAAAAATATCCCTGAAAATGGAAGCCAAGATGGTTCATGGTGGAGACTCGGGCAGTTAGTCATAGTTCTGGAGCTGTGGGTGGGGACAGTGGTTTGCTTCTTGTGGATTGACTCTCCTGCTTTGCAAGCAGTGTTCTGGGTTAGGGCGAAGCCTCTGGTTTTTTGGTTTTGTGGCTTGTCTTGCCCAGCATGAAACTTCCACCCTATGAATAAGCTGAGGTTAAGGTGAGCAAGGTCCTGGTGTTCTCAGTCTGCCTCTGGGTGGAAAACCTCTGCTCTGTGACTGGGGGTTGGGTGGAGGAAGGGGGCTTAGGGGCGCTTGAAATTCAGTCTCTGTAAACCTTTTAAGGATCCCTTGATTAAGGTGTGAGGGAAGAAGGAACCTCACCTTCCTGGCCATACCCACCTAAAATGGGTATTTAATCCTACTAAACTGGAATGAGTGTGTTTATGGCTCAGATTCCAAATATTCTTACTGAGATTCAGGAGAGTTTTCTTGAATACATTTTCTCCATTTGTTGCATGTCCTTAGGAAAATTTCTGGACACTTTGCATTTCTTCTTCTTTTTTTTTTTTTAATTAAAGTTTTTCTTCTGGACCATTTTTGAAGTTTCTACTGAATTTGTTACAATAGTGTTTCTTTCTTTTTTTTTTAATGTTTTCATTTTTTTGCCCATGAGGCATGTGGGATCTTAGCTTCATGACCAGGGATCAAACCTGCACCTCCTTCATTGGAAGGCAAAATCTTAATCACTGGACCACCAAGGAAGTCTCCCCTCACTTTTAAAAGAAATTCTGTCAGGTATGGTTATATCACTGGGAAGCAGGTCTGTGGAGCTTCTCATGTGGCCATTCTGGCTGTAATGCGCTGTCATCTGAGATGGTACATTACTCAAAAGGTTAGGCTGTCAAGTTCCTTTTGGAATTTTCACTTGAGTAAGCAAAACTGTGTGTCAAATACCATCATTGTGATTGAGGGTAGACTCATGCTTTTGGATACCTTAAAGTTTCCTGAAAGTGAAGTTGACATAACAATAATAGTCACTAACCAACTGTGTTTATTACTTACTCTGAAATTTTCTCCATTTTATTTTTATATTTAAGAGCAATTAATTAGTATGTACTGATTAATGAATTTCAAGTCTGACCTCTACAAGACTGTGCCTCAAGATAGCATGTGCATGAAGAGGCACCCCAGAAATCTCATTTTGCTTAGAATCCATGCACTTCTGTTAGAGTATATTAATATAGCAGATATTGATATGATAAAAAGCAACCTCCATTTTATTTCATACAGAATATTATTTGCATCATAGTATAGAGTATTATGTAAAAGATGAGGCATTCTACATCAGTGATGTAACACAATCCCTAAAGAGAGGCTCACAGAAATATTTGTTCCTCTTGCTACGTTCCCTTCCTTTCTTTAGAGGTGTTTTCTTCTGCTACTCTTTTTTTTTTTTTTTTTTAATTTTTGGCTGTGCTGGGTCTTCATTGCAGTGCTCAGAGTCTTCTCTAGTTGGGGCACACGGTTCTAGTCGCCCTACAGCGTTATTCCTCAGTCAGGGTTAGATGTGGGATCTTGGTTCCCTGACCAGGAATGGAAGCGCATCCCCTGCCTTGGAAGGTGGATTCTTAGCCACTGGACCAGCAGGACGTCTCTCCTGTGCCACGTCTGTGTGACCCTGGCAACTGACACTCAGGTGTGGTGGTAACACATGACCCTTCACATGGGTTTTTCTTTTTTTTTTAAATAACAACATAGAAGAAAAAGTTTTATTGGAAACTATGTTGTGTTTGACTTAGACTACACTTTAATAAAGTATACTAGAAATTTTTTACTTCTGGTTATATAGGAATACTCATTTGGGAATGATGCTATTGAGTTTTAAGAAACTTTTCAATTTCTAAAACTTCAATGAATCTGCATGAATGACTGACCCTGTAAGGCTTTTACATGGCCACCATCCAATGCAACACTGTAGTTTTAGTGAGTCAATAAAATTAAGGAATTTCTTAGCACTGCTCCAAAGACCTATATAAGCTTGTGTTACTCCCTTTTGGGCTGGATTCATTTCCAGAATGACTCTACTGCAAAATTCCTTTGATAAACTTTAATTGCTTTCAAATTACATTGGAATTCAGTCAACTTCAATAGGAATTTTCTTCTGAAATTATATTAGAATCTGGCCCAAAGGGAATTTAAAAAATGCATAATAAAGTCTATACATTGCATGAAAAACATGTTATTTTTTTATAACATAAAGATGCTTCTTTGTGGCATAAAGAAAATCTGCAGTGTTATAGCAAAAGCCTGGGATGAAAATTAACTCCTGGAAATTTCAGTCATGTTAAATAAATTTCCTAATAGAAAAGCTGTTTTCAGCAAATCTTGTTTGAATAAAATAATCCTAAAAAAATCTTTATAATTAACATGTTTCCCCTTACTCTTCTACTCATACTTAGAAATGATCTTTATACGACTAGTTCCAAAAGTTCCAAAAATTCAAGAAGTATGCTTGAGGCCCTATTAGACAATTCACTTGCAGGTCTAGTGAAGTCTCTTACAAGAATTTTGCCTCTTAAACTCAGTAGTTACTATGGTCAACCTCAAATTTTCATACATAACCAGAAACGTGAAGCAGTTTGGAAAATACAGGGACCAGGTAAGAAAAACCTATACTTCCACGTATCTTGGTTTTCTATATCCACAGAAAAGAAACCTAAATGCAGTTTTTCTTGTGGGTCAATTGGTTTTCTCAGGAAGAGGAATTAATGCTTCCAGAGCACCAAGGAGGTGATTTTCTCATTTACATTTGAGAAATGTTCTAGGTGGTACCCTCTTGTGCCAGATAAGTACAGGAGAGCAGTTAACTCCAAGGAGCCGTGCATCTCCCAGAGCCCAGGGCCATGCTTACTGTTAGTCCTTGCACGAAAATGTTTATTGGAAAAAATTTCATGGACATCATACTGCTGCTGCTGTGAAGTCACTTCAGTTGCGTCTGACTCTGTGTGACCCCATAAACGCAGCCCACCAGGGTCCACCGCCCCTGGGATTCCCCAGGCAAGAACACTGGAGTGGGTTGCCATTTCCTTCTCCAATGCATGAAAGTGAAAAGTGAAAGTGAAGTTGCTCAGTTGTGTCCAACTCTTCAAGACCCCGTGGACTGCAGCCTATCAGGCTCCTCCGTCCATGGGATTTTCCAGGCAAGAGTACTGGAGTGGGGTGCTATTGTCTTCTCCGATGGACGTTGTACACCTATTATTTCTCAGTGCAGTCCCCACCTCTGGGCTCCAGCCTTGCATTTCTCTGTTCTCAAAACCCCTTCCCACCCACTCCCCCCCAGAAGACTAAATGGTCCATTGTTGCTAACATCTATGTCCTTGGCAAGAGAACATGTATTTCCAAAACCATCCTTGGAGACCTTTCCTTGTTTCTGAATTACCAGCAGTTGGTCTGTATTGTTTTTGCCATCTCATACCTTTGTATTAGATATATTTTAGTCATCATAATCACTAGGTTGGGAGTTAGCTTAAAGGAGACAGATAACATTTAAGCCCAAAGAAGCTTTATATTTTTCTTTCTAAATCGTATTTTTAAAACTGGCAACATAGGTTGATGTAATTGATTTCTGGGGTTTCTTAATTCTGTCCTCTGATTTAATGAAGGGCAACTTTCTTTCCTATTTTTAACCAGAGACAAAAATGTGTCAAGTATTCATATGGTCAAACCTATGCATGTGATGAAGAATTATTTTAGTTTTGAATTCCTCTAGGATATTTCCAGTTTTTCTCAACAGTATAAGCCTCCACAACCACCTTGGGAGGCAGAAGACGAGTAGCAGGAAGCTTGGTACAGCTAGCTTCTCCAGCTGAACTGTGGGAAGAGAACCACAATAGTCAGTGGAGGCCAGTGGCACCTCCCAGGAGGATGTGGTGTCTAATAAGAGAATGTATCTGGGGTGGGAGCAGACATGAGAGAAGCCAAGTAAAGGAGCAGAGAATTGCAATGAAGCCAAACTCTCTGTGGAATGTGCAGATACTGTTGATAACAGCTGTATCTAACAGCTTAGATAATAGTTCAGTTATAAAACAGAGACCTAGTTCTTCCTCAAGCATATCCATAGTAATCTGATCCATATATTTGAGTTGTTTTGCAGAAACTAGGATTCTAACTCACCCCCTTGGAAGGTGGTGACTACAACCTGACCACAAGCCCATAGATTCCAGACTTGTTGGAACTGAAAGGCATTAAGATTCCTGAAACATTATTACCCTGATTCCTTACTACCACCCAATGAAAAGAAAGTCCACAAGCTGCAACCTTCAACCCCCAAACCCTTTAGAAACCCTTCCTTGAAAACAATCAGGTAGTTAGGTCTTTTGAGCATGAGTTGCCTATTCTTGCTTGGAGCCCTGTAATTAATGCTTTATTTTCCTACACCCTGGGGGCTTTCCTGGTGGCTCAGAGGTAAAGAATCCACCTGCCTATGTAGGAGACATGGTCTCAATCCCTGGGTCAGGAAGATCCCACATGCCATGGAGCAACTAAGCCCGTGCGCCACAACTATTGAGCCTGTGCTCTGGAGCCTAGGAACTGCAACTACTGAGCCTGCGTGCCCTGGGGGCCCATGCCCTGCAACAGGAGAAGCCACCACAGTGAGAAGCCAGTGTGCTGAAACTAAAGAAGATTCCCCGCAGCAGTGTAGACCCAGCACAGCCAAAAATAAATAAATAAAATTATAAGAAAATAAGACATCTTTGAGGGCCAGATGGATGAGTAAAAGGATGCTCCTCAATTTTCCCATCTCCACTGATAAATCCTACTTTGTCATAATGACAGAACACTGAAGACGAACGAATGCAGCGTGTGGACCCTTTGCTTCATCCTGGTGTATACAGAGACCTCTTAAACCTGCACAGATAGAGATTTCAGTTGTCCTCCTGCTACCAACCAAATGGATGACAGTAGCTGAACTTTCCAAAGTTTCTGCCTGAAAATATTCTAGCAAGAGAATCTGAAGCAAATAAAATTGATGGTCATTTGATTCATTGAGTCATAAGCTATAGTTTCCCTGGTGGGTCAAACGGTAAAGAATCTGCCTACAATGTGGGAGAGCCAGGTTTGATCACTGGGTCAGGAAGATCCCCTGGAGAGGGAAGTGGCTACCCACTCCAGTAGTCTTGCCTGGGAAATTCCATGGACAGAGGAGCCTGGTGGGCTACAGTCCACGGGGTCTCAAAGAATCAGACATGACTGACACTTCCACTGTCATGTAAGCTGTGGAATTTGGTCTGGTTCTAGTACATTAAAATCCTGATAGTTTTGTCTTAACTGGATTTTAGATGAATTGCTAAAAAAAGTCAGCAATTGCTGAATTAGTGAATTGCAAAGGTAAGAAGTGGGCAAGACTTTTGTCAGCAGCACACTGACTACTGAATTAAGTGACAAGGAGGCTTGAGGACTCCTGAGACTAAAATTCTTGATTCCTTACACATTGGACAGGTCCCTCTGTGACAGGATGTCTGTTTGTGGGAGGTGATCCTCACATAAGTATGAGGTAACAGTAGTCCTTTTAATTCTGCCCCCTCCACATTCCTAATTAATCGTACCATATTGGACCACTGCTTTATTTTGCTCCTTTTTATATTTATATTTAAAACCCCCAATGTATAGTATCACCATTGACAAGTTTTCTTAATATACACATTCCATTTATTTTCATGACCGCTTAGGACCAGTGAAATTTATGTAGCAACATATTATTATCTGCCTTTCAACTTCTATCCATCAGAAATACTTAACAAATGTCCCCATCCTTTATTATAAAACTATCCCTGAAGCAAAATGCTTTCATACTTGCATCTAACTGATGCATTGTCTTTTTTTGGAGATGCAGAGATTTCTGGAGAGCAGTCCTCTGACAGGGGTCCCTAAATGATGGAGAGAGAGGATTATTACTCACTGAGATGCCGCCTGGGATGATGGTTTGGCTCACTCAGAAGCAGAAAATAGAATAAAATGAGGTTTATGTGTTGCTGGGGTCAGAAAAGCCCATTACGATGATTTCATCGGATGCTTGTCATCTACTCTGTTGCCGTTGTTTACTCACTAAGTCATGTCCGCCTCTTTTGTGACCCCATGGACTGTAGCACGGTAGGCCCCTCTGCCTAAGGGATTTTTCAGACAAGAATTGGAGTGGTTTGCTATTTCCTCATCCGTGGTACCTTTCCCACCCAGGGATCAAACATGAGTCCCCTGCATTGGCAGGCAGATTCTTTAACACTGAGCCGCTAAGGAAGCCCCCACCTAGTCCTTCAGTTTAGTTCAGTCGCTCAGTCGTGTCCGACTCTTTGCGACCCCATGAATCGCAGCACACCAGGCCTCCCTGTCCATCACCATCTCCCGGAGTTCACTCAGACTCACGTCCATTGAGTCTGTGATGCCATCCAGCTATCTCATCCTCGGTCGTCCCCTTTTCCTCCTGCCCCCCATCTCTCCCAGCATCAGACTCTTTTCCAATGAGTCAACTCTTCGCATGAGGTGGCCGAAGTACTGGAGTTTCAGCTTTAGCATCAGTCTTTCCAAAGAAATCCCAGATCTTTTCAGAATGGACTGGTTGGATCTCCTTGCAGTCCAAGGGACTCTCAAGAGTCTTCTCCAACACCACAGTTCAAAAGCATCAATTCTTCAGCACTCTGCCTTCTTCACAGTCCAACTCTCACATCCATACATGACCACTGGAAAAACCATAGTCTTGACTAGACAGACCTTAGTCAGCAAAGTAATGTCTCTGCTTTTGAATATACTATCTGAGTTGGTCATAACTTTTCTTCCAAGGAGTAAGTGCCTTTTAATTTCATGGCTGCAGTCACCATCTGCAGTGATTTTGGAGCCCCCCAAAAATAAAGTCTGACACTGTTTCCACTGTTTCCCCATCTATTTCCCATGAAGTGAAGGGACCAGATGCCATGATCTTCATTTTCTGAATATTGAGCTTTAAGCCAACTTTTTTGCTCTCCTCCTTCACTTTCATCAAGAGGCTTTTTAGCTTCTCTTCACTTTCTGCCATAAGGGTGGTGTCATCTGCATATCTGAAGTTATTGATATTTCTCCCGGCCATTTTGATTCCAGCTTGTGTTTCTTCCAGTCCAGCGTNGCATTGCCTTTCTTTGGAATTGGAATGAAAACTGACCTTTTCCAGTCCTGTGGCCACTGCTGAGTTTTCCAAATTTGCTGGCAGATTGAGTGCAGCACTTTCACAGCATCATCTTTCAGGATTTGAAACAGCTCAACTGGAATTCCATCACCTCCACTAGCTTTGTTCGTAGTGATGCTTTCTAAGGCCCACTTGACTTCACATTCCAAGATGTCTGGCTCTAGATTAGTGATCACATCATCATGATTATCTGGGTCGTGAAGATCTTTTTTGTACAGTTCTTCTGTGTATTCTTGCCACCTCTTCTTAATATCTTCTGCTTCTGTTAGGTCCATACCATTTCTGTCCTTTATTGAGCCCATCTTTGCATAAAATGTTCCCTTGGTATCTCTAATTTTCTTGAAGAGATCTCTAGTCTTTCCCATTCTGTTGTTTTCCTCTATTTCTTTGCATTGATCACTGAAGAAGACTTTCTTATCTCTTCTTGGTATTCTTTGGAACTCTGCATTCAGATGCTTATATCTCTCCTTTTCTCCTTTGCTTTTCACCTCTCTTCTTTTCACAGCTATTTGTAAGGCCTCCCCAGACAGCCATTTTGCTTTTTTGCATTTCTTTTCCATGGGGATGGTCTTGATCCCTGTCTCCTGTACAGTGTCACGAACCTCATTCCATAGTTCATCTACCCAGTCCTTAGCTGTCTCTATACAATGTCTGTCCTGATGTAGATTTTTTGGTTTTGTTTTGGAGAGTGGGTATCTGTATCCACAAATGCATGGGCATTTGGGCAGTAGGAAGGGTACATGGAGGATGGTGTGGATGGCACGGGAAAGTGGGCAAAATCAAGGGCAGTAATTAAGCCCCTCTCCCTTATTTGCACCTCTTCTTCCTCTTTTGCTGCAAAGTAAACATGGTTGCTAACGTCTAATATTTTTCCCTTAACAGTGAAGGGGACAGGGTACAAGTCTGCTATTTGTTTATTCAACAAACACTTTTACTGATTTCTTACTGTGTGACAGTTACTGTGCTGGTGCAAAGAAAACTCAAAACTTGCTCAGAATATACCCAATTAGAATTCAACAAGCCATAGGAGTGGCACAAATTATATGTTCAAAAGAGAAAAAAAGACTATCCTGAGGTGGATGGCATGTTTATGGAGAAGGTGTCATAGGACTTAAAAGGTGGTGTGGCAGGTGAGAGGAAGGGGTCCAGGTGTGCAAAACAGTAGGAGAAAAGGTGTGAAGAAAGCGAAGCCAGTGACCCGATACAGAGTCGGTGCATGAAGCATTATAGATGAATTGAAATACGTACAGAGAGTGGAGAGATGTTATGATAAAAGGCAGGATGAAAGAGTCAGCCTGAGGACTTTGAGAGCTAGATGATGATGTTACACCTTTATTTATAGGAAACCAGTTCAGCTAATAAAGAATCTGCTTGTAGTGTGGGAGACCTGGGTTTGAAGAAGATCCCCTGGAGAAGGGAAAGGTTATCCACTCCAGTATTCTTGGACTTCCCTTGTGGCCCAGTTCGTAAAGAATCTGCCTGCAATGTGGGAGACCTGGGTTCAATCCCTGGGTTGGGAAGACCCTCTGGAGAAGGAAAAAGCTACCCACTCAAGTATCCTGGCCTGGAGAATTCCATGAACTGTACAGTCTATGGGGTTTCAAAGAGTTGGACACGACTGAGCAACTTTTGAAAAGCAGAGACATTACTTTGCCAACAAAGGTCCGTCTAGTCAAGGCTATGGTTTTTCCAGTGGTCATGTATGGATATGAGAGTTGGACTGTGAGGAAAGCTGAGCGCTGAAGAATTGATGCTTTTGAACTGTGGTGTTGGAGAAGACTCTTGAGAGTCCCTTGGACTGCAAGGAGATCCAACCAGTCCATTCTGAAGGAGATCAGCCCTGGGTGTTCTCTGGAAGAAATGATGCTAAAGCTGAAACTCCAGTACTTTGGCCACCTCAGGAGAAGAGTTGACTCATTGGAAAAGACTCTGATGCTGGGAGGGACTGGGGGCAGGAGTAGAAAGGGACGACAGAGGATGAGATGGCTGATGGCATCACTGACTTGATGGACGTGAGTCTGAGTGAACTCAGGGAGTTGGTGATGGACAGGGAGGCCTGGCATGCTGCAATTCATGGGGTCGCCAAGAGTCGGACATGACTGAGTGACTGAACTGAACTGAGCAACTTTCACTTTCTTTCAAGCTATCCATTATGCATGTTAATTATGGAGCCCTTGAGTAGCAGGCACTGGAATAGACCCCAGAAATGATAAATGATGCACCCACATGCTTCCACTAGAGGCAGCAGCAAGACTCATAAAAGGTTCAACCATGAGGTGGATGTCTTCTGGAGGTTACCCCATGTGTAATTCATCATGGACTGGAGTGGTATAAAACGGGGTTGACAAGCCTGTCACCCAGAGGTATGAGCATAGCGTGAGAGATCAGGGCCAAGAAGCAAAACAGAGACGCAGACAAGACAGGACCGTGCCTGCCCTACCTGCTGGTGTGAGAGCCAGTGCCTGAAGCCGCTCCTGTGTCGCTTCTTCGCCTCTTCATTTAACAAATAGACGTGCCCAGGTGTGAGTGAGCTGCTGCCCGCAGCTTACTGTTTGGGGAGAGTCATTTGCAAGCTTTTTACATGACTCCTCAGGCTCTAAGAGATATAAAACAGCTCTCTGTCTTGTGAAATGTCTTGCTTGTAAATTGTCCCTAAAAGAACTGCACTGTGCTCCTGCCTGATCCTCCCACGTAGTGTTGAAGCGCCTCAAAGGTAAGGACTGTGTTTCCAGACTCTCTGACAGGTTCCCACTGTGTGTCTTCCCCCCACATCCTTGTTGCCTGACAGATTTCCCAGTAAGACAAAAGATTCTGAACTTGCACCAGACACAAGCCAGCCTCAGTAACAACTAACTTCAGGTTTACTTATCTTTTTGGAAATGCAAAATAGACCTCTGTGTATGTCTTCCTCCAACTTTTCTCAGCTCTCATTGCTAAATCCGTGATTTCATGGTAAAAAAAAAAAAAGCCCCTGGAAAACAGCCAGTAAATTCTTGGTGTTTAATATTATCCTAAAGGCAAGCATCTTTCTCTCTCCAACTTGCTGACAACACAATTGTTAGGGGTCATATACTCAGGATGGGTGTGTCTTCCTGGTAAAAAATAACAGACATGTGGTTGTCCTAGCAGTTTCTGACCCTGTTTCTATTTTCTACACTTTCTCTAAGAGGATGTCTGGGTCAGCTCTGACACACCCAGACCCTTCAACTCTTTCTCAACATCCTGGACTCCTGCCAGTCTCCTTTCTCCAGACCAAGCAGCATAAGACCAATCTACGAGGACTTTGGAGCTGGGTGTCCACAAGGCCAGGTGAGTCGGTGTGCACTGGGTGGTCCTCTGCCCACACATTGAGAGTTGAGGGTACCAGCTAGTGGACTGGGTGGGTCCCCAGGCGGAGCCAGGTTCCAGCTTAGGAGATTCAGGGCAGCCCCAGGAGAACTGGTAAACCCTCCTGGGTCACTGGCCTGGCCCATTTCTCACTTTGGCAGTTTCATTATCTTTTAACTTCTTGTTTGTTTTCAAACAGCCCTCCTTTTGAATATTTTTACTCCTTTAAAAGCTGATTTATTCTATCTGCTTTATGCCACATGAGTGCTTTTTCATTTAGTGTAAGCTGGTGCACTTTCTCATTTTGATGGGGATTTGTCCTCAGAATTAATTTCAGTCATTTCTTCTTCTCTTCATATCTTTAGCAACTTACAAACATTTTTTGAAAGATCAGTTTATATGATTTATTGGATCTTTAAAAAACCATTGCTATCTCTTCCTATTCCATAATTATTTTACTTAAAAGGCTATTTTTCTTATTCAGATGTGAACATAAAAAACAATATGTATTTCTGTTTACATAGTACATACGGGATATTAAGAAAAAAGAATCAGGTGGTTGTGTCCACATATATTTCAATGGGTTTTCTTCAGCCTTTGCAACTACAAAAACAATACTATTATTTTTGTTTTACCTTAAACTTACCAGAGAAAAGAAGAGTGTTACATAGTATTTCAATCAGCTTAGTCTTTTTTTTCTCCAGTGGTAACAAGTGTGTTGCCCGGAAGCCCTCTCTGGTAGTGCTGGAGTGATGAAGCGTGCCTGGTACATGGCATTGCTTGCAATGACATGTTTTTCTACACGTGTCCCGGAACCACTGTGGATGGAGAGCCTGTCTTAAAAGGACAGCCTACTGTGATTCATAATACTGGTCCTGCAACAGTAGGCAGAGCCTCCTGAGACAAAAAGCCTTTTCCAGCTTCGCAGGAATCATCACTCAAGCATTTAAAACATGGAGTCTCTTCTTCCAGCGCAAAGCACTCCTGTTCATGTTAATGAAAGTCACACATTTCCCCTCAAAGCCAGAGAGGATGCTTCAATCTTTCCCCAGGAATCCTAGATGATAAAGAAAGGGTATCTGTAACTTCTTTCTTTTTATCGTGGAGCCGAAGGGAATAATGAAGCTTAGAGAGAAGCTGGCAACACTTAAAATCAAGCTCTCCCTTTGTTGACAACAGAAAAATAACTTAGTGCCGGAGCCTAAATGCAAATGTCTCCCTCCATGCTTGGTAATTTTCAGGTTTCTCTTTCCTTTTTCACTTTGAAAGGAAAAGAAAAATCGTTTTGATTTTTAAAAGATAAAACAGATTTTTAAAAACGTTTAATAGATACTAGCAGCTCATTCTCCCATTAATTCAAATCAAGCATTCTTATTGATAGAATCTGAGAAAAAGAGGAGATAAAACACAATAGATGAAAGACACAGATGGAAATAGTAGCAGCATAATAGTCCTGTTCTCTGGCTCTTAAGGGAGCAAATTCTGTCACTCTTCTTAAGCTAAACTACCCCTGATGTTGGAGGGTTGAGTGCACTGAAAATGCTTCATTTTCAAAGAATTAGCAAGATCATTAGCAAATCCTTACAACCAAGAGTAGTACAAAGGATTCACAATAGAGCCGTGTCATGTAGCATTGTTCTTCTAGGAACTATCATTTTATGTTTCAGTTTTCTTTATCAATCCACATGGTGAATTCTATTCACTTTTGAGAATTTAGGGGTAGTTCAGGAGGGCTTCCCAGGTGGCTCTAGCGGTAAAGAATCCACCTGCCAATGCAGGAGACATAAGAGACGTGGGTATATTGTTCAAACAATAAGAGGCTGTATGTGCAGGAAAGGACATGGGTTTGGAGCTTAGAACACAGACTCAAGTCTATTTAGTCAGTAAATACTTACGTACTACTCACTCCAGTGCTCAGCCTCGAATGGTTATGGAATCTTGAATATTCAACTTAGTTTTTCTGAGTATATTTCTGTGGAAACATACTAACTTTTGTCTTCTAACCA
Source organism: Cephalophus harveyi (assembly GCA_006410635.1). Taxonomy (NCBI): domain Eukaryota; kingdom Metazoa; phylum Chordata; class Mammalia; order Artiodactyla; family Bovidae; genus Cephalophus; species Cephalophus harveyi. The sequence continues at coordinate 245,716 of SJYT01015703.1, read as the reverse complement.
ATTTTCTTTCAGGAACTACAACTCTCCCACCTAGCAAGGTTGCCAAGATCTTGTGGTTTAGTCACTAAGTCGTGTCCAGCTCTTTGCGACTCCATGGACTGTAGCCTGCCAGCCTGTCCGTGGGATTTCCCAGGCAAGAATACCGGAGTGGGTTGCCATTCCCTTCTCCAGAGGATCTTCCCAACCTGCATCGCAGGAGGATTCTTTACCAACCGAGCCACCAGGGAAACCACATAGAGAGTAAATTTACACCCCCAGAGGAGGTCTATGGAGCTGTAGAGTCCACACAAGAGAGCTCTGATAATGTGCTTTGAGTTGCTGTATCTAAGCTTACTGGATCCAGTTCTGGATATTTTAGTTCCATGGAATTAAAGGAGTTCAGAATGAGCCTCTCCAAAATGTGCCACTCTGGTATGTGGATTATTCTAAGCTGAAGATGACCAAGGTCCAAAAGGCTCAGAAAGAGCTTTTTACGTCCCCCTTAACTGACTAAAGGATTTAAATAGAAAGCCTGGTCTAAGAACTGTCTGCTTCCGGTGGATCAGCTAGAATGCTCATACATTAACGGTGGAAATGAAAAATGGTACTGCCACTGTGGGAAGTCTGGTACTCTCTCCATGACAAAGGATAGCACATGTCTATATGAATATTTGTACACACGTATTCATATAACGTATGTGACAGCCAAGATAGGAAAATGGTCCAAATGTACATCAACAAGTAAACGTAAAAATGAATTGTGGTATATCCACATAAAGCTTCCCTGGTGGCTCAGTGGTAAAGCACCCTCCTGCCAATGCAGGAGACACAGGTTTGATCCCCAGGTCAGGAAGATCCCCTGGAGGTGAAAACGGCAACCCGCTCCAGTGTTCTTGCCTGGAGAATTCCATGGACAGAGAAGCCTTGGTGGACTATGGTCCAGGGGATTGTAAAGAGTTGAACATGACCGAGTGACTAAACAACAAAAACAGTGTTCCCATAATGGAATACTGCTGCTGCTGCTAAGTCGCTTCAGTCGTGTCCGACTCTGTGCGACGCCATAGATGGAAGCCCACCAGGCTCCCCCATCCCTGGGACTCTCCAGGCAAGAATACTGGAGTGGGTTGCCATTTCCTTCTCCAAATAATGGAATACTATTCAGGAATAAATGGAATGTACTCATGATATACACAAAATCAGAAATTTCAAAGTAATTATGTGAAATGAAACAAGCTGAGTAAAAAGGACAGATAAACAAACAAATAAGAAAAGAGAACCATCAGCAGAGAGAGCCACAAAGTATCTGGGCCAGGTGTGGTGAGCAGGAGGGGGTCGGCAATGCTTGTGTATGGCGTGTGTGTCCCATTGTCTCTGCCTGGCATGGCAAAGATTTGTTTACCAAACGTGGTCTCTTCCCATCTCCCTGTGAACTGCCTTCCTCCCTTTTGAAGTCTCAGCCTCCCATCCCCACTGCCGCCCCCCCCACCCGCTCCTCCACCGCCCCCCCAGCCTCTTTAGCTCAGGATGGGAGACAAGCCTCAATTGCCTGACTGCCTTTGACCCTTTCATGTCTTTGTGAGCCTGTCATACATTGGAAATTACATCTGCTTTTCTCTTGTTAATCTGTCTCAACATCAGTTTAATGATTAGATCAGCCAAAAGAACTCATAAGTGTAGAGGGAAATTTTTCAAGTTCCCACCCCCCCCACCGCCCTTTTTTTTGTTTCATTTTGTTTAGACCAGTTTGAGTCTTGACGAGGACATTTTGGTTCTTTGCTGGTAAAGCGAGAATAATAGTAGTATTTTCCTTAAAGATTTCTTGTGATCTTCTCTCCATCTTCTCTTTATCACCAAGCCAAACTACTGAAATCATCGCTAAATTCTCAGGCTTTGAGTATCTTTTTACTTTTTTTTTTCTTTTGAACAATAAATCTGTAAGTTTGAAGTTTAGAGCAAGTTAAAATAATGGTAATAAAATTAAGAATATGTATTTTCTCACCATAAAGAATTAACTATAAAGAAAACTTGTCATATTAGCTCAGCCTGTTTGTCAAAAATGTGAAACACGGCATGAAGCAGAAATCTTCCCTTTAACCACCAAAGGTGTCATCAATATCCATCTTTGTGTCTGTTTGAGAACTTTTCTGACATACAGCATTTAAACATTTTGGTACTGTAGGAAAGATTATGATACAGCATTAAAACCTTACAATTCTTTTGGGGGGTAGAGTCCTGTTGATGCTAACATTCTCTTCACATTTTCAGCTCTGACAGCGGTGTCTCTGTTGGCCAAGTGTTCAAAATTTCTTTCTCCATCCTTCCCCTCAATTACCCCACCCTTCCATATGTCCCCTGCCCCTCCTCACAGACATAGTTATAAGCCAGCCTCCCATCCTTTTAATGTTTTACCTGGTGCAGTTGCTCAGAGAATGTATATACATATTGCTTTCCTGTGACACTTGCCTCAGAAATAGCAAAAATAAATCTGATGGAAAAAAGTCATAAAGAAAGATCTATTCTTTATAATGCCAGCTATCAGGCTGATATGGATGACTCACACTCAGGAAGTGACAAGTAATGTATAGTCATTTTTGAAACCGAAATGACTAATCTTTAACCCTTGACCAACCAGCTCATTGGAGTAAGATTTTCTTGGTATTCCCTAAGCGAGGAGCAGTAGACAGCCTACTCAATGCAGGGCATATCCATTCCCTTATATGTCAGGTCTTATCACTGAATATTTTATAATGAGAGACAGGAATTTAAGCAAATATTTGAAGGAGGAAAGGAGATAACAGTCAAGTGATGGGGTGAGGAGGAGGAGGAGGAAGAAAACCTTAGATGCCAACAGTTTTTGTCCTGGAATTTGATTGGGTTAAAAACTCTCAGACACAAATAAACAAAATATTGTATTTTTACATTTGTGTGCACGCATTTCAGTCATTTCAGTCGTGCCCAACTCTTTGCGACCCCATGGACTATAGCCCGCCAGGCTCCTCTGTAGATGGGATTCTCCAGGCAAAATGCTTTCTTAGTAATTAATTGTGCTAATGCAGCCTATGATTAAACTTGTAAGCTGTTTGAAAGTGTTAGTTGCTTAGTCATATTCGACTCTTAGCAACCCTATGGACTGCACCCCACCAGCCTCCTCGTCTATGAGATTTTCCAGGCAAGAATACTGGAGTGCGTAGCCATTCCCTTCTCCAGGGGAACTTCCCGACCCAGGGATTGAACCCAGGTCTCCTGCATTGCAGGCAGATTCTTTACCGTCTGAGCCACCAGGGAAGTTCTTTCAGTTCAGTTCAGTCGCTCAGTCGTGTCCGACTCTTTGCGACCCCATGAATCGCAGCACGCCAGGCCTCCCTATTCATTACCATCTCTTTGAGTTCACTCAGACTCACGTCCATCGAGTCAGTGATGCCATCCAGCCATCTCATCCTCGGTCGTCCCCTTCTCCTCCTGCCCCTAATCCCTCCCAGCATCAGAGTCTTTTCCAATGAGTCAACTCTTCGCATGAGATGGCCAAAGTACTGGAGTTTCAGCTTTAGCATCATTCCTTCCAAAGAAATCCCAGGGCTGATCTCCTTCAGAATGGACTGGTTGGATCTCCTTGCAGTCAAAGTTTAAATGTAGGCTGCATTAGCACTATTAAACCCTAAGAAAGCATAAAACAGTAGCTACTGCAGGACTTCTACGTCTGCCCAGGAAGAATTAAATGCTTTAGAAGCTGCTCTTCTTTCATAAAACCTAGAAAACTGGACTGTGAGCCCAAGAGAAGGGAAACAGTGGACTGAGCCCTGTAAGTGGCCTGGTTAACTGCTTGGAGCAGTTTCCAGGTGGTGGTAGTGGGCGGGAGGACATACATGGAGCTGGTGGCTTACTGACTTAGGGAGACAGAGATGGCAGTTTGGGGAGGCTGATGCAGTCACACTTCATGGGCAGAGGGCCAGGGAAAGTAGAGAGTGCTGGAGATCTGCAGAGGGTTCCTTCTGAGTCTTTGGCTAAATACTCATCTGCACATGTAGGAGGTGAATCTACAGAAGCCAAGAAAGGAGCCACCCGGAAGCAGTAGACCAAAGGATTCCAGGAGCTCACACAGGACTGTGGAGAGTTCATGGTCTTCACAACTTGCGTGAAGAAATCTGGTATGACACGCTGCTGCTGCTGCTGCTACTAACTTGCTTCAGTTGTGTCTGACTCTGTGCGACCCCATAGACGGCAGCCCACAAGCTCCCCTGTCCCTGGGATCCTCCAGGCAAGAGTACTGGAGTGGGTTGCCATTTCCTTCTCCAATGCATGAAAGTGAAAAGTGAAAGTAAAGTCGCTCAGTCGTGTCTGACTCTTCGCAACCCCATGGACTGCAGCCTACCAGGCTCCTCTGTCCATAGGAGTTTCCAGGAGAGAGTACTGGAGTGGGTTGCCGTTGCCTTCTCCTGGTATGACATGGGGTATTGGCAAAATTCTCCCAGGTGTTACACCATCATCTCAGGGCTAAATTATTTCTAGTCATCTTCTCTGAGCTCACCTGATAAAGATTAGCAACAAGCCTTGATGGGGTCAAAATGATGTACAAGTGAAAGTGCCAGAGAAGCAAATACCCATTAAAAGAAAACAAACAAACAAAAATCCAGCTCTGAACGACATAACCCTCACAGTGATCAGTAAATGATAAAGAAGTTACTTTGTTTGCAGATAAGCAGGAAACTACGCCCAATACCCAGAGGAAAATCATCACCAAAAATGACAGAGATAAAGAAATAAAGGAGACAAAGATCTTAAGGCAAAGTTTATAAGTCTTACATATGCTCAAGGATGTAAAAGAAAACATGGAAAAGATCAGGAAAGAAATGATAAACATGATAAAGGACCAAAGGAAACTTTGGAGAGGTGAAAAATACAATACATACACACACAAATAGAGTGAATGAGATTAACATCAGATCGGACACAGCAGTCACAGAATTAAAAGACACCTGCTCCTTGGAAGAAAAGCTATGACAAACCTAGACAGTGTATTAAAGAGCAGAGACATCACTTTGCAGACAAGATCTATATAGTGAAAGCTATGATTTCTCCAGTAGTCATGGATGGATGTGTTAGACCATAAACAAGGCTGAGCACTGAAGAACTGATACTTTCAAATTGTGGTGCTGGAGAAGATTCTTGAGAGTCCCTTGGACAGCAATCCTAAAGGAAGTCTAACCAGTCAATCCTAAAGGAAATCAGCCCTGAATATTTACTGGAAGAACTAATGCTGAAGCTGAAGCTCCAGTACTTTGGTCACCTAATGCAAAGAGCCAGCTCTTTGGAAAAGACCGTGATGCTGGCAAAGAATGGAGGCAGGAGAAGGGAACCACAGAGGATAAGAAGGTTGGATGGCATCACTGACTCAATAGGCATGAGTTTTAGCAAACTCCAGAAGATGATGAGGGACAGGGAAGCCTGGTGTTTTGCAGTTCATGGGTTCCCAAAAAGTCAACACTACTTGGCCACTGAACATCGGCAACAATATTGCATACATTTAAACGTTATTTTAAATATTTTTGTTACCTATGTTTCACTCAGCTAATTTCTTCTAATCTATCTTCTTTTCCACTAACTCTTCAGCTGGATGTCTTGCGAAAACTCTCCCACTGAGTTCTTAATTTCAGTTACTATATTTTTCAGCTTTAAACTTTGTACCTGATTTTTCTCCAAACCATCTAAGTCATTGTGTAACAGTTTCCATTATGCTGCAGATAATTTTAATCTTGGCTGATAATAAATTAATTATTTTGTAGTTTGATAATTCTACTATCTAGAGCTCCTAAAGGAAATTAGTCCCAAATATTCAGTGGGAGGACTGATACGGAAGCTCCAAGACATTGGCCACCTGATGAGAAAAACTGACTCACTGGAAACGATTCTGATGTTGGGAATGATTGAAGGCAGGAGGAGAAGTGGATGACGGAGAATGAGATTGTTGAATGGCATCACTGACTCAATGGACAAGAGTTTGAGCAAGCTCCAGAGTTGGTGATAGACTGTGAAGCCTGGTGTGCGGCAGTCCATGGGATTGCAAAGAGTTGGACGTGACTGAGCTACTGAACTGAGAGTTCCTATGCATCCATTTCAGTTTTCTGTTATTTCTGCTGATTCTAATTTATAGAGTCTTGTGTTTTCAGCTGTTTATTTATCTTTTACCTTGTTGAACATCTGGAATTATAGGAATAATCTGAGGTCCCAGATGATATAAACTTTTCTTGAATATCTTTAGGGTACTCATTAAATTATAAAAATTTTTTATCTATCTACAAAATTTGTGAGCTTCAAATTAATGCCATTCCATTGTATTGTTGAAAAGTTTATGTGTATCTCTACCTTAATCTATCTATTCATATCATTAAAAGCTTTAAATAGGGGAAGTTAACTTGATCTAATAGCTAACTCTGGACCAAGCATTTGTATCCCTGATTTTTGCATATTTCATTAGAACTGATTTTATTGATGTTCTAGTTTCTCTTTTAAGCTTCTTGTTGTATACTGTGAACAATAAAAAAATTATTCCAGATATAATATTCTGAGTCACCTGACCTTCATAATTTTAATTGATTAGTAAATGTATTTATATTGTCTGAATTTAAAATTAATGTTCTTTTTAAAAAGTGAATTTCTATACATGATTTCTTTCTGTTTCTACTATCTTAAAATATGAGATGCAAATAATGGGACAGTCACATTACATTTGCACAAGAACAGTCATACTATATTACACTGTAATTTATCCTGATTATATTGTTGGCCTCTTACAGAATCTATGAGATTTTGATCACAGTGATACAGTCCCCTGGAGATTATAGCCAATAGCTACCTGCTTGATATTATAGAACATTGTAGACAAAAGAAATAAGTTTTTAAAAGTTACTTTGATATAATTTGAGTTTATTAACTATTAAGCATGGAATTCATTCTTTTCTAGGAACCGCCAATAATTGTGCCTCGTTGAATTCAATATTCATTCCAACAAGAAGATAAAACCAAATTGCAGCAAGTCATAGAAGTTCCCTTTTCATTTTCATTTCTTGCCAGACTATTATCTTACTTTATTTTAACTCTTTCTTCAACTTTATTACTTCTAACTGTAAGTATCTCACAGTTATCCCTCTGATTATAGCATTGTTCCTTTGGGGAAAATGAGGCTTTGCATTATACTATTTTCCCAAGTGCTTCTAGGATTAGAAATATATTACTCAAATAAGTAGCATGCATGTAGGTTTACTTAAAATTTCTTTCTTTTGTAACATAGGAATAAAATATTGGCCTATTTATAATCGGACCACCAGACATATTTTCCTTTTTCCGCAAGGAATGCAATCATACCCAGACTTTAGATATAAGAGCAGATAATGAGAGAATTAACATTATTTGAATCTATTACTTTTCTTTCTGCCCAAACCTCTTTTCTTCATTATATTACTGTCTCCTAGTGGAGACTATATTGAAACAAAACAAAACGAAACAAAATGAGATAAAATGCAGAAATGGATTTTTCCTTCATTCTCATATAAGGAAACTCTGCATTTTGCTCTGCTCTGAAAAGAAAGTAATTTAATTTTTCTTTGCTTTTTATTTTCTTATTTGTTGAGTGGAATAGTAGTTTCTCACTTCAGTTTTTTTTAAAGCTTTTTTTGGTTGAGGTGGGGAGGAAGCAGAGATAACCATATCATTTTCATTATCTTTCTCAAAAATTCAAATACTTTTTCACTTTCAACTTAAGATCATTTAATCATTCACTTCAACTTAAGATCATTTTAATGCTTCTGTTATTTCAAAACAATGATCTCTGGACCGAAGTTCTGAGGAGTATAAAACAGAGGGGAGGAGAAAAGAACAAGGTAGTTATCTGAAGCATCTTAGACTAAGATTTCATTAGATTTCTTAAGCTCGTTCACTGTGTAAAGTTCACTGAGTGTTTGAGATGGTGAGGAGACCAGATGCCAGTTTGAGCAACTGAACCTCAGCACCATGCAGCACCCAACTTCTGTGTTTTGTGATCTGGTCTTCATGTTGGATTTAACAGTTAACAAACTTGAAACCCTTTGAGTACTTTGATCAAACTATTGTAGTACTAAGTTTGATATCACACATACTTATCAAAAGGTGGAGATTATATCATGGTGTCTGTATCAATTAGCTGAAAATACAAGACAGTATTTTTTAAGAACCAAATTCCTTCTCTGCGTGGAAGGAATACAATTAGTCTTTTTTTCTTCTTCCCTGATTAACCTTGCTGCCTCCTACCTATTGTCTGTAGAAGTCAGTTTTTCTTCATCTTATTCGTACTGAATACATCTTGAAACTTTCAACTCCATCTGAGTTCTTTCATAAATATAGCATTGATTTCACATTTGGTGGTGCTAAAACTTTTGCTGTTTGGGATTTCCCTGGTGGTCCAGGGGTTAAGACTTTGCCTTCTAATGCAGGGGATGTGAGTTCAATTCCTGCTATTGCTGACATAGAAATTTTAAATAGCATCAAGAGCGCATGGTAGCATTCCAAGGACTTTTAAATGCCATTCAGGACATTTCTGATTCTGGATAGTCTCTGAATAATACAGATAGAACGTTTTTATTTCTTATTTTAAAATAATTCTAACTATATAAGTAAAAAAAAAAGGAGCATGGCTAGAGTCAGTAATACATTGCTGCTGCTACTGCTGCTAAGTCGCTTCAGTCGTGTCCGACTCTGTGCGATCCCACAGATGGCAGCTCACTGGGCTCCGCCATCCCTGGGATTCTCCAGGCAAGAACACTGGAGTGGGTTGCCATTTCCTTCTCCAATGCATGAAAGTGAAAAGTGAAAGTTGAAGTCGCTCTGTCGTGTCTGACTCAGCGACCCCATGGACTGCAGCCTACCAGGCTCCTCCGTCCATGGGAGTTTCCAGGCAAGAGTACTGGAGTGGGATGCCATTGCCTTCTCCCAGTAATACATTAGAGCCATCTTATATGGGCTTGGAAGATATAGCTGTTAAAATAGTAGCTTTTGAAGCCATAAAATTATTCATGGTGGATGGATTTATCCCTCAGAAACCAGTAGACACTACAGTGGGAGATGTGTGTGCTAAGTTGCTTCAGTCATGTCCAACTCTTTGTGACCCCATGGACTCGCGCCAGGCTCCTCTATCCATGGGATTCTCCAGGCAAGAATAGCGGAGTGGGTTGCCATTTCTTCCTCCAGAATCTTCCTGATCTCCTGCATGGGCAGGCAAACTCTTTCACCACTAGCGCCACCTGGGAAGCCTCAGCGGGAGAGTTGGTTGTCAAATCCATAGCAGACACCACTGCTGGAGTCCTTTTGTTAAGCATTCCTAACACATGTTGTGTCTCCTCAACTCTCAGGATGTACCCACTACCATCCATTTAGGAAGCATCTTCAACATTATTTTCTGTGTGTTTACATAATTTAGGGCTCCCGGATGAAATATATAATTTTGTTACCATTTTTCCTATTTATTTTTTAAAGTGTGGCAATTTACTGTGCCTTGGACTGCAAGGAGATCCAACCAGTCCATTCTGAAGGAGATCAGCCCTGGGATTTCTTTGGAAGGAATGATGCTAAAGCTGAAACTCCAGTACTTTGGCCACCTCATGGGAAGAGTTGACTCATTGGAAAAGACTCTGATGCTGGGAGGGATTGGGGGCAGGAGGAGAAGGGGACGACAGAGGATGAGATGGCTGGATGGCATCACTGACTCGATGGACGTGAGTCTGAGTGAACTCCGGGAGTTGGTGATGGACAGGGAGGCCTGGCATGCTGCGATTCATGGGGTTGCAAAGAGTTGGACATGACTGAGTGACTGAACTGAACTGAACTGACTGAACTGAGCTTGTTTTTCTCCCTGCTCAACAAAATCTTGGGTCTCTCTCCTTTTTTATACTATCTCATGTATCATATACATAGTATATATACACTATCAAATAGTGTAACTTATTTAGCAACTGCTCTGTTTATGAATGGATTTCCCTTGTGGCTCAGCTGGTAAAGAATCCACCTGCAATGTGGGAGACCTGGGTTTGACCCCTGGGTTGGGAAGATCCCCTGGAGAAGGGAAAGGCTACCCACTCCAGTATTCTGGCCTGGAGAATTCCATGGACTGTATATTCCATGGGGTTGGGAAGAGTTGTACACAACCGAGTGACTTTCACTTCACTTTGCTATTTATGAATATGGGCATAGTTGTCAAGTTTTTACCTTGATAAACATTGCAGGAACAAATGTCCTTATACCTATTTTCTGGCCACCGTATTTCTAGGATAAATAATGACATTTGGAATTTCTGGACTTTATGGTCTAAGCATTTATAATTTTAATATAAACTTTCAAATTCTTTCCAAAGATGCTGTAATAATTCACAGCTCTGCCAGCAGTGCTGGAGAAGGAAATGGCAACCCACTCCAGTATTCTTGCCTGGAGAATCCCAGGGACGGGGGAGCCTGGTGGCCTGCCACTTCTGGGGTCGCACAGAGTCGGGCACGACTGAAGCGACTTAGCAGCAGCAGCAGCAGCATAACAAATGTCCTTATACCTATTTTCTGGCCACCGTATTTCTAGGATAAATAATGACATTTGGAATTTCTGGACTTTATGGTCTAAGCATTTATAATTTTAATATAAACTTTCAAATTCTTTCCAAAGATGCTGTAATAATTCACAGCTCTGCCAGCAGTGCATGGCCACCCAGTTTCTCTAATCTTGACCTAGACTTAATCAATGTACCTTTCCTAATGTAATGGTTAAAAAGTGACCATTTTAATTTGTGTTTCCTTGATCTCTGTGTACATTTAACATAATTTCATATTGATTGAGTATTTGTTTTCAGGGAAAAAAAACTGTTCTGGTGCTTTCCTTACTTTACTATTTTTTGGGCTTTTTTTCCTAATCAATTTGTAGGCCATAATCTGGATATTAATCATATGTCATTTATTATGGTTTGAGGGTTCTCTTACATGGTCCTTTCATAGTATTGCTTTTCAACTTTAATCTTTTTATTCTGCATTAATGTTCAGTTCACAGAAAAGTTGCAAAGGTGTACAGTGTGGCCCCATATACCCCTCCCCCACTTTCCCCATTGTTAACCTTTCAAGTTACTATAGCACATTTGTCACCATGAAAGAATCAATACTGGGATATTATTATGAACTAAATCCATACTTAATTCATGCTTCCCTGGTGGCTCAGTGGTAAAGAATCCACCTGCCAACATAGGAGATGTGGGTTTGACCTCTGGGTTGGGAAGATCCTCTGGAGAGGAAATGGCAACCCACTGCAGTATTCTTGCTTGGAGAGTCCCATGGACAGAGGAGCCTGGTGGGCTGCAGTTCATGGGGTGGCACAGAGTCAGACACGACTAAGCGACTAAACAACAACAACATCAGCGCACTGAATTCACATTTTATTAGTTGTCACCAGTGCTCCTTCCCTGCTGCACTTTTCCATTCAGGACACCAGGTTACATCAGTTGTCAAGTCTCCTCGGCCTCCTCTGGATGTGACATGTTCTCAGGCTTCCCTTGCCTTCTTTTTTTAATAACCTTGACAGTTCTGAGGAATACTGGTCATGTATTTTGTAGAACCTCCCTCAGTTTTACAAAATAGAATTTTGTTTGTCTGATATGTGACCCTAGTTTGACTGGGATGATGTTTTGGGGAAGGAGACCATAGGGGAGGCAACATCTCACCATAGCAAAAAGGGGCCATGCTCTTCCCAACTCATCCCTGATGATGGCAGCCTTCATCTCTTGGAGCTGGGAATGTTAGAAGTAGGAAGTAATCATACTTCTGATTTTTGCTTTTTTTCTATAAAAATTGAATATTGGCTGAATGCAACTTCACTTTGACTTTTCACTTTCAAGCACTGGGGAAGGAAATGGCAACCCACTCCAGTATCCTTGCCTAGAGAATCCCAGGGATGAGGGAGCCTGGTGGGCTGCCGTCGATGGGGTCGCACAGAGTCGGACACGACTGAAGCAACTTAGCAGCAGCAGCAGCAAGAGCTAATTGGTACAAAAAGAGAAATCAGATTATAGATAATTAAATTTGCTGAATAATCCCGAGTACTTGCCTATTAAATATTTATAAAGTTTGTTGTTTTTATGAGTTTATTTATGAAAGATGGATTTTGCCCATGAGATTACATTGGTTAAATTTTCTCTAAGGCTATTTGGTTAAGAGAGATAGTTTCCTCTGTTTTGTTTTTTAATAGTAAACAATATGACAGGAAATAAACAGAATAAAAACTAGTACAGTGCATATTGCATTTATAATAGTATAAATTTGCAATTACATCTAATGACCAACATTAGGTACAGTGTATTAAATTATTCAAATTGCTCTTCAGTATAAATTATGCCAATGATTAAATTTACGGTGGTAGCTATGAGATGTAAACTAAATATTGTGACATTCTTTAATTGAAATAGATGCTTGTACTTCAATTAATGGCAATTTTTTAGGTCATTAACTCTAGAAATTTGTTTTTATAGTCTATTCAGAATTCTACAATCAAATGAATTGAAACTCAGGCAGCATGGGTTTATTAAAAACAAATCAATGTCACATAAACCTGAACACATTTTGGGAATATAATGATAAGATATCACATAAAATTTGCAATGCAAAGGAGTGAAAGTGTCTGTGTCTGTCTCTTCTAAATCTTTTTATGTCAAATATGTCTACTTCTTTCCAAATAATGGTTTATGGACAAGAGATATCTAGACCTTATGGTGTGAGTTTTGCTCTCCTGTTGTTTAACCCACCTAAGACATCTTCATTAGCTTTGATAAAAATGCAGCCACATATTAACTTCAAGTACAGAGTAGGTTGTACCAAAGGGGACTAGTTTATGGGTGTCATCTGGAGGGAAGTACGTCTTTATAAAGTGTCTTACAAAACTTTACCGAAACCTTGTCATTTCACTTTTGCAGCTTTTAAAACGTTTATTTATTTTTAATTGAGGGATTCTTACTTTGAAAGCGTCTGCCTACAATGTGGGAGACCTGGGTTCGATCCCTGGGTCAGGAAGATCCCCTGGAGAAGGAAATGGCAATCCACTCCAGTATTCTTGCCTGGAGAATCCCATGGACGGAGGAGCTTGGTAGGCTACAGTCCACGGGTCGCAAAGAGTCGGACACGACTGAGCGACTTCACTTCACTTCTACTTTACAATATTATCTTGATTTCTGCCACACATCAGCGTGGATCAGCCATAGGTGCACATATGTCCCCTCCCTTTTGAACCTCACTCCCACCTCCCACCCCATCCCACTCCCCTAGGTGATCACAGAGCACTGGGTTGGAGTTCCTTATGTCATCCAGCAAACTCCCACTGGCTACATATTTCACACATGGTAACTGATGTACATGTTTCAGTGCTACTCCCTCAATTCATCCCACCCTCTTCTTCCCCTACTGCGTCCAAAGTCTGTTGTCTACTCTGCGTCTCCGATGTTGACCTGCAAATAGGTTCATCAGTACCATCTTTCTAGGTTCTATATATATGTATTATTTGTTTTTCTCTTTCTGACTTACTTCATTCTGTATAGTAGGCTCTAGGTTCATCCACCTCATTAGAAATGAGTCAAATGCAACTTTAAAAGGAGTAAACTTTCTGAAGGACATTGAGCCAATTATCAATGTTTAAGTGATACATCTCAAAATAGGGTCCAAGGACCCATACCAAGAGCACCTTGAATACACATTAAAATGCAAGCCTGCTGAATCAGATGCTTAGGAATTGGGGTGGCGCCTGCATGTTTCCCATTTCTCTAGATATCCTTATGCAAACTGAAGTTCAAGGTCCACTGCCGTGGAGGGTAGTGTTTTATTTATAATATGTGCCAGAGAGTAAGAATGAACACATGACCTTCTCAAGTAGAAAGACCTTCTTACCAAATACAGTGTCAGGATAAGCTGTTTTGCCTTTCCGAGGATATCGTCTTTATGTAACTTGTCTTGTCTTTGTTCCTTTAACCCTTTGTGGTCATCGACGGTGCCATTCCACCTTACAGTTACTCTCCAGCACAAGGTTGTATTCGAGGCTTCCCAGGTGGTGCTAGTTTAGTGGTAAGGAAACTGCCTGCCAAGGCAGGAGACGCTGAGACGTGNTTTGTTCCTTTAACCCTTTGTGGTCATCGACGGTGCCATTCCACCTTACAGTTACTCTCCAGCACAAGGTTGTATTCGAGGCTTCCCAGGTGGTGCTAGTTTAGTGGTAAGGAAACTGCCTGCCAAGGCAGGAGACGTTGAGACGTGGGTTCAGTCTCTGGGTTGGGAAGATCCCCTGGAGGAGGGCATGACAACTCACTCCAGTATTCTTGCCTGGAGAATCCCATGGACAGAGGAGCCTGGCAGGCTACAGTCCATGGGGGTCGCAAAGAGTCGGACACGCCTGAACATGCACAGATGAACTTGGTTGTAACCTCCTTGACAGTAGGACTCATGTGATATCTTCTTTGCATCCCTATTGCACCTATTTCACTGAGGGTACAAGAATATTTGATGATCTGAATTGGGAAAACAATTAGCTAATTAGGTGGAGACAAAGTATTATTGTTGCTAGACATTTGTATTACTATCCAATGATGAATTATGATAAATGACACTGAAAACAGCAGACATAGTTCCTGCCCACCAGAAAGTAATACAACCAGTTCTCCTGATTGTTTCTTAGCATTTCTCTAATATTTTCCTAGCTTAATTCCAGGGCAAATCTCTTCCATTACTTTGCTTTATATTTATAAAATAGTTTCTTCCCAGCCCTGAGGGATATTTCCAGGCACATACAGTAATGTTCTTTGGGCATAGGAGAACCAGTGTTTATATTAAAAGTATACTGACTTTTATATATGTATTTATGGTTATTTGGATAATAATAAGGGGCTTCCCAGGTGGCAGAGTGGTAGAGAATCTGCATGCTAATGCAGGAGACACAGAGATGTGTGTTCGATCCCTGGGTCAGGAAAATCCCCAGGAGGAGGGCATGGCAACCCACTCCAGTGTTCTTGCCTGGAAAATTCCACAGGAGTCTGGCAAGCTAAAGTGAATGGGGTCACAAAGACTTGGACACTACTGAGCACATACACTCAAGCACACAGGTAATAATAAAGGGTCAGGAAAACATATTAAAGATGCTTAATTCATTCTCGCCTTGTGATAACAGGTGAGTAGGTGCTGATTTCTACATTCCATCTCTTATGTGCTAGAAAATTATGGGATCTCCTTCCCTATAATCCCTCAATGAACAAAAAAATACTTTTTTCTGTTGTTCCTTGGTTTTGAGGATGGGCGGTGGTGAGGGGAGCAAGGCTAAAAAATACCGTGGTTGTGTTTTTTCTGATTTCATCAGTCCAGGCCACGCAACTGTCTAGTGAATGGCAAGATGGAGATGGTAGCTGCCTTTTATAGGTCACCTGCCTCCTGGCGATGTCATCACACAGGAAATTATTACTTAGTAAATCTAATGTTTTGTAGTCACTAACTTTGACCACACTGAGAAGTGTGTTCAAACCCAGCGCTTCCCATAGAGCTGCTCCGTCTAGTGTTGATGTCTTGCCCTTGGTCTCAGCATCTGGAACATAAGGTGCGACCTTCCTTCCTGGCTCTCTGTGAGTGCTCAGCCTCTAGGCTTTGCTCTGGTGTGGACTCACTCTGGCTCTCTGAAGGACTGGAATTCTCAGGCAAGAAAACTGGAGTGTGTTGCCAGTTTCTCCTCCAGAGGATCTTCTCAACCCAGGGATTGAATCCAGGTCTCCTGCATTACAGGCAGATTCTTTACCATCTGAGCTACCAGGGAAGCCCTCTTTGACACTGTAGTGTTCTTATTTTCAGCTTATGATTGCCTTAAGTTCAATGTTCCAGTCTGTGAATGGGAAGAGCATATTCATATTTACCTTTTTACATCCTGAAAGATTTACAAAGGAAACATTTGCAGAGTAATTCCTGTGGACAATGACCTCCATGGGAGCCAGCTGATGTATGAAACATCAGTACCATGACATTCAACAGATAGTCATGTGCCATGTTCTTTAAACTTTACATTAATCAAAATCATTAAAGAAATTAGTCATACCAGCCAGCCTCATTAGTTTTAATTCATTCTATGATGTGTAATAAAATACAGAGAACACGTGCCTATATCAGGAGGCGTGATGCTCTCAGTCACTCTCATTACTGGTTTAAATGAATGCTGATTCTCACCTAATTCGCAGGTTTTGTTTGCCAATAAGCTTAATTAATTCATAATTGATGCCTTAGCCCTTCCTTCCCCAGAAAGACTGTCATTGTTTACCGATTTCTATAATTTACTGTTGGGGAAAAAAAAAAAAAAACAGTCTCTGTAGTGTTTGCAGCTTTGAAACAAAGCATGAAGACCACAGTCATCGAGAGAAGGAATGTCACCTAGCAGCTCTGGAATCTCAAACTGTTGAAATCGGACAGTTTAGACTTTAATTTTCATGACTAAGAAATCCATGCAATGCATTTTGTTTATCTCTGTGGAATGATGTTTCATTTTCATTTATGCAAATTTGTTTTTTTCTCAGCTTCATAGAGGTGTAATTGACAAATAAAATGGCTTGTATTTAAAATGTACGATGCAGAACTTCCCTGGCGGTCCAGTGGTTGAGATTCCACACTTCCACGATCGTGGGCACAGTTTCCTTCCCTGCTTGGGGAGCTCATATCCTGCATGTTGTGTGGGGTGGCCAAAATGAAAAAGTACAACCTGATGATGTGATATGGTATACATTGTGACATGATCACCACCACAGAATTAGACGTAGTTACCATTGTGTGTGTGTGTCTGTGTAATGAGAACCCTTACGATCAACTTGCTTAGCAAAATTTCAAGTAGACAATTCAGTATCATTAACTATAGTCACCATATTGCACATTAGATTTTCAAAACTTATTCATCTCATAACTGGAAGTTTGTATCGTTTGACCAACGTCCCTCATCCCCCAAACTCTGGCAACCTCCATTCTACTCTCTGTTTCTATGAGTCTGACTTTTTCTTAGTGTGGAGTAATTTTTAACTCTCAACTTTGTGGAATAATATTTTATCTTTGTGGAACTTTGCACATGAGAACTTTTTTTTTCAAAAGTTTTGTGGAACTTTTGAAAAACCGGCTTGTAAGTTCTCTTTGCTTTTCCCTTTCAGATTTGCACCTGTGATAGACAAAAAGTGAAAAACAAGTCCTGTGATGAGATATTGCCACTATGTGTTAAGAGCTTTGACAGCAGAGGGACTAAAGCAAGTGGCCTGGGAGTGGAAATATCTTGAAAGCAGCAGGTATTTCTATCATTATTATGTGTCCAGGGACATGCTGATTGCGTGGAATGGGGCAGTGACCCTTTGTGGTGAAACTGATGATTCCCGTTATCACCACCAGAGGATGTTCTAAGCACGTCTTTTGTCAGAGCAACTCACGTTGCCTGCAATAGCCCATCCTTCCAACAGAGGTAGAAGAACGACTCAGAGGCAGTGGAAAATCTCAGTGTCAACAGCAGCTCATAAAAGGGAAAGAACATGGCATCAGCTGTGTGTTTAGAAAAGTCTGAGGCATTTCGCCCAACTGTTCTTGAATCATTACCATGATACCGACAAGCAAAGATATTTCTGAGAAAGCTGTCAGATTTAGCCC
The DNA here is from genome assembly GCA_006410635.1 of Cephalophus harveyi. Taxonomy (NCBI): domain Eukaryota; kingdom Metazoa; phylum Chordata; class Mammalia; order Artiodactyla; family Bovidae; genus Cephalophus; species Cephalophus harveyi. The sequence continues at coordinate 228,059 of SJYT01015703.1, read as the reverse complement.
TCGACTGCATGGTTAATAGAGAAAACAGCCAGGTTACCCACATTTCAATTCTTTCTGAGCTTTGGGCAAGCAGCCATTTTTGTTATTAGATTTAAAAAAAAAATCTTGTGGTGAGACTAGAATAGGAAGAGACACAGGGAAGAGAATAAAGGAGATATTTTTAGGGGAATTTTAGTGTCATGTTCTTTAGATAAGGAAGGGGTAGGATGGGGAAATATGCCTTACAGTCACCTCCAAAATAAGCTATAAAATGCAGTCAGAAGAATAGCAAGAACACCTGTTGGAGGTAAGAACTTTAAAAACTGGTATTGCAAAGCAAAGTCTGCTATCAAATGTCAAAACTACTTGGAGGTTGAATCTCATGCCAGCCCAGAAGGAGACACAGTGAAGCCGAAAAGCAACAGGCCATCAGTTTACCTCATTATGTTAATTATAGCCTTTTCTGCAAGCTGTGAGTACACTTGAAAAGACATGATATATATGAAAACAGGTAAGTGTATTATGTTATTGGAGGTAAATCATTTGTGTGCCTGTGTGTATGTCTGTGTGTGTGTGTGTATGTCTACACACAGTCAATAAAGAACACAAAAAGTATTTTTCAAATAAAATATACATATTTCAAAGGCCAGTCACTGCTTTTAATAAAAATATGCTATTTATTTAGTTAAGAATACTTCACATGCGATCTACCCTTTAAGCAGATTTTTATTTTTTTTGGCCATGCCATGCGGCATGTAGGATCTTAGTTCCCTGACCAGGCATCAATCCGTGCCCATTGCATTGGAACCAAAGAGTCTTAACTGCTGGACCCCCAGGGAAGTCCCTCTTAACAGACTTTTAGTGGTACAATACAGTGCTACCAGAATTGTACAGCAGACCTCTAGAACTTATTCACCTTGAAAAACAGAGTTTATGTCCACTGATCAGCAACTCCGCATATTCCATCTCCCCAGACCCTGGGAACCAGCATTCCGCTCTCTGAGTCTGTGACTTTGACTGCTGTAGACAACTTACATGCCTCGGGTCGTGCAGCGTTTGTCCTTTGTGCCTATTTTGCTTATTTCACTCAGTGTAAGGTCTTGTTCACCCAGGTTGTCACGTGTGGCAAGATTTCCTTCTTTTTTAAGGCCAAAGAGTATTCCATTGTCTATCCATTTTATTTATCCATTCATCCATTGGTGAACCTTCAGATTATTTCGTCTTGGCTATTATGAACAGAACTTCAATATATTTATTATTATTATAAGGTTTAATTTAGTTTTTATGAGATTCTTATAGTAGAATAGTGAAATGATTGGTATAAATCTTAGTGACAACTACAATTCTTAGAGCGAAAATAGTTGGCACCTGGAACCCTTTAGGTATAGAGTCCCGCAGGCATGTGACTTTGTGTACAAGTCAAGGTCATGGCTGTTGTCTCCTGGGCCTTCGTCATGGGAAGCCTGGGATGCAGTGTCGCAATCTAGTGTCTGGGCTTCCTCTGCTGCACTGCTGCTGCTGCTGCTAAGTCACTTCAGTCGTGTCCGACTCTGTGCGACCCCAGAGACGGCAGCCCACCAGGCTCCCCCGTCCCTGGAATTCTCCAGGCAAGAACACTGGAGTGGGTTGCCATTTTCTTACCTCCTACTCCTTGGTTTGTTATTAATTTGTGAACGCTGGCCATCCAGACAACAGGGGACTGTGGTAGCTCACAGGATTACTGTGGAAATAAAAGAAAATAACAAAGTTAATGTGAGTAGTACACGTCTGGCCCATAACAGGCATTGAATAAGCACCAATTACTATTATTTCATTATTTCTATCTCTTGTTAGCCATTGCCAAACCCCCAAAAAGACCGCATTCAGAGGCACACTCCACTGAGTTTGGAAGAAAAGCAGAAGCTCTGTCTTCAGAAAGTTTGAAGAATCACCTGAATTAACTGGAAAGAAAATCTCATGAGATCCCTTCTGGTTTCCTTCCTAAGGTGTATTGCACCAAAATCATTGATTGTATCATTAAATTGTGTGTGTGTGATCAGTCAGTCAGTCCTGTCCAGGACTTTGTGACTTTATGGACTGTAGCCCACCAGGCTCCTCTGTCCATGGAATTCTCCAGGCAAGAATACTGGAATATGTTGCCCTCCTCCAGGGGATCTTCCCGACCTAAGGATTGAATCCAGGTCTCTTACGTCACCTGCATTGGCAGGTGGGTTCTTTACCACTAGCACCTTCTGGGAAGCCTCATCATTTAATTGTTACCCTCGATGAAAATTCTGGATTGGCTGATTTGTATCAAAGGAGTATTAACACCCCTTTGCAAAGGTGACATTACTAGCTGTAGATCTTGTTTTATTGGAACCAGTGATATCACCCAAGATGATAAAATAGGACTTGCCTGGGATCACCTACGAGGTGATGCTTTTAGAAAAACATGTGAAGTGACAGAGTGAAAGGATGGAACAAATGGAAGAGAGAGATTAAAACAAAACAAAACAAGTAAAGCTTCCCCTCTGCCCAGTGTGAGTCTGGTAATGAACTAGATTATGGTGTTGATATTTACTATTTTTATACAATTCAGTTCTCTTAAAAAAAATATTTCAAAAGCCATCAGGGAACAATATCTGTACTTTGTTACTATTTATCAGAACCAAAGGCATTTATCAAGTCTTTTGCTTCACATCCCTCTTCAATTTATTTCCTAAAATTATGTTAGTTATATAAAAATCACTGTAAACAAGGAGTTGCTAGATTTTACCAGAACTCTACATGAAGGTTAAGTTTCCAGTGAAAATGCTATAGGGAAAAGAATTTGGGTCTCAAATGAAGGACAGATATTACTTTGTATTTTGGTAGGAAGTCAAATTTAAAAGCTAACCTTTTTGACATAAGCACATAAATCTGAAAGGAATTTGGGACATGACTTCTTGATTTATGGACATGTATACACAAGTAACTTCACGCTGCCTTCTCCCTACTTCAGCATTTCTCTGTAACTTCCTCTATGGTCTCTTTATTCTCATTTCCAAGTCTAGACAATCTCCTTTGACAGGCCCCATGCTCTTATTTCTGTTTCCTCCTCTTTTCTTGATCAGATTGTTTTCTCTCTCCTATCTGTGGTCTCTCTCTCTTCATTGGTTTCTCTCCCTCAACCATCAAGCCATCTTGAGCATACCCTGCAAATGTCCTAGAATACCTTCTGTGGACCTTATGACCTCCTAGTTTTATCCTTACAAACACCCTCCAACATAAGGACAAAGTAATCAAAGTGGGCCTGTATTTCAGAACCACAGAACACAAGGGTCCAAGTCTGGCAAGACAGACTCTATCTATGTCAAGAAGCATAGCGTCGAGTAGACAGATGTGTAAATGTGCTGGGATGCTGAGACCTGTGGGTGTAAGCTGTCTAAAAGGACTCATTGTATTCCCAGAGTTAGAGGAGGTGAGATTTGCTAAAAGATGAGCTGGTATTAGCCAAGTGGGCAGTGGCGGCAACAAGGAGAACTTTCCTTGTGGAGGTACAAGTAAGATGTGAATTGGAAAGAGCATGAAGCAACACGTGTGTAGAGAAAACCACAAGTGATTCTGTGTCACTGGAGTGTAATGTATTAATACAAAGGACGGTGTTCAGTAAGGAACAAGGTTGAGACGTGGCCAATGGAACTCTTTTTTCAGGCATCTATTGGATCTTTAAGAAGCCTCCAGTCTCAGCAGTTTCCTTTGCATTTTCTCAACTGGGGCTTTGTTGCCTAGACAGACTTTATATAAGATGGACTTTTCACTAAGTCCCCTTTCCCAACATGTTGTATCTTTGGGTAGTGTAGTCTTTTTTGTGATGATCTGCTGATCAGAGTGTTAATGTGTGACTAGTGGTAAAGAACCCACCTGCCAATGCAGGGGAGATAAAAGATGCAGGTTCGACCTCTGGGTCAGGAAGGTTCCTGGAGAAGGGCATGACAACCCACTCCAGTATTCTTGCCTGGAGAATCCCATGGACAGGGGAGCCTGGTGGGCTACAGTCCATAGGGTTGCAAAGAGTCGGACATGACAAGCGACCGAGCACATTGCGCAATGTGTGACTAGTTTCCAGACCAGGGACTGTCAGATGCACCTTCAGGGCCATTCTCCCTGTCTTTAGTAATGGCACTGCCGGTGTGTGGCTGTCGTGAGAGACCCGTGTCCCAGTGTCTGCTGCATGTTGTTGTGTTCTGTGGGACTGGATTCTGCACTGTGGTGTGCATAAGCAGAGGAGACGCTGCCATATGTCCAGACCATCCCTCTAAAAAGGGATGTGCATACACCTCTCTGGCCCTTCGCACTGGCTGGGTGATAGGAAGACCTGGAGCAGGTGTTCTGCTTTAGAGAGAGAAACTGCATGCTGACCAGGGCAGGGGCACCCAGCCCACTCTGGAACATTCTTCCCTGACCTGTTTAATGAGAGGGAAATGTGGTTCAGTACAAGCCATGTTTGGGTCTCTGTTATAGCTAAGTAACCTGTTTTATAACTAATATTATCACGAAGTGCTATAATCGGTTTTAAAACATGGACTTAAAATTATACAGAAGTTTTAGGAATGTTCAGGAAAGACTGTCTCAATCTAAAGCACTTTCTCCAATGTTGGGCATCACAGATACATGGATGTGTTGATGGAACAGGTCTATTCAGGCAATAGGGTCCTATAACTTAACTCCTCAAACTGCAAACTCTACCTGTGAGGCACCTCATAGAATAACTGCTTGTATACTTCAAATATACTTCAAGTTGCTCCTTAGAAAAAGTTATGATAAACCTAGACAGCATTTTAAAAAGCAGAGACATCACTCTGCAGACAAAGGTCTGTATGGTCAAAGCTATGGTTTTTCCAGTTGTCATGTGTGGATGTGAGAGCTGGATATTTAAAAAAGGCTGAGTGCTGAAGAATTGATGTTTCTGAATTGTGGAACTGCGAAGACTCTTCAGAGTTCCCTGGACAGCAAGGAGATCAAACCAGTGAATCCTAAAGGAAATCAACTCTGAATATTCATTGGAAGGATTAATGCTGAAGCTCCAATACTTTGACCACTTGATGCGAAGAGTCAACTCACTGGAAAAGACCCTGATGCTGGGAAAGATTGAGGGCAGGAGAAGAAGGCGACAGAGGATGAGGTAGTTGGAAGGCATCACCAACTCACTGAACATGAGTTTGAGCAAACTCCAAGAGGTAGTGAAGGACAAGGAAGCCTGGAGTGCTACAGTCCTTGGGGTCGCAAAGAGTCAGACGTGACTTAGCGACTGAACAATAGCAACATACTTCAAAAATATCAAGGGCAAGAAATACAAAGCAAGTCTCAGGAACTATTTCAGATTAAAAGAAACAACTAAATGCATGTATGGTCATGGATGAGGAGAAAAGAGCTTTAGGGGCCACTCTTGGAACTATTGGTAAAATTTGAGCATGGACTGTCTCTTAGATAGCTCAGTAAAATATCAGATAAAAATATTGATCTTGATTACAGTGTTGTGCTTATATAAGAAAATATCTTTTTCTTAGAGAATGCTAAAGTTTTAAGTTTAAAGCATCATGATGCCTACAACTCACTCAAATGGTTCAGAAAAAAATATGCACACCTAGATATATATACAAGGGGTTTCCTAAGTGGCACTAGTGGTAAAGAACCCTCCTGCCAATGCAGGGGACTATAAGAGGTGCAGGTTGGATCCCTGGGTTGGGAAGATTCCCCTGGAGAAGAGCATGACAACCCACTCTGATATTCTTGCTTGGAGAATCCCACAGACAGAGGAGCCTGGTGTGTTACAGTCCATAGGGTTGCGTGTCCAAAGACTCGGACATGACTGAAGTGACTTAGCATGCCCGCATATATATGCAAACACATAAGAATGCCACAGGCAGAGAGAGAGAGAATGACAAAGCAAATACATTAAACAAATGTAAACAATTAAAGAGTTGAGGTGGTAATGTGTAGTATACATACCAGTAACTTTTCTGTAAGTCAAAATAAGGAAAAAAGAAATGAGTATAATTTTCTCCTCCTCAACCATCAACAATAACATCAGTAGTCACATTTGAACACTGCCTGTCAGTTAAATTTTGGTGTTGGTAAAACTTGGCTGGGTGCTCAAACACATGACCCTGCATTTTGGACCAGTTTCCAATGTTGCAAATTTTCCGTGAAGCAAATTTGTCAAAATAATTGTGGGATAAGCTCCCATTTTAGAAGTTGGCAAAACAGACCTCTTCTCCATCTTTTATCAAAGAACAGATGTGGATTTTGGGTCTGCAGGGTAGGTAGAATTAGAGGCTGATACTAAGCATGGACTAAAATTTAATTAGTGTGATTTTGGTGACATGTATATTTCCCCAAATTAGGGATATGCTCTAAAATAGATGCGTGTACACTTCCACTTCAAAAACACTGAAAGGGAGGTGGTGTCAGGGTTGAGTGTTAAGGTTATCTTTACACCAATAAAGCTATTCTAAGTCAGAAACTTTTGTAATCCAGTAATGTTAGCTTCCACTTATTGTTGAAAAGAGACAACACTGATGCATTCACAGGCCAAATACCTAAGTGATTATTTCCTGCATGCACGCTAAGTCACTTTAGTCTTGTCCGACTCTTTGCAACCATATGGACTGTAGCCCACCAGCCTCCTCTTTTCATGAGATTCTCCAGGCAAGAATCCCTTCCCTAGGGGATCGTCCTGACCCAGGGATCAAACTTCTGTCTCCTGCATTGCAGGCAGATTCTTTGCCAGTTGAGCCACCAGGGAAAGCTTGCAATATGAAAGTATATGATATCAACAGACTGTACATATTAAACTCTCATAATGTTATCTGTCAATTATATCTCAATAATGCTGGGGAAAAAGTTACAAGTATGTAGTAACTTTAGGACAACTCAAATAAATATAAACTTTGTTTTACTTTCTGGTCAAATATCATGTTAGTTAGCAGTTTCAAATGGGATTTGGGAAAATTTATTACATATGCCTCTTTCCTCATGGCTTCAAGCAAAGTTATTCTATAGCAATTTTTAATAAAATACGAATGTGTTCACAGTTGGTAATCACCCCCTATCTCTTCCAGCACAGTGCTCTTGGGTAGTATCTGTGCAGGAGAACAGCGGTCAGGCTCGAAACCTCTCTTCTGAATCTGAACCAGGATCTCTGGATCTGAGTCATCTACTGGCTGCAGGGAGGCAGGAATGAAAGGTGGCCTCAGGACATGGGTGCTGTCTTCTCTTCCTGGGAAGAAAAGCCCAAGCAACGTCTTGTATTTTGGCCAGGGAAATCTTCTCTTTATCTGAGGGCAAGAGGGCTAGAAAAGCACATTGGGATGAGAGCAAAAGTTCCCTTTTAAACATGCCACACTGTCTTTATTAGAGATTTGTTGGGTGAGTTATAGAGCTGCCCTGGTGGCTCAGATGGTAAAGCGTCTGCCTGCAATGCAGGAGACCTGGGTTCGATCCCTGTGTTGGGAAGATCTTCTGGAGAAGTAAATGGCAACCCACTCCAGTATTCTTGCCTGGAGAATCCCATGGATGGAGGAGCATGGTAGGCTACAGTCCATGGGGTCACAAAGAGTCGGTTGGACACGACTGAGCGACTTCATTTTCACTTTATAGTTCTCTACGGTTGTAAGGTCCTTGTGAGTAGAATTCATGTGTTACACATTTTTGTGTTATCTCTATCTATGGTAAAGCGTCTGTCTACAATGCGGGAGACCCAGGTCAATCCCTGGGTCGGGAAGATCAGCTGGAGAAGGAAATGGCAATCCACTCCAGTACCCTTGCCTGGAAAATCCCATGGACAGAGGAGCCTGGTAGGCTGCAGTCCATGGGGTCACAAAGAGTTGGACAAGACTGAGTGCTTCACTCACTCACTCACTATCTATTGTAATAGAGACATGTTTGCTGATTGATCGAGCTTGATTGCTTTATGCTTTAGATGACAGTTTTTAGAAGGCATTTTAAGATCTCCACTTGCCTCCAGGACATGATTATAAACATCAATTTCCATTGCACTATACCAGGACTCAAGTCTTAGTTAATAGATATTTCCAGATGAAGTGGTTTCTACAGGACTATAGCACAGAATATGAATAGTTTTACAGTATCTGTGTCATTATGGAGCAACATTATCCAATCAGTTCAGTTCAGTCACTTAGTCGTGTCTGACTCTGTGCAATCCTGTGAATTTCAGCATGCCAGGCCTCCCTGTCCATCACCAACTCCCGGAGTTCACCCAAACTCATGTCCATCGAGTTGGTGATGCCATCCAGCCATCTCATCTTCTGTTGTCCCCATCTCCTCCTGCCCCCAATCCCTCCCAGCATCAGAGTCTTTTCCAATGAGTCAACTCTTTGCATGAGGTGGCCAAAGTATTGGTTTCAGCTTTAGCATCAGTCCTTCCAAAGAAATCCCAGGACTGATCTCCTTCAGAATGAACTGGTTGTCTCCTTGCAGTCCAAGGTACTCTCAAGAGTTTTCTCCAATGCCACAGTTCAAAAGCATCAATTCTTTGGTGCTCAGCTTTCTTCACAGTCCAACTCTCACATCCATACATGACCACTGGAAACACCGTAGCCTTGACTAGACGGACCTTTGTTGGCAAAGTAACATCTCTGCTTTTGAATATGCTATCTAGGTTGGTCATAACTTTCCTTCCAAGGAGTAAGTGTCTTTTAATTTCATGGCTGCAATCACCATCTGCAGTGATTTTGGAGCCCCCCCAAAATAAAGTCTGACACTGTTTCCACTGTTTCCCCATCTATTTTCCATGAAGTGATGGGACCAGATGCTATGATCTTAGTTTTCTGAATGTTGAGTTTTAAGCCAACTTTTTTCACTCTCCTCTTTCACTTTCATCAAGAGGCTTTTTATTTCCTCTTCACTTTCTGCCATAAGGATGGTGTCATCTGCGTATCTGAGGTTATTGATATTTCTCCCAGCAATCTTGATTCCAGCTTGTGTTTCTTCCAGCCCAGCATTTCTCATGATATACTCTGCATATAAGTTAAATAAGCAGGGTGACAATATACAGCCTTGACATACTCCTTTCCCTATCTGGAACCAGTCTGTTGTTCCATGTCCAGTTCTAACTGTTGCTTCCTGACCTGCATATAGGTTTCTCAAGGGGCAGGTCAGGTGGGCTGGTATTTCCATCTCTTTCAGAATTTTCCACAGTTTATTGTGATCCACACAGTCAAAGGCTTTGGCATAGTCAATAAAGCAGACATAGATGTTTTTTTGGAACTCTCTTGCTTTTTTGATGATCCAGTGGATGTTGGCAATTTGATCTCTGGTTCCTCTGCCTTTTCTAAAACCAGCTTGAACATCTGGAAGTTTATGGTTCAGGTATTGCTGAAGCCTGGCTTGGAGAATTTTAAGCATTACTTTACTAGCATGTGAGATGAGTGCAATTGTGCAGTAGTTTGAACATTCTTTGGCATTGCCTTTCTTTGAGATTGGAATGAAAACTGACCTTTTCCAGTCTTGTGGCCACTCCTGAGTTTTCCAATTTTCCTGGCATATTGAGTACAGCACTTTCATAGCATCATCTTCCAGGATTTGAAATAGCTCAACTGGAATTCCATCACCTCCACTAGCTTTGTTCATAGAGATGTTTTCTAAGGCCCACTTGACTTCACATTCCAGGATGTCTGGCTCTAGATGAGTGATCACACCATTGTGATTATCTGGGTCTTGAAGATCTTTTTTGAACAGTTCTTCTGTGTATTCTTGCCACCTGTTCTTAATATCTTCTGCTTCTGTTAGGTCCATACCATTTCTGTCCTTTATCGAGCCCATCTTTGCATGAAATATTCCCTTGGTATCTCTAATTTTCTTGAAGAGATCTCTAGTCTTTCCCATTCTGTTCTTTTTCTCTATTTCTTTGCATTGGTCGCTGAGGAAGGCTTTCTTATCTCTCCTTGCTATTCTTTGGAACTCTGCATTCAGATGCTTATATGTTTCCTTTTGTCCTTTGCTTTTTGATTCTCTTCTTTTCACAGCTATTTGTAAGGCCTCCCCAGACAGCCATTTTGCTTTTTTGCATTTCTTTTCCACAGGGATGGTCTTGATCCCTGCCTCCTGTACAATGTCGCGAACCTCCGTCCATAGTTCATCCAATAGCATAAAGCTAATGAATTAATTACCCCCAGTAAAGTACATGTGAGCTGTCTTTGAGCTACTTTAATATGAGGTTTATACTGCAGGATGACTTAGCAAAAGAAAATTATGCTTGATGCAGGACAACTTTTTGGAGATTTGTGTTCGATACAATTTTTTTTTTTTTTTTGTAATAGTCTCATGAAGCCATTAACTTTATAATTGCATAGTTACCTGTTCCAAAGATCACACATTTACCAAGAGGCATCCAGAAGATGTTTTGAAGGTATTTTGTTCATCCATTAGCCTAAAATTCTCTCCATTCATGATTATTTAGTAAGTTTTTATGGATATAAATATAATAAATACTCAACAAATAGATGAACACTCATCAAATATTTATTGAATGGATTCATTGTTCTCCCTTGAGGAACTGACTTTAAAAAGCAAGTTTCCATGAATATCTGATCCTATTTGTTCCCTCAACAGCTTTTTATTTGACCTCAGGGTCAATTCATTAATCTCAGTGCTAAAAATTGTGGAGAATCAGATTGAATCACACAGACCCCAAATTTCCAAGGAATTCTACTCTTGGTCAAATCACTTTCTAATAGACTAACATTGTCCTCTGTTCCCTGATTGACAGAAGGACATCATGGACATATTCATAAGTTAGGAAATTCAGTGAGCATATCCTGTTCAGTGCTGAGAACAAAGTGATAAGTAGAGTATCGTAGTGTTGCAAGCTGGTGAATGATGGACAGACTTACAATGGGCTTATTCTAGACTCTAATCGGAAATTTACTCCCTCCTTAATTTATTAGTTTACATGGGTATATTTGTTGCTATTTATTTAATATTTTAAATAAACAGAATGACTTTCTAACTAAGTCCCTCCTTAACTTATTAACCAGACACTTCTGTCCATGGGATTTCCCAGGCAAGAACACTGGAGTGGGTTGCCATTTCTTTCTCCAGGGAATCTTCCCAACCCGAGGATTGAACCCACATCTTCTGCTTGGGAGGCAGATTCTTTACACTGAGCCACCTGGGAAACCCTTTACTTGGGCATATTTGTTGCTTTTTATTTATTAATAACATTCTTTATGATAACTAAGTAGGATACAACAGTGATGAGCCTACATTCTAGGAATAAACCTGAAGTAAGGCAGCGTTTTACTAAACTGTAATTGTGTTTCTGGAGTGCTGTTTCTTGAAGTTCTTTTGAGTTCTTTGTTCTCTTTTCTCAGCTCCAATGCTCCTCTAAGAACTTTTATTTTGTGCTTGTAAAATGAAGATATGTAAAACAGAATCACAAAAATAACGTACAAATGCTCTGGACTTTGTAGGTGACTACTTCACAGTCAAGTATTTCCACATACTTTCATTGTCTGTGATTATATTTACTTTTAGACAAAACCAAAAATTTCACACTGATATCATTGCCCTTTGGAGGTCCAAAGTCATATACTTCTAGGCCCCAGATATCTGAATTTGAAAAATCTAACTCTAGAATAAAACACTTGCAAAGAATTCCACAGTCCTCTCAGGTCAGAGAAACACTGTCTGTTCCTTACTCTGGTGGGGAAGTTCAGTTCAGTCACTCAGTCGTGTCCGACTCTTTGCGACCCCTTGAATTGCAGCATGCCAGGCCTCCCTGTTCATCACCATCTCTCGGAGTTCACTCAGACTCACATCCATCGAGTGAGTGATGCCATCCAGCCATCTCATCCTCTGTCGTCCCCTTCTCCTCCTGCCCCCAATCCCTCCCAGCATCAGAGTCTTTTCCAATGAGTCAACTCTTCGCATGAGGTGGCCAAAGTACTGGAGTTTCAGCTTTAGCATTGAGGCAGGTTAGGTGGTCTGGTATTCCCATCTCTTTCAGAATTTTCCACAGTTTATTGTGATCCACACAGTCAAAGGCTTTGGCATAGTCAATAAAGCAGAAGTAGATGTTTTTCTGGAACTCTCTTGCTTTTTCCATGATCCAGCGGATGTTGGCAATTTGATCTCTGGTTCCTCTGCCTTTTCTAAAGCCAGCTTGAACATCAGGGAGTTCACGGTTCACGTATTGCTGAAGCCTGGCTTGGAGGATTTTGAGCATTACTTTACTAGCATGTGAGATGAGTGCAACTGTGCAGTAATTGGAGCATTCTTTTGCATTGCCTTTCTTTGGAATTGGAATGAAAACTGACCTTTTCCAGTCCTGTGGCCACTGGGCGGTGACGCTGAGCCTGAGCCCAAGGCCAGGGGCGGCAGCTGGGAAGAGCCACCCACGCCCGAGGTCAGGGCTGGCGGCCGGGAGGAGCAACCCAAGGATCAGTGGCTGCACAGGTGCAGGAGGGCCTAGAGGATCTATCCCACGTTGAAGGTCAGGAACGGCAGCGGTAAGGAGATACCCTTGTCCAAGGTAAGGAGCAGCGGCTGTGTTTTGCTGAAGCAGCCGTGAAGAGATACCCCACACCCAAGGTAAGAGAAACCCAAGTAAGATGATAGGTGGTGCAAGAGGGCATCAGAGGGCAGACATACTGAAACCATACTCACAGAAAACTAGTCAATCTAATCACACTAGGACCACAGCCTTGTCTAACTGGTGGGGAAAGGATTAATTAAAAGAAGCGTTAGCCATTAGTACCATAGATGCTGCGTCATGCTATTATTGGGATTAGCTGGATGAGAATGGCTGTAAGTGTTGTTGAGTGAAATAATCACATCTACCTGAGAGGCTGTGTTATTGGTTCAGTTACTAGGGATTGTATACACATCAAAAAGAACTTCACCATGAAAAGGTGACTTATGGTGCTATGTATAATACAAGGGAACAATGGAATCTGTTTCCTGAGTACCAAAAGAAGCTTTTATTTTATTTTTTGGCCGTGAAGTGTGGCTTGTGGGATCTTAGTTCTCCAACTAGGGATTGAACCCAGGCCGCAAAGTGAAACTGGAGTCCTAACCTCTAAACCACCAGGGAATTCCCCCAAAAGAAGCTTTTTTTTTTTTTTTTTAATCCCCAAAGAAGCTTTTAATTTTAGATTCCCAAATAGGTGAATTTTGAGAAGTAGACATTTAAGAAAATGGTTTGGTCTCAAGATGATTCCAAATGAATTTTTCCTCAAGCACATTTCTTCTAGAATTTTTTCCCCTTCATAGACATTTAATCTGCATGCTTCTGATTTATTTACTCCTGACTCATCAAAGTCTGTTTTTAAGTGTTCTTTGATGTCTAAGGAACCTAAATAACTTTTGTAAGAAATGTTTAAGTCTGGAAATCGTGTTTGCAGCACAAAATAAAACAGGCATAAGCCAGTTTGAATTGCCATAAATACCACTCTGATAATCTGCTATAAGGCTCTTTGTAATCATCTTGTGACTGAGTTGCTCTTTGGATAGAGGCAACCTTGAGTCAAGAAGCATAAAACCTGCATTCTTTTCCTGCCTCCCCACTAAAGATACAATGGGGTGCTATCTTCAAAAGTGAAATATTTTATTTGCAATCGAACTCAAGCCACTGTTTCATTTCTTTAAAAAATGATTATCCAGTAGTTTCTCTATCACTGATATTGGGAAGATGACAGATCTGAAAGTTTTAACTGTTAATAGAAAAGAATAATCTAATTTCTCGAATTTTGGAGTAGCTAAGTTTAGCTTGGATTTCCCAGGTGGCTCAGTGGTAAAGAATCTGCCTGCAATGCAGGAGACACGAAAGATGTGAGTTGAGGCCCTGTGTCAGGAAGATCCCCTGAAGCAAGAAGTGGCAACACACCCCAGTATTCTTGCCTGAAAAATCCCATGGATAGAGGAGTGTGACAGGCTACACCGTCCAAAATCACGACTGAACCACTAAGTACACACACATCTTCTACTGAAATAGTAATATTTACTAATAACAAGTGAGCATTTACTATAGAGTAAACATTTCCCATAAATTGCCTAATTTACCAATGTAGAAATCTGATACAATACTCTTACTATCCCCATTTTACAAATTAAGCATATTGGGTCTGAGATCAGTTAAGTAACTTGCATAAAGACAATTGCGCAGAGGCAGAATGGAACACAGGCAGTCTTATCCCAGGACTATGCCTTCATCAGATAGCTGTTTCTCTCTCCTCTCTGTGTACATTTCAAAATTAATTTCCTCAATTGGGTTCTACATCCCCTCGAGTCTTTGGTGCTTGAGTCTTACTGTGGAATAATAATAATAATGATAATAATCTACACTATTTATAAATCCCTCTGGTTTATGTAGCAGATTCATACATGGTGTCTCTTCTTGGATCCTATGACTATCCTCTGAGCTAGACAGGAAAGATATTATTATCAGCAAAATCACCCAGTGGAGAAGATATTCAGTGTAAAGGAAGAAACCATTATTTTTGCATGTGAGAAAAAAAAAATGTCACCCTGATTTTAAATGTCACCCCAATTTTGAAAATAGCCTCTGGCTCCTCCATGAAATCACTGGAATGAATGGTAGAAGACAAGTAGCACTCCTGTGCATGAATAAACCATGAAATATATTTGACAATAAAATTTTCAATTAATGTGGAAATATTTGCTCTGAGTCTCGGCTCTTGAGGATTTAAGTCTTGGCCAAATATTAAAAATATGTTTTATTTCATTGCACAAAGTACCTTGCAGAAGATTAGATTCCTGAGAAACTAAAAACTGCTATTTTTTTGAGAATCCTGAATATGAATTAAGCTGATGGATGGGCCATGTTGGGAGAACTGGTTTCTCTGAGACACTAAATAGCCTTTACCCTTGCTCAGTGTGGCTCTGTTAGAGAAACAGTGGCTTTTACCACGACTGACTTTTAGATGATAGTTTTCTCAGGTCTCTTGGTTCTTTGTGGGACCCTCAATTCAGTGATGAAGCCAAAAAATAATAAAATTTTAAAAAAGGAAGTGGATCAAAGATTTTTGACCAAAGCCTTTATGTAGAATTGTGTACTTAAAGAAAAGTTTTGTGTGATATCACAGATAGATACACAGTCACACATTTTAGATTGTTTTAAAGACTGCAGGGTAGGTATTTTATTGTGCAGTGATACAATGGAAAACTATGCAACAATTAAAATGAATGAAGCTGAACCCCATGGATCCTGATAGATTAATGTGGAACCAGAATGTTGAGTGAAAAAGAGAACAAGATGCAGATGTGCATTTATAGTATACACAGTTCTGTGAAGTGTTAGTCGCTCAGTTGCATCCAACTCTTTGTGATCCATAGACTGTAGCCTGCTAGGTTCCTCTGTCCATGGAATTCTTGAGGCAAGAATATGGGAGTGGGTTGCCATTCCCTTCTGCAGGGATTTTCCCACCCCAGGGACTAAACCTGGGTCTCCTGCATCGCAGGTGGATTCTTCACCGTCTGAACCACCAGGGAAGTTTGCTGCTGTCCATGGGGTCACAAAGAGTCAGACACGACTTAGCAACTAATCAACAACAAGTTCTGTGAAGATAATAACATGTAAGAGTGCCTGATTATTTTATGTAGCTAAAATATAAAGATGTCTGTGATAAAGATAAACATTAAATCCAGAGTAGTGATTGGTTCCTCCACTTTCCTGGTGGCTCAAGGGATGAGGGAGGAAGGTAGGAGGTGGGAGTTGGGTTCTAATTGGAAAGTTCCATGTTGTGGCAGAAGTGATGCTGTGCAGCCCTGGACCTAGCATTTGAAGGTATAGAAACTCCTGCTTTTGTGCTTGGGGACACAGCTTTCATGCTGTAAGGAAGCTTGGACTGTCTTGCTGGAGAGAGAGGCCACTTGAGGATGCTGTGGAGGAACAGACGCAATGTAGGGGAGACTTCTTGGACCTCCCAGACCATGACTGAGGCCAGCCTTTATCACACGGAGCAGAGAAACACAGGCTACCTGCAGAATCTAGATCAATTTTCATTCATCATTTTAACAATAAGTTTTAGAGAGGTTTGTTACTCAGCGATTGATAACTGAAATGGTCAGGTAGTTTGCATCGTCTTTGTTAGGAAACCATGAAATGCTAAGAAACTATGTAGAATTCATGAGGACAGGCTTTCTCTCCTCTCCCTAATGTTATCTTTATTCCATGTGCACATCAGATTTTAATTTTATTCTGCTTCTAACAGGCTTATTCCCATATCTGTGCTTATTTTTGAGCATATAAACCCCAATTTTCAGTCTAGAATGATTTTGCTTAATGTCTGCCTGAGTTAGCATTATCTTTGGGGGAAATTCTTTACTCAGAGAGCCTAAGAACAATTACATTGCTTGTGGATTCCAGCCGTGCAATGCTTTTAGAGGTATATTCATAGTAGTGCATTTGCAGCATTTATTGGGAATAAAATCAGTAAAATCTAATGATGATCTCTTTCAAAGATTTATTTGGTAAAATCTGCAGGTATGGGGGGCCAATACGGTGACAGAATAATTGCTGAGTCACTGTCAAGGCATTGTTCTATTTAATGTCTGCAATTTCACACAAGCCAAGCGGAACTAATCAAAATATTGAAGGTAGGTTCTTGCTGCTAATGCTCCCTCAATACTTACCAACTGTTTACAAGGCCAAAAATATGACTTTATATATCGTGAGTGAATTGGATTCTTAAAATAATAAACTGTGGTTGAAATGAAGCAATCATTCTTTCTAAAGAACTATTAGTGATGTTTTCAGTGATTAAGTTCTGATTGTGCCTGAAGCTGGTCCATTTGGGGGTAACACAAGCATAGGTTTAAGCAACTCCATCATTTTTAAACTCATTTTGGATACATTTACCTGTTTTTCACAACAGAATCTCTCTGTGTATATGTGAGAGCTTCTGTATGAAGGGTGGTGGGCTTCCTCTGACATCCTCTTCTTGTGTGTGCCCCTCCCAGCCAGGACTAACCCCATAGGGTGGTGGGGAATGGGAGAGGTATCTTCAGTTGGCCTCTTCATTCTTGCCTGTTACCCTCTCGTTGACCTTCCTCCCAGACACTCTCGGTGCTTGCCAGCCTCATCCTTGACCCCTAAAGTTTTCAAATCAGATCCTCATTCTTACTCAGTCCTTTCCCCAGAATATTCTTGGTCCTTACATTAGAATTCAGCCAACCTGTCTTCTTTTCTTTTTCTTCTTCTTCTTTTTTTAAACTTTTCATTTTTTATTGGGGTATAGCCTATTAACAATGTTGTGATGGTTTCAGGTGAGCAGTGAAGAGACTTAGTCATACATATACATGTATTCATTCTCCCCCAAAGCAGCAGCAGCAGCGTTCTCCCCAAAACTCCCCTCTCATCCAGGCTGCCACATAACGTTGAACAGAGTTCCATGTGCTATACAGTAGGTTGTTGCTGGTTATCCATTTTAAATATAGCAGAGTGTACCTGTCCATCCCAAACTCCCCATCTATCTCTTCTACCCATCCTTCCCCTCAGCAATCACAAGTTCGTTTTCTAAATGGCAGTTCTTGGACCTAAGAACCCAATACAAGGTCGTGTGTCAGCCCAAATGAGGGTCCCAAGGATGGAATTTTTAGGACACAGGAAAAAAATACTTTGAGACAAAAAGGCTACTGGTTTTCTCTGAAATTAACAACCAAACTCTTGGTGGTTTCACGCAGCAGAGCTCAGCAGTTTACCGGCCGTCTGATCCAGAGCCGTGGGAGTTTCATCATCTCTGATCTCTTGAACACAGCATGATCTCAGGGGGGAGAGAAAAAGCCCAGCAACAGTGAGAAAATCGGTCAAAATCATCTTGTTCCTTTTTTTGTATCAGACAAAGAATTGCCTTCAGAACTGGGGATGCAGGTTCAGGGACGGAATTTTGGAGTAGGGGAGGGGCTATCAGGCCAAAGCAAGAGCAGAGTCAAGAAGATAGGAGGCCAGGGAGCCAGAGGAGGCAGGCACTGGGCTGCTGTGTGTGGGGCCTAGTATGTTGCAGGCTTGATGGCTGCAGGGTTATATTCATACTGCAGGGTCAGGCTCAGCCATGTTAATAGATGACTACATCCTCAAAAAAGATGAGGTTGTAGTCAATGTGTTTTGCTTATAAAGGCAATAATTCATGTCATTAATTGTGATTAATTAATTGTTTGTGATTCACATGCAAAACTTTTGCTACTGTAAGAGGTACAATATGAGTTTTTTGGGAAAGTTAGTTATTTAGAACAGGCCACTCCCTAAAAATGCTAGACTCGAGGGCACCTGCAAATCCCTGACATGCGTACTTCAATCTAGCATCAAACATGGAAATGCAATTGCAGGATCTTGAGCATTTCATAAAAAAATTTTTTTTGACCACACCCCAAGACATGCAGGACCTTAGTCCTTGACCAGGGATTGAACCCGTGCAGTGGCAGCATAGAGTCTTAACCACTGGACCGCCTGGGAAGTCCCATGAGCACTTCATTTCCATCAGCTCCATTTATCCTTCCATTGCCTGTGGAGATGACACTACTTTGACTGTGTCTTTCTCGGTCAGTTCTTGCTGCCGCCTGTTTGTGCTGTAAGAGTCCCTTTACCCTGTCTTTCCTACCCCAGTCCTACCTGAGGGCCACCTGTCTGGGTCCTTTGCAAACATGAAAAACAGCATTAATTCATGTCATAATGGTTTGAGTCTAGTTTGAGTCTATGGGATAAGATGAGCCCTAGATCTGGGGAGTCAGCCAGCCATCCTGGGTAAGGCAGGATGAAAGGGGGAAGTGTCAGAAAGATGCAGGGGAGAAAATCAGCGAGTGCCATTGCTGAAGACACTGGCTTAAGGCTTCAAGAAGCTTATACCAGTGTCTGTATTTTCATTTATGGCTTTCTTTTTCCTCTTCAGAAACAATTAGCCTTCAGCATCATTAATGTTGTGTAAGTTAAAGGTTGAATTAAGAGGTTAGAAGGTGAGTAAGAGATCATATGGTCACATGGTTACATTTTTCAACTGTTGGTATGGATGTGTGTATTTAATAATGAACTGTTGGGAGAATTGCTATGATAATCTTAAATAAGAGAGTCATTATACAGAAATTACTGTGTATTTTTCTACAAATAATCATCTTGATTTGAAATAGGCTAATCAGCTAAATTTACTGATATATTTGTTCTTTGTATTCCATCTCTGAGACTCTAAGAGAAGAAAAATTACATATTTTAACAGAGCCTTAATTTTTTGGAAAAACATGGCTCATTGCATTTCATGGGGTGGGGTCTGTGTGCTAGCCACCCTCAGAGGTGTGCACCAGGCCTTTCTGAGCACTGCCAGCTCAAGCTCAGTTTAAAATTCATCAATTTCTTACCTCCATGCAAAAGGTGATTTTATCTAAAACTTTGGAGTCTGTAGACTTTGAAATGGAAAGAAAAGTCACACCAAAGGCTGAATTTTCTTAAACCCCAAGTTGCAAAACAAAGTGTGCTAGAAAAAGTTGTGCTATCTGGAACCATTAAGAAATGTATTACTTTGCTTCCAAATGAAGGACAAATTGGATTTTGAATTTCTAAAGCTAAACAAATATTATTTATTATGTTAAAATATTAAAGCTACTAATATCAGGATCTATGAAAGAAAGTGTGAGATTCACAAAGGTCATCTTCATGATTGAAAAATCTACACTGAACAATAGTTTTCTACTTTATACTGTTTGCAGCCTAGGAGCTATCATGAAAAGAAGGGAACAACTACAATTTATAATATGCAATAGGTTTGATTCAAATATGTATAATGTAATATATTAAATTAAAATTGTTAGGATATGTTTCCTCCTTTTATTCATTTATTTTAGGTCTTAATTATTGAGTGACTGATTCAACCTAGAATTCTGAAACCTAGCATTTGGAATGTACTCATTCACTCATTTATTTAATAAATAGTGATTTGATTAAGAAAAAAAAGAAAATGTGAAATTAATTTCCAATATGTGATTGGATGTCTTCCCTAATCCTTGCCTTGTGGTGCTAGTTAGAGATGTGAGATGTTTATACTCATATATTCTTGATTGAACCAATTGTACTTGTGACTACAACCTCTTAGATATTGAGGTGACTTTGCTCTGAGGGGAAAATAAAGCTATGTTTAGTCACCAATTGCAAGTAATAAACCTTGCTTTGAGATTATGGGAACATCAATTAACAGAAGCCCTTCTTGGCAGAAGAAGAATGATAGTTGTTGGATATCTATGTTGGTTTCCATTGATTTCAATCCTGTTTACTCAGAACATTTGTCTTAACCTACTGCTCTTTGTTAAATTTTGCCTTGTTTAACATTTGATTTCACATTTAATCATTTTCATACATTATAGTTTCTTCTGTCTTTATATTATTTTCTGCATCTTATTGGCTCTTAATCTTTATTATATTAGAGCATATGATATGATTGTTTTAATAGTTTTAGACTTTTGCTCATTTTCAGTTTTAATTTTTTACTGAAAACAGTTTCTCTGAACTTTCTGTTTTAGTTAGAATTTTATGTTCAAAGACACAAAACAGGAAATCTCACATAACAGTGGCTGAAAGAAGATAGAAGCTGACTTGACTTCTCCTTTGTGTAAACGATTCACAGGCAGCTCCTGAGGGCTGGGAGGGTAACCCACTGATATCAAGGATCAGGGTCCAGTGATGCAGGTCCTAATGTGTGCTTCCAATGGCACCCCACTCCAGTACTCTTGCCTGGAAAATCCCATGGACGGAGGAGCCTGGTAGGCTGCATGCAGTCCATGGGGTCGCTAGGTCGGACACGACTGAGCGACTTCAGTTTCACTTTTCACTTTCATGCATTGGAGAAGGAAATGGCAACCCACTCCAGTGTTCTTGCCTGGAGAATCCCAGGGACGGGGGAGCCTGGTGGGCTGCCGTCTATGGGGTTGCACGGAGTCGGACACGACTGAAGTGACTTAGCAGTAGCAGTAGCACGTTCCTAGTCAACTCATGGTCCAAGATGGCTACTGCAGCCTCGGATGCTTCCTTTGGAAGCAAAGGAATTAAATTAGAAGATTGAAAAGAGGTTTTCTCCGCAGTTTAACCATCTGAAGCAGCCCTCCAGAAGTCCCATCCAGCTCTGGTGCTTACATATCTTGGTCAAAATCTGGTTACTTGGTTGCATTTTTCTGCCAGGTGGGCTGGTGACTGTAGTCCTACTTTGTGGATGGACAATGTGCCCAGTGAAAATCAGAGTTCTGTGTCTAAGTGGTAAAAGGAGAAGGGATGCTGGTCCAGGCAGCTAACTGTGTCTGCTTATTTGCTTATTTGATGTTCAGTTCAGTTGCTCAGTCATGTCAGACTCTTTGTGACCCCATGGACTGCAGCATACCAGGCTTCCCTGTCCATCACCAACTCCTGGACCCTACTCAAACTCATGTCCATCACATCGGTGATGCCATCCAACCATCTCATCCTCTGTTGTCCACTTCTCCTCACACCTTCAATCTTTCCCAGCATCAGGGTCTTTTCCAGTGAGTTGGTTCTTCACATCAGGTGGCCAAAGTATTGGAGTTTCCACTTCAATATCAGTCCTTCCAATGAATATTCAGGACTGATTTCCTTTAGGATGGACTGGTTGGATCTCCTTTTAGTCCAAGGGACTCTCAATAATCTCCAACACCACAGTTCAAAAGTGTCAATTCTTCGGCACTCAGTTTTCTTTATAGTCCAACTCTCACATTCATACATGACTACTGGAAAAACCATAGCTTTGACTAGCAGGACCTTTGTTGACAAAGTAATGTCTCTGCTTTTTAATATGTTGTCTAGGTTGGTCATAGCTTTTCTTCCAAGGAGCAAGCGTCTTTTAATTTCATGGCTGCAGTCACCATCTGCAGTGATTTTGGAGCCCCCCCAAATAAAGTCTCTCACTGTTTCCACTGTTTCCCCATCTATTTGCCATGAAGTGATGGGACCGGATGCCATGATCTTAGTTTTCTTGATGTTATTTATTTTTTAATCCAAAAAAAAGATCCATGTTGCTTCTTTTTAAATCCAATTTTTACATAATCATTTAAAATATTTGACTACAATTTTTTTTGAAGTACAGTTGATTTACAATGTTGTGTTACTTTCAGATATTCAGCAAATTGATTCAGTTATATATATTACAGACAGGTATATGTTCTTTTTCATAGTCTTTTCCATTATAGTTTATTATAATATATAGAATATAGATATAGTTTATTACTAGGCTGTCCAGTAGGACACTGTCATTGATCTAATTTATACACAGAAGCCTGCATCTGCCAAACCCAAACTCCTAATTTATCCCAACCACCCTTTTCCCCCTACTTTCCCCTTTGGTAACTGTAAACTTATTTTTCATGTCTGTAAGCACTTTAAATTTCACTATTTTAAAAATATTTTGCTATTTTTAAGAGCTATTTTTATTATATTCTACTTTAAATTTTATTAGTTTAACAATTTTATCACTATTTGTAGTACTTTATTTTTTCCAATTTTATTGACATATATTGTATAAGTTTGAGGTGTACAACATAATGATTTGAAATATGTATATCTTGAAGTGATTACCCAAGTAAATTTAGCTAACACCTCTCACCTTCAGACACTATTTAAACATTATTACTGTTTTTAATTCTTTTGACTTGCTATGAAACTTCTATCTTCCTAGTTAATAAGTGTCTGGAAAGACAGAAATAATGGGAAAATCTAAGACAGGAACAATTTGAAGCAAGGGAAGTAGATGCTTTTTCATGAGCTGAGTCTGAACTGTCAAGTTTTTAAAATGCATTTTTAATTGGAGGATAATTGCTTTACAATATTATGTTGGTTTCTGCCATACATCAACATGAATGAGCCATAGGTATACATATGTTCCCTCCCTCTTGAATCTCCCTCCCACCTCCCACCCTATCCCACCCCTCTAGGTTGTCACAGAGCACCAGGTTTGAGGTCCCTGCATCATGCAACAAATTTCCACTGGTTATCTAATTTACATATGCAATATATGTGGTTCAATGCTATTTTTTCTATCTGTCCTGTTGGTATTGCATCCTGTTATACTAAAACTTTAGCCTGAGTGACCCAGGAGACTCTCAGGATGAAAGCTTCCTTCACCCCACATCTACCAGGATGACTATAATTCTACTTTTACTAATAACACCTTTGAGCTATTGTAGCAAAACCTTCTTTTAGATCCATCTGAAATCTATGCATCTTGGAAAAATAAATAACACTGTCTGGAGTGAACTAATGTTTTTGCTGATAACTTTTGTTTTACACAAACATTTTTCTAAAGATTTTTTGATGTGGACCATTTTGAAATTATTTATTGAATTTGTTACAATATTGCTTCTGTTCTTTATGTTCCATTTTTTTGGCCATGAGGCACAGGGGATCTTAGTTACCCAACCAGGGATCAAACCCACACCCCCTGCATTGGAAGGTGAAGTCTTAATAAGTACTTTAAATTTTTAATTAAAAAAAATTTTAAAGTGTGGTTAATTTGTAATGTTGTGTTAGTTTCAGGCATTCAGCAAACTGATTCAGTTATACACACACACGTATTCTCTTTCATATTCTTTTCTTTTATAGCTTATTACAAGATATACAATATAGGTTCCTGTGCTGTGTAGTAGGACTTTGTTGGGCCACAAGGGAAGTCCCTATACAAACATTTTTTAATTGGCCTAATAATCAGAAATATGACAGTTATTTTTAGGTCTTATTGGAAAACTGTAACTGTTACTTCATATCTTCTTATGTATATTCAATAAGGAAATTCCAAAAATGTCACATGAGAATCAACTTGGGCATTTTATGTATTGGTGTGTGTCAGTTTGTATGGCATAGTTGTATTTCTGCTGTGAATTTTGCAGATATGAAAGAAACTATTTAGATCTTTACCAACTGAAGTAAAATTTTGATTATCGACCGCCGTTGACAGATGATCTTGACATCTGCTGGGTCTCAACGAATTTGACTGGCTGTGACTGCTTATGTTAATGTCAATATGGTGTCTTTATGTTATTTCTTCACCAATGGAATCAAATACCATTAGAAAATAGACCCAGTTTTATTCAGTGATTTAAATTTTATATGTCTTATGTTTTGGTATCAATAAGCTATGAGAACAAACTTGCAATATGTTTAAAAAATTTTTTATTAAGAACTACTTACATATTATTGAAAGGTTACCATGCACAGCTATGGGGGGAAAAAGGATATCTTTCCAGACCCTAAATAGCTGAAATTATACTTGGAAATAAACTCAAGTACATACCATTTGATGAGTGATAAAACAAGTGTACTTACAAGATACAGAGGCAGCTAAAACTGGCCTTGTGTTGACCAGGAAGGCTTTCCTAAAGGAGGGGACATTTCATATGAAACCTGAAGAATAAGTAAAAAATACCCAGGTGAGGGCTTTCCTGGTGGCTCAGTGGTAAAAAATCCATCTGCCAATGCAGGAGACATGGGTTCGAGCTTGGTTTCATCCGGGAAGACCCCACACACCGTGGAGCAACTCAGCCTGTGTACTGTGACTGCTGAAGCCCGTGCGCCTAGTGCCTGCGCTCTGCAACCAGAGGAGCGGCCGGAGCAAGAAGCCGTGCACCGCAACTAAAAGCCCACACGGCGATGAAGACCCAAGGATGCGTGTGGGTTGAAAACTGTGGTCGCCTCATCTTCATGTTCTGAAGGGCTGTGGGACATCTCTCAGAGGGTTAAAGCAGAGGTGGATGAGATCTGCCTTCTGAAAAGTGTCCTTGGGGGCTGGGAGATGGACAGCAAGAGAGGGAGGCAGTGTTAGCTGATGCTATTGTTATCAAGAGGAATAATCTCTGAGCTGCTTTACCACTGGTTAGGAGAATTGGTACCCACACTCTTTAACCAGTCTAGCTTATGAGACTGTGGGATGGCTGTAGTCTGTGGCAAGGACAAAGCAAAGCTGAATGGCTTAAGAAGAATAGATTCCGGAATTTGGAATACACACCAGTCTATATAAAATAGGTAATCAACAGGACCGACTGTATAGCAGGCTTCCCAGGTGGCCCAGTGGTAAAAAAAACATCTGCCTGCCAATGCAGGAGACGCACAGAGATGCAGGTTTGATCCCTGGGCCAGGAAGAGCCCCTGGAGTAGGAATGACAACCCGCTCCAGTATTCTTACCTGGAAAATTCCATGGACGGAGGATCCAGGAGGGCTCTGGGGTCCATGGGGTCACAAAGAGTTGGACATGACTGAGCACACACTACTGTATACCACAGGGACCTTTACTCACTATTCTGTGATAACCTATATGGGAAAAGAATCTGAAAAAGAATAGCTACATGTGTATGTATAACTGAATCATTTTGCTGTACACCTGAAACTAACACAACATTGTAAATCAACTCTATTCTAATATAAAATAAATATGAACCAAAAGAGAAAATGGGCAAAAAAAGGGGAACAAAAGAGACTTCACCATATGAAATTCCACCCTTAATAACAGCATGTTCTGTTCAACTGAGGGCTTCTCTTGGTGGCTCAAACAATAAAAGAATCTGCCTGCAATGCAGGAGACCTGGGTTCAATCCCTGGGTCAAGAAGATCCCCCAGAGAAGGGAATGGCAACCCACTCCAGTATTCCTGCCTGGAGAATTCCGTGGACAGAGGAGCCTGGAGAGGTTGCACAGAGTGAGACACAACTGAGAGACTAACACTTTCTATTCAACTGAGCTAATCTGTTCGGAAGAGAGGCAATGGCACCCCACTCCAGTACTCTTGCCTGGAAAATTCCATGGATGAAGGAGCCTGGTAGGCTGCAGTCCATGGGGTCGCTAAGTTGGTCATGACTGAGTGACTTCACTTGCACTTTTCGCTTTCATGCATTGGAGAAGGAAATGGCAACCCACTCCAGTGTTCTTGCCTGGAGAATCCCAGGGATGGAGGAACCTTGTAGGCTGCTGTCTATGGGGTCACACAGAGTCAGACACGACTGAAGTGACTTAGCATAATCTGTTTGGCACCTATAATATCAGCCAACAAGAATGTGTAATCTTAAATTTTATGATGCTGTTAAGAGTAAACTATATAATTACATGTTTTAGGGTCATGAGCACCTCCTGAACAGCCCTTTAGGTACCACTTGCGAAAAAAAATTGGACTAATTTTGCCATCTTTGAGTTTCTTTTAGAGAAATAGGATCTTTATTTGGAACTTTTTCTTTTAGGTACAGGGATACTAGTTTAGAATCTTAAAGGACATCATTCTTGCCTTGTACATTAGAGATAATGCCTCACAGGTAAGACCAATTTCTACCCTGAAGAATGCGTGCGATTCATCCTGACATTCTTATTTAGTGCTGGTATCTTTCTTCTTCCTTTTATCTGTTGAGAGTGAATATGTCATAATATCTTAAACCCCAGTTGATCCCTGTCAACAGAAGTAACTCTTTTGAACTAACCAGAATTTCTCAAAATTGCAAACAGATTTAAAAATATGGGTTTTATCCTCCGTGGATCGTTGTTGGGTTTTATACTCATCAAATACCTCAGACTTTGCAGTGTGATCAGGCTGAATAAATACATCCCAAACTGAATATGTGTAAAATTATTCAAATATATGAATATGTATATATGTAGATCTATAAAGACAGTTGGGTTAAGCTGTGAACACAACTCTAGGAATCTTATCAAAGGAACACATGTCAAAGGGATGTGTCTTATTTTCCCGAATGTAACATATTTTTGAGTTACATATTTTATATGAACTTTCCATCCTAAAATTAATATTAATTTAATGCTTTTTTGCAATTAAAGAATCCTGTCCATTCTTGTATTAGCTCAAGCAAGCTTTTATCAAGGGCCGGTTATGGACAGGAACTAGGCTATTATTCTAGTGAAAGCACAGTTATTCAAATATTACTTATCTAATTTGAAGATTAAACAGGCCTTTCTTTCCTCCTCCTTGCCGCTCTGCTTTCTCTTTGAACATGTAATTGTTCATTGTTCTTTAGCGTCTCTGCCAGTTGATGGACAGGAGAAATAAAATGAAATAAGAATCAGATCAGGTAATTCTGTTATTGCCAGCAAATTTGGTAGAGAAGGACATTGTAGCTGGGTTTTTCTTTCTTGTGGTTGTTCTCTTCTTATGAGTTTTCAGTGAGTTTGGTCTCGGAGTCACTAAATGCTAGAGCAATGCTTGGGTTTCTACTCTCCTTCTCCCCCATCATCTAACGTTTTGACTAACTGAGACTGCCTAAATTCAAATTCACCTTTTGGATTTAAAAGGGCTCTACTGTTTTACCTTGAATGAGGTATGGTGAAGCCAGATGCACCTGGGGAGTGGGAATATTACAAAGAGTGTTACAGTTTGCTGTGCTCAGGGTTCCCTGGGTGAATGCAGCTTTATCAGGTGGGGGCCCCATGGGGGAGGCACTGAGAGGCAGAGGGAGCCAGGGGACAGTGGTGGGTGGAGGGAGCAAGAATCTTTATTGTAGTCTCTGTAGCAAGAAACCAGAAAGGGGGACTTCTCTGGCAGTCTAGTGGTTAAGACTCTGCTTCCACTGCAGGGCGTTTGACCCCTGGTCGGGGAACTAAGACCTCACATGCCATGTGGTGCAGCCAAAAATGAAGAACCCCCTCCATCCCCCTCTTTCCCCCCTAAAAAAAGAAGCCGGCAAGGCAGGGTTAACAGACTTAGGACTGGATGGCTTGAATCATTTCAGCCGGCTCTGGGGCCTGGAAAATTCCATGGACTTCAGTCCACAGGGTTGCAAAGAGTCAGACACGACTGAATGACTAACACTTTCACTTTCACTGGAGACTTGGGCTGCCCATGGTCCTCTGTACCTGTTTAGGGGTGATGAGGGTAGGGGTCCTGATGTCCCCAAGTGACAGGGCTGGATGAGCAAAGAGGTTGAGAATGTGGACTTGACCCATTGCTCAAGGAGGAGAACCAACCAGCCTCTAGTCAGGACCTCAAAACTGGGTCAAGACAGAAGTTTAAAAAACTCTATTACACATACTTATGAAAATGCTTTGAAACAGCTCCCAACAGTATCTGCCTCTGTTCCTCTCCCAAGTCATAACTCTCCCATTGCTGGCTTGGGGCACTGTGGCTGACTTCTGTCCCCCAATCATTGGGGCCCCGTGGGGACCACTTCTCCACACTGCAGCCAGAGTGAGCTGTGAATGTGTAAGCCTGTTCCCTCTGTCTCCACCCTAACCCTTGTTTCCCCTGGCAACGTTTCACGGTTAGAACAGCAACTCCCGTGGGGTTAGATCAACGCCCGTGTGATCCTGCCTGGCTGGATGTTTGGACCTTTGCTAGTTCACTCCCTGCAGCTTCTGCCCACCTGCCTTGGCCTTCTCTCTGCACATTTGCACTTTTACATGCTGCACACCCTCCTCCCCAATGATCTCCAATTGCATTTTGAAAATGAAAGAGGAGAGTGAAAAAGTTGGCTTAAAGCTAAACATCCAGAAAACGAAGATCATGGCATCTGGTCCCATCACTTCATGGGAAATAGATGGGGAAACAGTAGAAACAGTGTCAGACTTTATTTTTTTGGGCTCCAAAATCACTGCAGATGGTGACTGCAGCCATGAAATTAGAAGACGCTTACTCCTTGGCAGAAAAGTTATGACCAACCTAGATAGTATTTTCAAAAGCAGAGACATTACTTTGCCAACTAAGGTCTGTCTAGTCAAGGCTATGGTTTTTCCTGTGGTCATGTATGGATGTGAGAGTTGGACTGTGAAGAAAGCTGAGTGCCGAAGAATTGATGCTTTTGAACTGTGGTGTTGGAGAAGACTCTTGAGAGTCCCTTGGACTGCAAGGAGATCAACCCAGTCCATTCTGAAGGAGATCAGCCCTGGGATTTCTTTGGAAGGACTGATGCTAAAGCTGAAACTCCAGTACTTTGGCCACCTCATGGGAAGAGTTGACTCATTGGAAAAGACTCTGATGCTGGGAGGGATTGGGGGCAGGAGGAAAAGGGGACGACTGAGGATGAGATGGCTGGATGGCATCACGGACTCGATGGACGTGAGTCTGAGTGAACGCCCAGAGATGGTGATGGGCAGGGAGGCCTGGCGTGCTGCGATTCATGGGGTCGCAAAGAGTCGGACACAACTGAGCGACTGAACTGAACTGAATACACTATTGATTGTGAGAACACCATTTTTTCCCCAAGAGGGAAAAGAGTTGACAATTAAAAGACTCGGTCTCTTAGTGATAACTCCAGAGAATGCACAATTAGACCTCCTCGGCCTGTTATTACATAGAAACTTCTTTTCTTTATTTGAAGGGTTTGGATCATGTTTGCTGCCCTTGGTCACATTACTTGGTGTGTGATTAGCCATCTTTTTGGAGGTTCCTCGGTAACAAAGTGAAAGTATTAGTCGCTCAGCTGTGTCCGACTGTTTGCAACCCCATGGACTGTAGCCCCTTAGGCTTCTCTGTCCATGGGATTCCCTAGGCAAGAATACTGGAGTGGGTAGCCATTCCCTTCTCCAGGGCGTCTTCTCAATGGAGAGATCAAACCTGGGTCTCCTGCATTGCAGGCAGATTCTTTACCATTTGGGCCACCAGGGAACCCTGGTACACTGCAATTCATGGGGTCCAGGAGAGTTGGACACAACTTAGCATCTGAACAGCAGCAGCAACAACAACAATAGTAACAAAACCTATTCCAGTGTCAGCCTTTTATGAGCATCTTCCTTATGATGCAAAATGCTTTTTATTTTTGCTTTCACTGAAAACATGCTGTTGTAGTCATTCATCCAACCGGAAATATTTGATCCACTAATATCCAACCCCAAACTCTTCCTTTGTTTTCGTGTCTTTCTGTATTCACAATAACCATTCTTTTTGATGGCACATGGAAAACATGGTAAAACATTTTGACAACACTTGTCAAAACAACGATGTACATAGCTCAGTTGAAGAAAGAACAGTCTGAAGACCCAAGATCAAGTTCATGCACAAACGGGCAATGACAATAATGTCACTCTAGGTTCTTTTCTGTTTTTTCTACTGGAATTCATTCTCTCAAAATTATTGTTCCATGATTTTCTCCTTATTAATCCCCTTTCATTTCTAATAATCAAACCGATTTGCCAATTTTCATGGCCCAGCCTCGTGAGATTTAAGTGATGCCAGCCAGCTTGTTCTTTGGTTGTCTGGAAGTGGAGAGTGGTTAGCAAACAGGATGTCTTCATTCTGACATCTTCTGAGTATAAAATTGTTAAATAAGATCATTCTAATTAATGCTTCTCTATACCAAGAAGTGCATTTTTAAAAAGTCTGTCTCTCACTCAAACAAAGCATTTCACATTATCCTATGTTAACTGATTTGAATCTGAAAAGTTGACTTTCTATAGAATGTCTTCACTACCTATCTGCAAATCTAAATAAATTAGGAGAATAAATGGTCCCTTTTCTATACTTAGTAGACAGACATGATTTTCCTTTATTTAAGGAGACTATGTTTTCTTTTCCCCAATAGGCCATGATTGCATCATCATCATCATCATCACCTGAGTCATTTCTATGGCATTTTATACTTTTCAAAGGATTTTAACATATATTATTTCATTATGCTGCAGTCTATGGGGTCGCAAAGAGTAGGACATCACTGACTGACTGAACTGAACTGACTGATCTCATTATATGCCACATTCCCACTTTTCAGATTCCACGAGCCAGCCATGAGTATGCAATAACTGTGTGCTATTGAATAAATGAATGATCATCATACTGTTACATCAAGACAACCCAAAGTCTCACTTGTTTCTGTCACCTCAGTAGGGTCTGTCTAAGATTGACTTATTTTCTAGCACTTCATCATACTTGGTGATGGGTTTTTATTTATTTCATAAATGAATCTATCTTTTTTAAGTCTTTACTGAACTTATTGCAATATTGCTTATGTTGTTTATGTTCTGGCTTTTTGGCTGTGAGGCAGGTGGGATCTTAGCTCTACAACCAGGGATCAACTGGCACTAGATGGAATGGCATTGGAAGGCGATTCTTAACCACCAGACTGCCAGGGAAGTCCATGGGAATGGCTTTTTAATGTGATGCAAAAGGAGCTGTGAAAGAGTCATGAGAAAAGCATGTAATGGTGGCAAGGATCTACCTGCCAATCCAAGTGATGTGGGGGGTTCAATCCCTGGGTTGGGAAGATCCCCTGGAGAAGGAAATGGCAACCCACTTCAGTATTCTTGCTTGGAAAATTCCATGGACAAAGTAGCTGGGCAGGCTACAGTCCGTGGGTTTCCCAAGAGTCGGCCACAACTGAGCACACAAGGTTTTGTTTTAAAAGCAAGATTTAGATGCATAGAACCATTCTGACAGATGAGTAAGGGTTGCTGTCCTTTCACACTTGTCAGCTTTCAGTTAAATTTTCTGTCTTGCTGTGGAGACAGTTAACAACATTTACCAATTATCTACTAGGTGACTGTGATACATGCTTTCATGCATTATTGCATTTGATCTGCTTACATGTTGCTTTGCTTCTGCTATTAATCTGGGTAGTATTGCTTTCAGTATCTCCCATTTGTTTACAGAAAGAGTTCCTTTGCTGCTTCTCACAAAGGTACAAATTCTCTCATCGGTGATATCAGTCTGCTACAAAATAGCTTGGAAGTGTTGCTTATCATTGGTTTGCATCTTGGTGGGGTGAATTGCTGCCCATCTGAATTGTCTATTGCTCCAGCATCCCTTTAGTGATGTGT
The DNA here is from genome assembly GCA_006410635.1 of Cephalophus harveyi. NCBI lineage: Eukaryota > Metazoa > Chordata > Mammalia > Artiodactyla > Bovidae > Cephalophus > Cephalophus harveyi. Next base: position 196,363 of record SJYT01015703.1, on the reverse strand, counting down.
GAAAGCTTAGTTTTCTAGCCTCTAGGTCCTTCTCCATCTCTAAATCTGCTCTCATTTCTTGGTGTTGCAAGAAATGCAATACCCTTGGGAAATCACTACCTGGACTGAGGTGGCACTTGCCATGAGCCATGCAACTCATCAGTTGCTCTTTGGGTCTCTCTCTTTTGGTTTGCAAGAGGCTATTTCCAGAGGCAGAGAAAAATAATGGTCCATTTACCTAAGGGTTTTCCCTGGTGGCTCAGTGGTAAAGAGCATGCCTGCCAATGCAGCTGACTCGAGTCACGGGTTGAATCCTTGGGTTGGGAAGATCACCTGGTGAAGGAAATGGCAGCCCACTCCAGTGTTTGTGCCTGGGAAATCCCATGGACAGAAGAGCCTGATGGACTACAGATCACAAAGAATCAGATATGACTGAGTGACTAAGCACACACACACTGATTTACCTAACGAAACTTCACCCTAGTGGATGTGAATGAGAACAGCAATTGAGTCTTCTCTGAGTTTATTTTTTTTCTTCTGATTGGTTGCAATCACCACAATATTTGTGCAGATGGCTCTGTATTGATGTCCTGCCTCCATCAAGTATGATTAGCAGAGTGAGCGGCTATTGGTTTCACAGTTCCAACATTGCTATTCTTGCTTTAAGTTTCACACTTTTCACTGACTTGTGACCTAATGGAAAGAATACCAAAGAATAAGTAACATCCCCAAACTGGCAATAAAAAGAGAGAAAGTCCCTTCATCTCACGGAGACGGTCCACTTAGTGCCGGCATTTCTAAGGGAAATGTATGTGGTCAGCTTTGTGGAGTGTGAAGTGTGAGTGTGGAGTATGACAAATTTGACTCTATTGTCATAACATGCACATGGTGATGTCTGACACCAGACCAGCTCCTGGAGACTTACAATTCCTCAAATTCCACCATCAAAAATATTTATTTGAGCAAATTGTTAGCCAGTGTATCTTGATATACTGTGCATTATACAAAGTGTGGGATTCCTTGATGGCTCAGATGGTAAAGCATCTGCCTGCAAATGCGGGAGGCCTGGGTTCTATCCCTGGGTTGGGAAGATTGGCTGGAGAAGGAAATGGCAACCCACTCCAGTACTCTTGCCTGGAAAATTCCATGGATGGAGGAGCCTGGTGGGCTACAGTCTATGGGGTCGCTAAGAGTCGGACACAACTGAGAGACTTCAATTCATTTCATATAAAGTGTTAAAGATGAGATATATTTGGAATGCTGACTTGCTAAACATCATCAGTTGTTTTTTTCTAGAAATTTCTTCTCAGTATGGGAAAAAAGAAGAGCTTGAGAATAACAAGAAGTTAGACATAAAGATGAAAATAAATAAAGCCAACTTCATCTCCTGATGCAGGGATTCTCAGTACTTCCATGTGGATAAAGCCCCGAGGCTTGGGAACCTGCGCTTTAAAAATAAATCCCTTTTTGTCTTCCCAAGTGCCTAAAACTGGGACTAGCTCATACATGTTAAATAGTTTTTAATTGAATCACCCTCATTTATCAAAGAGCTAACCTTACATCCCTCTACTTGGAGTTTCTTCTGCTTCTCCTTTAATTTACTGCTAGCAATTTAGGAGAGAACTTTTTCTAAACAGTAGAATTCAGTCTTATCACCGTGTAATTTGGCTTACCTAAAGCTACTTTTCTTTATGGCCTTATTGTATGTATCAATGTTCTGTATTCCTATCTTCATTTATTCCTGATGTTTGTACATTTAGCTTGCTAGGAAATAATTCCATGCTTGTCCCCTTCATTTTTCTTTGTGTACAATTTAGAAAGTAATTCACAAGATTTCACTTATGCTGTCTACATTGGACACAATTTTGCTTTCTACAGATATAATTTTCAGAATGAATTCTCTATGTTCAGTTGCCAAGAAAATAGTTTATCTTGGCATATTTTTGATTTTATAAATATATATATATATATCTGTATAAATATATACATCCATATATTATATTCTTGTACCTGTGTTCAATTTTAAAAGTCTTGCCCAAGAAATGGCAATTTTATATACTTCTTACTTTTTTCTTAAAAATTTAGTGATTTATCTAATATAGGAGTGCTTACAATTTGATGCTACAGATTTAATTTACGGCAACCAATTCTCATGATTCTGATGTTGAAGTAAATGTTATTATGATGGTATCTTAAGAGGTGGCCAGAGCTTTCAGTTGTGTTTATAGAGATAAAATCTGTTTGACTACCATTGTGTTGCCTGCTGTTAGCAGTTGATGAGTTAGAACTTCAAACCATTTCTAGGTAAGCCTGATAAAGTGGTCCATTTGTGAAAAATCATTGTGAAGACTCTACTTTCTAAGTAACAGTGATAGAGTTCTTGCAAGTTGCTTTCTCAGGAAGGACTGTAAAACATTGGCATTGTCTCATGACACCATGGTGGTAGTCAAATCACCTTCAATGGCTGCTGCTGCTGCTGAGTCACTTCAGTCGTGTCCGACTCTTCGCGACCCCATGGACTGCAGCCTACCAGGCTCCTCCGTCCATGGGATTTTCCAGGCAAGAGTACTGGAGTGGGTTGCCATTGCCTTCTCCAACAGCCGATGGAAACATCTAGAAATGCTCTGAAGCATGTTCTGTGTTGAGGATTTGAGGAAAGAGAAGGGAGAGTGCAAATCCTCTTGAGGGGGAGAGATTGCTAGAGTATGGGGCTAGTATCATGGCCCAAGATAAAACATGCTCAGATTTTTAATCACTGCAGATGAGAACAACACTTAGATAATCGGTCTAACTTTCTATATTCTTCAGTGTCTCCAGTTGACTCTGGCTGGAATTACATACATAAGATGATCTCAGATGTCCTTCAAAAGCCATAAATGAATGAATGTGTGCAGTAAGCCTCAGGAGAATAACTGTGAGCCAAAGAGAAAGAAAGAGTATGGATTTTGGTTTTTCTTTGGCTCAGATCACACGGATGGCAGCAATTTTGCTACCACAGAGTTGGCCCTGAACAAAACTAATTTAACTGGGAGAAAATGATTGTATTTTATTTTAAACAGCCTAGTATGTGAAGTGAATTAATACCCTCAAGTCCCTTGAAATTTGGCTTGATTTAATTTTACAGCACTTAATTCAGATTAGTAATTACATGTTCACCTCTTACTCTTTAAGTCATATCAACACTTGATTGCCATGAAAAACACATTCTGGTTATTCAGGGAATATCTTTTTCCAGTAAATCGATATTTTTATTTTACTAAATGGTCTTAATTTTTTTTTTTTAGTGAAAAAGATTCTTTGGGATATTCCTAAATGTAGTCTCGTTATGTTTCTTTACAGCAGCGACTTTCAATTTTATTTCCTCTGGGGAAGATCTCAACTCCTTAGTTTCTGAAAATGTTTTTCTGATTTTTGGTATCTGCGCTATTTCAATTCCAATTTCATCTTCAATTTTGATAACTTTATTGTCATGACAAAAAAAAAAAGTGAGTTTTGCCAAAGTCAGTGAGTCTCTGTGTCTAACCTTTTAGTTTTCTCAGTGGTGAATTTTCTTGTTTCTATTCCCCATTGCTTTCTGATTCAGATTTGATGATAGGCTGCCACTTGGTGCAAAATGTCTTATTTATTGCTTTTTCTCCACTCGTCAAAGTAAGACAGGATATTTTTGTTTGGTTGTTTAATGTGTGTGTGTGTGTGTGTGTGTGTGAAGTTGGACCATCTTAATGATCAAATAACTAGCTTCCTTATATTTTTCTTTACATTATTTTTGTCACTCACAAAGGAATATCTTACCTATTTCCTTGCACACTTGTCATTAAGTTGGTCACTTTATATTTCTAAGCATCTCATGTTTCAGTTGATAATCATGGCATTTGTATTTGATCTGCCATGTGTTTTCTACATTTAAAGCAATAAGAAAATCTGTACTTATAAATAAGGGAATATTGCTTTAGTGCAACTAACATTTTAAAGGAGATGGAGTTAGTGCATATTTTTTAATGCTGGACATTTCAACAGTTTAGAGGGTCGGTACACTAATATAACTTTTGTGGTACTTATTATGATTGCAATTAATTCCTGTGTTTGAATTAGGTATTAATCTTACTAAGCAGGTAAAAATTGTTTATCAATAAATTGTAAGGAACTGTCTTATCCTTTCCTTCATGCTGATCACATTTAAAGGGTTATTTTTTCCTCCCATTTCGTTAAAGAATGGTACTCAAAGAGAACAAACATTAGAAGTATGGATATTTTGGAGATGTGCAGTTACTGATAAAGATTATAAACGCTTTCTTTATAATGCTTTATTTACCAAAGGGTGCATTTAGACCTAATTTTGTGTTCCATCTTTATCTCAAAATTCTCCTCGTTTTTGCTTTCTTCCTTTTCTAGGCTCTAATGAATTACATTTTTCAACAAAGCATTATAAATCAGATTACATGGTGGAATGGTATTCAAAGAGGTTAAGTAATTTGACTTAGTCCACAGCCAAGTGAAAGTCAATATGAGGAAAGTCCCCCCCCACCCCCAAATCTAAGCCTGGATGACTCCAAAGTATTTGTTATTTTCACTGTATGTATAATACTGTTTTGGTGTTAAGAACCCAAACCATCCATACTCACACAACTTGCCATCTATATTAACATGATTGTACTATTTGACGGTCTTTACTGACTTAACTTTATTATTCCACTGTTTTTTGTCAACATGATTTTACTATTCTAGGAAACTCTTTCCCAGGGAGATGAAATAATTATATTGCTCAGCATCAGGAACTTTGTGGAAAATTCCATTTATTTTTATTTTCTTTATTGATGTGTAATTGATTTGCTTCCCTGATGGCTTAGTGGATAAAGAATCTGCCTGCAATGCAGGAGACACAGGAGACACAGGTTTGATTCCTGTATCTGGAAGATCCCCTTGAGGAGTAAATGGCCACCCACTCCAATATTCTTGCCTGAAAAATCCCATGGACAGAGAAGTCTGGTGGGCTACAGTCCAAAGGGTCACAAAGAGTCAAACATGACTGAGCGACTAAGCACGTAGCTGATTTAAAATGTTGTGTTAGTTTCAGGTGTATAAAATATTGATTCAGCTATACATATATATTTATTCTTTTTCATTATAGATTATTACAAGATACTGGATTTAGCTCCCTGTACTATACAGTAGGTCTTTGCAGTTTATCTATTTTATATGTAGCAATGTGTACTTGTCAATCCCAAGCTTCTAATTTATCCCCATTCCCCTCTCTCTTTGGTAACCATAAGTTTGTTTTCCACGTCTGTGAGTCTGTTTCTGAAAGCTCTGTTGAAATGAGCATCACATTGTTCAGTTACTGAATGTGTGCCTGTGTGCTAAGTCACTTCAGTCGTGTCTGACTCTTTGCGACCCTATGGGCTGTTGCCTGCCAGGCTCCTCTGTCCATGGGATTCTCCAGACAAGAGTACTGGAGTGGGTTGCATAGCCCTCCTCCAGGGGATCTTCCTGGCCCAGGGATCGAAACTGCATCTCCTATGGCCCCTGCATTGGAGGTGAATTCTTTACTGCTGAGCCACTGGGGAAGCCCTCAGTTATTGAACAGATAGCACAAATGACTTTTTATTCCCCAAGAGCCTTCTGCATGTGTACCAACGTATCCTCCTTGCTTTGTCCACCAATCCTAAACTATTATATTGACATTTCACCTAATTCCTGCCAACCTCTCGCACTGAAAGACCTGTCTTAAACTAGATTCCAAAACGTCACCCACATCTTGACTTTGTCTGTCCGTTCGAATATGCTACTGACACTGTCTTGGAAGCGTTCTGCCGTACTATGGTGCGCAAACATCTCTACCTGCCTTATCCTCAAGTTAGCTTGTTGATATTGTCAAGGATTCAGCTTTCAAAGGTGGTTAGGACTTACATTTCTTTGTTTTGCATGTCTTTGATTTGATTACATTTCTTTGATTTCTCTGATATAACCGCTAGGTGGACATCTGCTGATTAATTCTGAAAGAGACCTCAAACGGTCCCTTTATTTCTGTTCCTAAATCTTCTTCTTAGAGTGTGATTTGAATAAAGTTACTAATCTTCAGTTTTCCTCTCTGGAAGATAGGGTGTTAGTTACAGGGTCGGGGCGAGGCTTATATGTGGCGGTGTCTCTGAAAATGTGCTATGGGTGCTATGTCTTCAACTCAGAATCATCTTGTCATGGTTTTACTTATTCTGCCTTGTGATGCGAATTGTTCAAGGTCAAACAGATATCTGTTTGAAGTCTGGAGGTGTTGATGTATGTATTTCATGTTAGGGATTGTGAGGAATAAAAAGAGAAATAAAAAAGAGAAACAAAACCATTGTTTCTGACCTGAAGGGCTTTACAGTTCTTTATTTTTTCTCCCTTTTTTTGATTGACTGGAATATTACATTTTCTGAACACTTAAGCTGCTTTCTAATATTTGATAGTAATTTAACCCCAAACAAGAATTCAAATTTCTATCATAGTTTACATTTCCATAATGGATTTCTCTTCTCCATATGCCATTTTTTAAAAGAACTTAAAATTTTTTTTTTTCTGCACTGATGGGCATGTGGGATCTTAGTTCCCCAACCAGGGTTCAAACCTGGGCCCACTGCAAAGTGTGGAGGCATGGAAGCATGACGTCTTAAGCACTACCAGGGTAGTTCCTCCATGTGCCATTTTTTACCTCTTTTTTTTGGTCTCACTGTCTGCTCACCATTGCTTTTTGATTGTAATCCCAGGTGTGGGAACTGTGTCAGACTTTCTTTTGTACAGTTCCTAGCAAATGTGTTACATCCTGAGGTTAATGAATGACAAATAATGAATTCTGAATAGTGAGTAATGAAGGAGTCGGCAATGACTGTGGCTGTGTCTGTGTATTCTCTTAAGAGGAATTTCTATGGTTGAGTTGGAAATGGAATGCATGCTTTGGTATTGATTAACAGATGGAATTTTCCTTGCTTTGTTCTGTTCCTATTATTCGGAAAGTTACTATATTCTGAAGAGTCGTCATCTGTAGGACAGCAATTTTTCAGTTCGTGTATTACATCGTCTTCTATAAATCTGCAGCTATTGTTGGGCTCCTATTTTTCTCATATATACTGGGATAAGGTGAATCATGTCACTGAATAGAATCAACCCAGCTTTATCAGAAGCTGAGCATGCTCTTAGATTTTTTTTTTTTTTTTTAATCTGAAGAAAATTTCTCAAAGCTTCTGTTTAGAAACAGTAATTTTCTTCCAAGCTGATCTGAAAGTCCTTAATGTAGTTACTGTGAACCACAGAGAGATGTAAGTGTGTGTGTGTGTCTAAGTGTGTGTCTGTATGTGTGTAAGTACATGTGAACATAGTTTACTTTGTGACTTATTTCTGGTGAAAGATAATATAACTCTGCATGTCTCCTCAGTTTTCCTGGATCAAATATATCCAGATAAGGATGATGATGGTAGGGCAAGGGCCAGTCTTCAGAAGCCTGGGATATTCATGTCATGATTATCATCCTCAGCAGTGGTGACTCTCAGCCTCCCACAGGTACTCCCGAGACGTGAGAACATGACCCAAAGATACAGGCATCTTGCGATGTGAGACATCAGAAGATCTACACCTGCTTTAGAGTGTACAGAGAAGCACAGGGCACACGTGAGTACATGAATATACACCTCCTGGTGGAATAGTTGCGTAAAAGCTCACTTCTGTAAGGGTTTAGATCCTGTCATATGTACCATATTCTAGTTTACTTGTGGGAAGCGTTGGCAAAAATGGACTACAAGGGTTCTAAGTAAAACTGACATGTTTAAATACCAGCTGTTGAAGATCTTCACAGGAACTCCACTGATGGATGGCACTGGGCTGTACCCCAGCCTCTATGAAAGCCTTTTTTCTGGTACTTTAACAGAATGTAATCCACACTTTAGGAAATTTGCAGGAAGTTGGGCTTCCCAGGTCGCTCAGTGGGTAAAGAATCTAACTGCAATGGAGGGGACACAAGAGACACAGATTTGATCCCTGGGTTGGGAAGATTCCCCGGGAGGAGGGCATGGCAACCCACTCCAGTATTCTTGCTTGGAGAATCCTGTGGACAGAGGATCTTGGTGGGCTACAGTCCATAGGGTCACAAAGAGTTGGACATGACTAAAATGAACAAGAATAGGAAATTTGCAGGGAAAGTTTAACGAGAGAGAGAATGGGCCTGTGTGGGTGACATGAATGGTTTTGTCCTCAAGCCGGTTTTCCTGCCCTTCCTCTCTCTCCTGGTGTCTGAGACAGTGGCACCAGCCCTTCTGTAGGAAATGCCCCCTTACATGCCCCAATCGTGGAGTCTGAATGGCAAGGCCATTTCATTATTGATTCTGCTATGGTCACAGATGATGGAAACCCAGGAGTGGGCTTCCTAACTAGCCCAATCAGGATCTTCCCCTGGATGTTTTGCAAACAGAAGCAGGGGAAATATGGAGTGCCCAGATAGTGGCGAAGCTTTGAGATGCCAGGGACAGAAGCAGCTGGGAGCTATGTATGTATTTTTAATAATTTTGGTTTGGAGTATAGTTGCTTGGGGAAGAAAAAAGATGAGATGGTTGGATGGCATCACTGACTTGACGGACATGAGTTTGAGCAAGCTCCAGGAGTTGGTGACGGACAGGGAAGCCTGGAGTGCTACAGTACGTGGGGTCTCAAAGAGTCGGACATGACTGAGTGACTGAGCTGAACTTATAGTTGCTTTACAATGTTGTGTTAGTTGCTACTGTACAGCACAATGAATCACCCACACATATACACGTGGTGCTAGTGGTAAAGAGCCCATCTGACCCATCTGACCCGTAGCAGACCCAAGAGACACAGGTTCAATCCCTGGGTTGGGAAGGTCCCCTGGAGGAGGCCATGGCAGCCCACTCTAGTATTCTTGCCTGAAGAATCCCTTGGACAGAGGAGTCTGGCTGGCTACAATTCATGGAGTCACAAAGAGTAGGACATGACTGAAATGACTTAGCACATACATATATCCCCTCTGTTTTGGATTTCCTTCCCATTCAGGTCACCACAGTGCATTAATTTAGAGTTCTCTTTGCTATGCAGTCTATTCTCATTAATTATCTATTTTATCATTGCTGTTCAGTCGCTAAGTTGTGTCTGAATCTTCACGATCCCATGGACTGCAGTACAGCAGGCTCCTCTGCCCTTCACTGTCTCTCAGAGTTTGCTCAGATTCATGTCCATTGAGCTGGTTTTGCTATCTAACCATCTCATCCTCTGTTGTCCCCTTCTCTTCCTGCCCTCAATCTTTCCCAGCACCAGGGTCTTTTCCAATGAGTCGGCTCTTCGCAACAGGTGGCCACTCACAACAGGTGAGTATTGAACTTCAGCTTTAGCATCAGTATCCATCTTAAACATAGTATCAGTAGTGTATATGTGACAATCCCAATATATTTTCAATACGTGGAAGAAACAGACCAGAAAGAGTCACACATCCGGTGGAGAGAAGCGCAGACTATGAAGAAGTCCCCGGAGGGTACAGATTTCTCCTTCCACTTATACCTAAGCTGTGACTATACTCTGATCTTTTTACTGCTACATGTCTGCCAGTAAAGTCCTGTTTTGCTCAAGCTGGTTTGATTGGGTTTCTGCCACTTTCAAGCAAAAGAGTCTTGATTCATTAGTCCTAAAAAACAACCCAGGGAGAAGTACTTTTTTAGGGACTAGAAAAAAGCAAGTTGATTCTGTTAAATCAAATAAGCTTTCTTTGCTGAAAAAAAAAAAAAAACAAAAAACACCCAAAAAACCGGGTCCACCTGTTTGAGTGGAGTGTGTCTCTACAAAGATTAAATACCCAGTAAGAGTGTGATTAAGCCCTGATTAGTGTCTGCATGAATCTGTTGTGTAAGATCTAGAAGATAATATTAAATTTAAAAACCTGCCACGTATGTGAGATTTAATATTTTATTCATTTCAGCTTTCTCTCTCCCCCATCCTGCCAATGAAATTATTCAATTGGTATGAAACTCAAAGGAGAGTAATGTGCCCAGAAAACACAAGAATTCTAATGCAACCAGTATGTCACTCAAACAAGCATTCGTTTCATACTGTGATGGAGTTTATGCTACACAAGGTAGATCAGAGGCAAGCAGTTTCTTTTTCATTGGAACAATCCTAGATGGTAAGTAGTTACCTACTAATCAGAGAAGGACATACTTATAATTTAAAAATATTTTTAGGACTTCCCTGATGGCTCAGTGCTAAAGTATCTGCTGGTTAATGCAGGAGACATGAGTTTGATCCCTGATCTGGGAAGATCCCACATGCCGTGGAGCAGCTATGCCTATGGGCCATAACTACTGAGCCTGTGCTCTAAAGCCGGGGAGATGCCACTAATGAGCCCCCATGCCTAGAGCCTGAGCTCGGCAACAAGAGAAGCCACAGCGATGAGAAGCCTGTGCTTGTCACTAGAGAGTAGCCCCTGCTCTCTGCAACCAGAGAAAAGCCCATGGAGCAATGAAGACACAGTGCAGCCAAAAATAAATAAATAAAAATTAAAAACAAAAAACAATAGCAATACTTCCAGTACTATTACAAAAAAAAAAAAAAACAACCCAGAAAATTTAAAAAATATTTTAAATTTATAAGATAGCAACCCTAAACACTTTTCAGCCACTTGCCAGTAAGCACAGGCTCTGAGCTTTACTCATCCATCTTGTCACATGATGGGTATCCCTTGAAGCCTACCTCCTTTTGTGTGTGTGTGTCTTTGTGTGTGTTAGTAACTCTTCATGTCTGACTGTTTGCAACCCCATGGACTGTAGCCCACCAGGCTCCTCTGTCCATGGAATTCTCCAGGCAAGACTACTGGAGTGGATGGCCATTCCCTTCTTCAGGGGATCTTCCTGACCCAGGGATCAAACCCAGGTCTCCTGCATGGTGGGCAGATTCTTTACCATTTGGGCCACCCGGGAAGCCCCGCCTACTCCTTAGGACATGGATACTTCTCTGATGTCCAGTTCCAGTATCTATTCCCTCTACCCCTTACCCCACCTTGACATTTTGTTGTGCCTCTAGGTAGCTGTGCCAGAGAAGAATGAGTCCAGACTAGAAACCTAGAGATTAAAAAAAACTTTTCCATTTATAGATTCTAGTGTCTTAGATTAATCTCTCTGCCTCTTTTGTTCATTAGCATGAAGAAAGTATACCATCTCATAGGCTCGTTATGAAACAAAACTTTATTAATTAGTGGGTTAATTAAAAATATTTATTGAGTTACTATTATCTGCAAGACACTCTTTTGGAAGCTGGCAATGAACAAAACAAACCAGTATCTCCAATTGCCTAAAGTTTGTTGTCTAATGATAGACACAGCCCACAATGGGTAGAATACTTACTATGTAAAAGACTGACAAACACTAAGGAAGAAAATACAATGGAGAAGGGGATTAGGAAGTACATTGTGGGCTACACATTTAGATATGTGAGAGGAAGGTGTCACTAAGGTTGGAGTCAGGAAGGACTAGAAGGGAAGAAAGGAGGGGCCAAGCCATGTACATATAAGGGTGAGAGCTTTCCAAGTGGAGGGAACCATGTGTGCCAAGGTTCCAAGATGGAAGCATGTATGATGCATGGGGCAAACAGGAAAGACTTCATTGCAGCTGGAAGGGAGTGAGGTGGAAGAAAGATCCTGGGGACCCTCTTAGGTCCCTAAAAGGATAGTTAGGGAGTTTGGGATGGATATGTACACACTGCTATATTTAAAATAGATAACCAATGAGGACCTACTGTATTGCACTGGGAACTCTGCTCAATGTTGTGTAACAACCTAAGTGGGAAAAAAATCTGAAGAAGAATAGATACATGGGGAATTCCCTGGTGGTCCAGTGGTTAAGACTTTGCCTTCCAATGCAGGGGCTGTGGGTTCGATTCCTGGTCAGGGAACTAAGATCCCACATGCCATGCCATGTGATCAAAAGATTAAAAACATAATAGATACATTGATATGCATAACTGGATCACTTTTCTGTACACCCAAAACTATCAGAATATTTTTAATCAACTATACACCAACATAAAGTAAAATGTTACCAAAAAACCCGTTTGGCCTTCACTCTATTATTATTATTTTTGAAATTTTTTCGGCCTTCACTTTAAATGAGATGGAAAGCCTTTGGAGGGTTTTGCAGCAATTTTGCATGAAAGTACCTAGATCAGTTCTGGCACATGGCACGTGTTCAGAAAATGTTTGCTGGTTGACCCAAGATCTGGTTTGATCCTATCCATCTGCTTCCACTACAACAGGAGCAGGTAGGGTTGGGGTCATGGTCACATTGTGTCATGACCTTTACACTGTGTAGGAAATGCCTCTGGACTTCTCAGGGTTGCCTGCAGCACTAGCCGCTCCTCCATCCCTGTCATTCCTTTGAAAGGCCAGAGCAGGTGGCGCAATGCAGGAGACTGATGTTCCTGCCGATAGCCTGTTAGTTTTGATGCCTTTCTTAGGAACAAATTTGATAGTCATCATATTTCCTCTCGATCCACATGGATAAGAGTTCATTATGTATATTTACCTAGTAGTTTTAGAACCGTTAGGGAAGTTAATTATGCAGTGTTTAAGAGAGCATAAAAATAGAAAAACAGAGTGAGTTGATCAGGAGGAAGAGTCACACCTGCTGGGTCTCTCACATGATCTTGATCCTGAGATACGGTTGTTCCGGGAGGAGAGTTGGCATCCACTGTTGAAAGGGAGGTTTCCCCTGCTTCTCTGTTCACAGATGTTCCTAACTAGCTCTGCTCATCGCTGAGAAAATCAGAAGATTAAGGTCAGAGATGTGTGCAGATTACGACTTACTATTCAAAACAGTAATTAAAAAAACTCCCTTGATACAGTGAGTAAAATAAAAAAAAAAAAAATCTGCAAACTAAAATGTGGCTTTCTTGTTTTGCCTTTTATTTGTTTTAGGAAGGTGTTTAACCAATGCCTGCTAGTTCTGAGTCTTGTTGGTTGACAGTTCTAAACAGGAACTGAATTTAATCTTTTACTTAGCAATGTGTCCATTAATACTGTATTTCTTTTTTCTTAGCACACTTATTTTTATCTCATCATCTTTTTCACCTGCAAAATAATAAGACCTATTGACTCTTTGGTCACAACTGTGTTGGAAAATTTATCAGTGGAGAGTATATTTAAAATGAGAAATCTACAATTCAGTTGAAGAGAATGAATTTCACAGCTATAAGCAATCATTTTATGATTATGACTTATGGCCACGGTGGCAATTATAGTCATCAGATGTGTTTGCAACAAATGGGAGTAAACATCCCTGAAATCATAGAGTTTATTTTTTTTCAAAATAGGCACATTTATTAGTAATGTCTATGAAACATCATATAGAGTATCTAATGCATCTATGGTTTTTACATTTTCAGGGTAACTGTGAGAATGAGATTTGTTGAAATAGATTGATAAAGAAGAAAATTGAAGTAAATAAGATTAGGAGCAGGGCAGATATGAGATTTATACTTTTCTAGACCAGATAATTATGATCAGACTCAGTTTAAATTGGACTCCGTGGAAACTGGTCCTATGAAAGTTGCCTGGGCAAGGCTAATTTGTGTTCAATGAATTTTAGATATTGTCCAATTTCTTTACTTTCTTAAAAACCTGACTAATTGGAAGGAAATGTAATTTGGTATACTATATGAACATTTCTTTTGATGAGTTGAAGTTGGCAGGAATGTGTTTGTCTATTGAAATATGTTGTTAGGCTTGCAGCCCCCCTCCCAGCCTTTGATAATAGCCCTCACCCTCTCATGAGGGAGATGTCCTCCCTGAATTCTTTACCATGAGATTCAGTGAATCTTTTTACAGACCCTTTTCTTCCAGCCATGGTGACTAGATGAAGATGGGCAGATTGGGGCAACCTAGTCCCAAAGCTACAGGCATTGGTTTGGAAATAGGTATATATGACCCAAATTGACCTAAATCAGTTTTCTTCCCCACACCCCCCTTTTTTTTTTTTTAAATTGGAGCCAATTAAAGACTACTAATGCTTCTTGGAGGCCAGAAGTTGCTGGAAGACACATGCCCTGTGTGGAAGATATAGGCCTGTATTGGAGAATTGCAGGAGATGCATGATGAATTGTCAGGAGAGACAAAAAGCAGAGGGAGAGTTCTGAACTTGAACTACCTCTGGGTCCAGCTAGACATCCAACTCTGGAGATGGAGTTGGCACACTTTTGTTTTTATGGCTGAGGTCTGGATTTTTGAGAAAAGATTGCCTTGTATCTCTGATTCCTTAGATGTTGGACAGTACTTTTCATATTCATTTAGAAATCTTGGTAAAAACCCAAAGACAAGTTTATCTCACAAGTGGAGTTGAGTTCTTAAATTGCTTCTTTGTGTTTATTAGTGATGGTTGAAAATACCTTATGTCTGTCTTTCATTCAGATACAGCTAATATGCTGCTTATGTAATAGATGTTCTAGAAGCTGAAATTACCAACAGGCTATCTGGAAGATAGCTGAAAATATGATCTTTAAACTTTTCAGTGTGTATTTTTGTATTGCCAGTTCTCATTTTATATATATTTATTTTTATAAAGAGGATTCCTGCTATGATAACCAACAAGGGTTTAGCCTTACATCTGGACATTTTTATTATGCTGCATATATCTGTGGTCATGTAAAAACATAAACTATATGTTATAACACACACACACACACACCTCTGCACTGAAATCCATCATGATGCAATTTGCCATTATTGGAATTAAGTAATCCTTGGCTTATCACAGGCTCTGCAAAATATACTAAAGATACATGCAAGCTTACTGGTAAATTTTTTAAAGTCAGTTTAGATGATTTTTTTGTTGCAAAAAGTCCATCTTGCACTGGCTTTTATGCTGGCCATTTAGGAAAACAATTACTATCTGTGGCCTGCCAGGAGTCTGTGAAGCGTCCCACAGTCATCAATGTTCATATGTAGATGACATATTGCTATCTTGGACATCAACAGATGCAGCATTTTCAAACGGTACAGAAAGTAATGGTGCCTGACATTTCTAGGTTGAAAGCCCTTCTTTGTTTCTTGCACTAATGGAAATAGATTCTTGTGACCTTCTTGTTTACTTCAAGATTGTATGTAAATATTTCAATAAAGTAGGGAGGTTTCTTCCTACTATCTCATGGAGGTTGGGAAATAAAGCTGAAGGGAGAAAGTTGCCAGACAAAGTAAAGATTTTAAAAACAGTTTAAATTCTATGTATCAAAGATAGAATAAAGATACCAGTAGTACTATTTTGTTTTGTAGATGGTGAATTCATACATTTCCATAAAAGACTAAAGAATAAAATACTTCTGAATAGAGATATTGAAACAGCTGAAATACACCTACTCCTTGGTAGCATTTCATGTTTAGGTGTTGTTTTGTTTCTGAGGACAGAATAAAAATCCCATTACTCTGATTCTGAAGAGAAGAGTACTCGCAAGGTCGGACGGGGCAGCATTAGCATCTAGGAGTTTCACAAAAGCCCACTTTAATCAGGGTTTCTCTGGTGGCTCAGATGGTAAGGAATCTGCCTGCAATGCAGGAGACTAGGGTTTGATCCGTGGGTCAGGAAGATCCCCTGGAGGAGGGCATGGTAATGCACTCCAGTATTCATGCCTGGAAAATCCCATGGACAGAGGAGTCAGGCAGAGTCTCATAGGGTCGCAAACAGTCGGATACGACTGAGCGGCTTAGCACACAGGCACCTTCCATAGACCAGGAACAGTGGAAGGTCCTAGAAATACATTGAGGAGCAAAACAGTCTAGACCCCCGGCAATGCATGATAGCCCTTTGTCCTGCCATGCACAGAGATGTATCGTGTCCTCCTATAACCTGGTCCCATTTAAGGCATATTTCTCCGGTTTTAAATAAAGCAAAGTGTGACATGATTGAGCCGATCATTGGGTCCTTAGAACCTGAAATGTTCTCTTGGTGGCTCCAGTCCAAAGAGTGAACTATTTCGACTGCGTCACTTCACTGGGTATAGGAATCAATATGGTTTGATTGGTATTCATTCATGCCTGAGATTCTCCTCCAAACTTGAAGTGGAATAAGAAATAATTACTACATCTTTGGAAACCATCAAAGCTCTAGGATGACTGTGAATGCTGAAATAATTGTATGATGCCTCTGTCTATTATCTGCTAGGTCTCTGTTTGCAGCATGGCATCTTGGGTCTGTGTTCTTGGAAGATTTAGGGTGTTCTTTAGTGATTAGGACCCATTGTGCTTATGATAGCTATTCATTCTCGTTTTTCAAGATGGATGTGTGCATGAATTAGGCTGGATTGAGTTTCCTTTCTCTTTCCAGGTGAGCTTAAAAATCCAGGGGCGGGGTAGGGGTGGGGGCCCACAACAGAGCAGGGGAATCAGATGCACCGTCCCCACCTCCCGTTTTCATCTCTAAGTGATGCTTTTCACTATGTAAGTGCAGCCACCGCTTGTTGTGAGCCCCGAACAAAGAATCCTGCTGTAGATTTCAATGTGTACAGACCATAATGTGCTGCTTTCTTGATAATGGGCTTTTGGCATTGAAATGAAAAGCAAACATATCATTAAGAAAGCGCTCCATAAAAACTGTCTGTCATATATCTTAAGCTTCATTAGTTTAGATTAATGACTGACTTGATATACATGACAATAGGTGAAGCAAATCTTTGTTTATTTATTGACAATTAAATGTGGCGGTGACATGCATAAACAGGCTTCCCCCTGATTAGTTCCATGTTTTAAGTAACTTCGTGTTATAAAACTTGTTAACTACAATATCATTTTATTGAGCTCTGCTGGGTGTATGATGTGATCTTCACTGAAAGGCATCAATATTGCAGCCATTCCTGGCAGTCACTGGAGCATTGTGCTCGCAGATTGGAGTTGATATCTCATTGTACAAATTCAGGGACCCAGAAAATGCCCAGTTATTGAGCCTCTGCCCTGGCAGGACAATGTTCTATTCACGGAATCTGGGTGTAAGGTCACAGACAGAAATCTGATGGAAGGATAAGATTCAAATTCATTTCAAGGTTTTGCCAAGGACCTTCCTGAAATTATGTGTTTGGAAGGCATGGAGCTTTTCCCAGAGTATCCTAACAAAATAATGCTTCATAATGCAACTCAAGGGAATCTGTAAATAAATATAGCCCATTCTGATTAGGAAGCTGCTCTAAGACTAAGTAAGCTGATCTTTTAAGAAGATGCTGATAAGTCTGATATTGTGTGGCTTCAGATGACATAAGCCCACTGGTAAGAACACCTCTGTAGCAGATGTACCGTTTTAGGGAAGAAGAATGAGGAGGAAAAGGGCAGAGGGGTACATGGCATAAAATGTGTCTGCCTGTTAGCCTCCACTGAAATATTTGTGGTTTGCCTTTCCATGAATTCCAGAGTCGGAGGCTGTCAGGGATAATCAGCCCTTCCCATCACGGACACCCCGTGGCTCTCCTTAATAGCTCCCTTTTATGTGCCTTCAGACCTCAAAAATATATTTAAAAAAAGATTTATTTCGAAGGAGGCATAAAATAAAGTCTGTGTTGCAGTGGAGTATTACAGATGATTTCTGGACTCCATTCTGCGCCATTAGGCTCTCTGTAGAATTTTCATATAAAGTAAAAAAAAAACTCTCAGCCAGCTTGAAAGAAAACTCCTTTGAGAAAAGAAACCAGCTTACTCTACAAAGCCATTCACAAAATCATCTGAAGGCAGATCTCTTTGGACGCTGGAGACCAGGGAAGCACCTTTGCTTTCCTTAGGGAACACTGGGCAAGAACTGAAAGTCTGAATGGAAAGAATGCAGAGTTAAACTAAGCAATGTCTCATCTTACCTTGTTGTTGTCTGACTCTTTGTGACCCTATGGACCATAGCCCACCAGGCTCCTCTGTCCATGGGATTTTTCAGTCAAGAATATTGGAGTGGGTGGCCATTTCCTTCTCCAGGGATCTTCCTGACCCAGGGATTGAACCTGCATCTCCTGCATTGGAAGGTGTATTCTTTACAGCTGAGCCACCAGGGAAGCCCTTCATCTTACCTACAGCCCTCCTCCATAACAAAGCTCACACACCAACCTTGTCCTAAGATAACTTTGCAATTGTTTTGTTCGTAAGTGCTATTACTATTTTGTTTAATATGCAAAATGAACCCCTGTGCTATAGAGGGTACTGAAACTCTGCTTCTTGAATTACTCTTTTCCTTTTCTTTTCATTGAATAAGCCATTCCTTCCCTCCTCACTCAGTCCTCCACCCCTACCCAATCTACATTACAACCTCATGAACAGTCACCTTAGCCTGTGAAGTTCGAGCTGGTGTATCTTTCCCTGCAGACAGGGGCTTCAGATGGCAGCACTTGAACTTTATATGGGGTATAAACAATAAAAATACGGAATTACTATGTTTACAAATGAAACTAATATACGAAGTCAACTATACTTCAATACAAAAAAAAGTGAAACTTACCCTTGCTTTATATCCATCTTCTACAAGTTTTGCCCTTTGGGTTAGTGCTAGGCCCTCCCAGAGGAGCAAGATGAGCACTGGAGGTCTGGGCTCATGGCTCAGTGGGAAAGAATCCACCTATCAATGCAGGAGATGTGAGTTCAACCCTTGGATGAAGAAGATCCCTTGGAGAAGGAAATGACACCCCACTCCAGTAATCTTGCCTGGGAAATCCCATGGAGACAGGAGGCTGACAGGCAACAGTGCGTGGAGTCACCAAGAGTCATACATGACTTGACGACTAAGCAACAAACTCCTGCAAGGGCTGTGGATGAACATGGGCCCTGGGGATTAAAAAGTAACCTATTCCATATACTAATGCAGAGGTGTGGAATCTAGAAAAATGGTACAGATGAACCTATTTGCAGGGCAGGAATAGAGACATAGACAGGTGAATGGGGTGGGGGTGAGAGGTGGGTGAGATAAATTGGGAGAGTGGCCCTGACATACATACGCTACCATGTATAATAGCTAGTGGGAAGCTGCTGTAGCGCACAGAGAGCTCCGCTTGGCACCCTGTGATGATCTAGAGGGGTGGGATGAAGAGAGGTGGGAGGTCCAAGAGGGAGGGGCTATATGCATATGTATAACTGATTTACTTCATTGTACAGCAGAAACTAAACAATATTGGAAAGCATCCATATTCCAATAATAATAATAAAAAGAAACCTTTACCTGCGCCCTAGCTGTTGACTCTCTCCTTTCTTCTTCCTGGATTTAAAGACTTGAAAGTCCTGCTAAAACAGTGATGTGTTGAGCTTTGGGTTTTTCAGGCCCTTCATTGCCGAGCAGTTCTCACCTGATAGTCACTGTCATAAGCTGGCACTGAAGAGCACTTCAGTGACTAGCCCCTTGTTTCTTTTCATGGTAAGCCCCATAATTATTTTTCAAATGACACCCTTCTAGTACAGGAAAGTCTGTTTACATTTGGAAAGAAAATTGCTCAGAGTTTTCAGAACCTTGGAAGATGTTCACTATCCCTGTAAAATGTTTGTGGGTCTATTTATTTATCTACATGTTGAAACTTTTTCTTCTTTGTGATTTTGGAAACATGTTTAGAATTTCTGTTTTCATATCATATCAGTATCTTTTGTAAAGAAACAGCAGTCTTTGCAAATTTATCTATGTTTACGAATCACAGTTTTTAAATAATTGGGAGCTGTTAGACTGTCATATATATCTGAAATAATGTAAGGAAACTGGTTTCAAGATTATTGGACAATGGTGCTGTAAGTAACACACAGTTATATAAAAAAGACTAGTTGGTAAATTTTTGTATTAGACCAGTCATAGCAAGAGAGCTCTCACAAACCAAGATCCTTTCCCAGCCACAAAATTAAATGTGAAACATCTTCAACTTCAAGATAATAAATAATTTTCTTCAAAACAAGCAAAAGGACATGTTAGGCTTTCCTAATGCCTGATTGAACTGAAACTTAAACATTTTTTTCTGTGAGAACTTTTGTTATATTTGTCCCCGTTTCACAAATGCTGCATCATAAAGCTTGATTTGCCTGTTAGAAGGAGATAGTCACACACTAACTAGCAACCATTTTTTTTCCCCCTCAGATGCTTTGCTTATGTTGGTTTGCGCTCCTTTGTTCCCAAGACTCAGCTTTCCTTACAAAATTGCATCTTCTCTTCTTGTTGTGGTGTTCTGAGAATTAGAATGCAAATGATCATTTACAAATTGAAGGTTAACAGAGAAATGCATTGTACTTGCGATTTGATGAGTAAAAACAAATCACAAAATAAGAACAAATAGCAGTATTATCCCATAGGAAAGAGCCTTGTGTATTGATCTATTATTTCCCAGCTTGAAATGTGCCACTATTGTGGTTCCACTTGATTATGAACCTTTTTATCACTTCCCTTGGTTGATTCAACTTGAGTGCTTCTGACATTTGCTAAGTTCCTCACTTATTCTGCTGAGCAGCAGGGGAAACCTTGTTAATGAAGAAATAACAAGCTGAAGATGTGAATAAATATTTAGCTGATTGAAAGTAGGTATACTGTTAATTTTTTTTAATGTCGACAACTGAGGAAACTCACTAACATGCTTTGCTTGTGTTAGCTAAAAATGGGCTCTAGTGGAGTTTTTTACTGAACCACAGGGCACTTTCATTTCCTGATTCTATTATAAACTAAGTGGCCACCTGAACCTACCAATGAACTTGTTCTATTGTGTTTTTCTATTTTTAATCCTGAAAGAGTAAACACATTTCTCATCAGATGTGTTACAGAGTCCCGTCCATTGGAGAGATTTATGAAGGTGCCACTGGGTTATTACAGAATCATTCATTTATAAATGCGTCCCCTCCTGAAAGGAAACTATAAATGATAGCAGTGTTTTCATCATTCCACAAATCTATATTATAAAGGGGTGCGGCTATTTTTTTTAATACTTGCTACAGTGGCGTGAAAATAATTTGGATTCTATGCTGGCTTAGGCAGTGGTTTTTGTCTTAAAATACAATTCAGTTCTGGTCTCATAATGAAGGTGATGTTTTATGGGACTCGTTGCAGCTCTATGTAAAAGCAGGATGGTTCCTGGAAGATTCAAGAGTTAATTAATGACAAGAGCTCTCTGGGCTTGATTTAGCTTTTCAAGGAACGGTTGCTGTTGGACATGGGTGCCCAGTGGAAGCTGCTCAATTTTCTCCCACGGTGTCCTAATAGGTTCTGTCTCCGAGAGAGAGCTTTTTGTGTGTTTTATTTTAAAGACATGAATCTATATATGCTTCTAGAGCATTTTTAGTCCATGTCATTTAATGTCCTGATCCCATGGTATTTGAAGCTATCTTCCAAAGAATATTCCTAATACCAAATTCTTTTTTTTTTATTAAAAGGAAATGTTAGATTTTTATGTTATATCAAAAGACACATGTTTAATATAAGCTCAGGAAACAATTGTATTTGTGGAACAAAGAGAAGATAATCAACAAACATCTATTGAATGGTTCATTGATTTCAATGCATCACGAATTTGGATTCTGATAAGGTGAAAGTTTTAGAGATCTTCTTTTGATGGAGAAATTGCTAGGGATATGACTTGTTGATTGTAAAGGGGCCACAAAACTAGTATTCATGAGCTGAACAGATCATCAAAACCTCGTAAGGAAATCTTTAAATATCTAAACGAAAGTGAAAGTCTCTCAGTCCTGTCTGACTCTTTGCAACCCCATGGACTACACGGTCCATGGAATTCTCCAGGCCAGAATACTGGAGTGGGTAACCTTTCCCTTCTCCAGGGGATCTTCCCAACCCAGGGATCTAACCCAGGTCTCCCACATTGCAGGCAGATTCTTTACCAGCTGAGCCACAAGGGAAGCCCATTATATACCACTTGATATATATAAAATATGTGCAATGTATATATAAATTATAAAGCATAATAAATAATAATTTGGGTAACTCTACCTCCTAATTTAAGCAATTTCTGGTATTGATAGACTACCCAGAATATAAGTATTCTATCATCCTTGGTAGCTAGTGTCATTTTTTTTGGGCATACCATATATCTTTTGAGGTCTTAGTTCCCCAATCAGGGATTGAACCCAGGCCCTGGGCAAGTAAGAACTTGGAGTCCCAAACACTGGATCACCAGGAAATTCCTGAAGCATCATAATTTTTTTGCTCCAATTATATATAATCCAGCGAGTTATTTTCTTAGTCTACTACATTAAAAAATGCACTTAATCCAATACCAAAATCTTGATAAAGGTTCTTCTTTGGACAGATGTATGAAGAGTGAAGATGAGGAAGCCCCCAGTGCATTTGGTCATGAATATCAAATCTTAAACGTCTGCTTTTGTGTGCAATAGTATGTCCAAAGTCATAATGGCTAAGGTTGGAGGGTAAACTTAGAATTCATATAGCCTAAGAACCCCAAGAGATGCTTGAATGCCCTCGCAAGTATCCTAGTAAAGTCTCCAGCTAAATAAATAACCCCAGGCACAAGGAGCAGACATCTATTTCTCAGAGAAGTCTGAACAATTTTGCACTGCCATTGCTGTTGCAAAGTCCCTTTTTACCCTGAGCTAACATTTACCCCTTCTTACTCTTACCAAGATCTTAGTTCTGTCTTTTGTGCCTCGACAAAACAGGTATCCTATTACTCTGCACACAGAAAAAGTGAAAGTGTTAGTCACTCGATTGTGTCTGATTCTTTGTGACCCCATGGACTGAAGCCCGCCAGCCTCCTCTGTCCAGGGGATTTTCCAGGTGAGAATACTGGGGTAGGGTTGCCATTCCTTTCCCTAGGGATCTGGACCCAGAGATCAAGCCCGGGCCTCTTGCATTGCAGGCAGATTCTTTACTGTCTGAGCCACCCACTACCCCTACTAATACTTGAAAGTAGCAGTGATATTTCTCTTTTATATACTAAATGTCCTTTAGTTTTTCTAGATTGGTGTTTCTAACTTCACTTGAGATTCATTGGGGGAGATTAAAATGCAGATAGTCATACAGAGTGAAGTAAGTCAGAAAGAGAAAAACAAATACTAACACATACATGTGGAATCTAGAAGAATGGTACTGATAAACCTATTTCCAGAGCAGGAATAGAGATGTAGTCATAGGGAATAGACATGCAGAAGTTGGGGGAAGGAGAGAGTGAGATGAACTGGGAAATTAAGATTGATGTATATACATTACCATGTGTAAAACAGATAGCTAATGGGAACCTGCTATATGGCACAAGGAGCTCAGCTTGGCGCTCTGTGACCTAGAGGTGTAGGATGGGGGTGGTGGTGGGAGGTTCAGGAGGGAGGAGATATATGTATACTTAAAGCTGATTCACCTCATTGTACAGCAGAAACTAACACAGCATTGTAAAGCGATTATACTCCAATAAAAAAAGAAAATGCATGTAGTTTCCCCAGAGTATTAGATTCAGTAAGTTTGTATTAGGGTCCAGAAATCTACCCACCCCAAAAATATAGGTACTGTTATTGTTCATGTTTTACAAATGAGGAAACTGAAACAGGGGCTGTGAGTAATTTGATCAGAGGCTCAGTCTTGTGACAGAGCTATAATCTGAACTTCAGAATTTAACCAGAGGCTTTCAGGGTCATCATTGTGAGAAGGGGCATAAGAGAGCGATAAACAGTCAAGGATCTTGAATTATAAAAGAACTTTGGACTTAATTTACCAAATAGTTATGAGTAGTAGTAGAATAGTAATCATTATCCTTTAACATCCTGAATGTTTGAATTCACCATAGTGCTTATTGGGGCTTCCCAGGTGGCGCTAGTGGTTAAGAACCAGCTTGCCAATGCAGGTTCGATCCCTGGGTCAGGAAGATACCTTGGAAGAGGGAATGGCAGCCCACTCCAGTATTCTTGCCTGGAGAATCCCATGGACAGAGGAGCCTGGTGGGCTATGGTCCATGGGATCGTAAAAAGTCGGACGTGACTGAAGCGACTTAGCACAGCAAAGTGCTTACTAAATAAATCAGTGTTTCCTGAGCTTTCTTAGAACTCAAACTCTGCAAGATTTCAATAATTTTGCTCAAGATAAGAATGAAAACAAACAAAAAAGGAGAGATTTAGTCTATATAAATTTGTGGAGTAGTAGGTTAAAAAAAGCTAAGCAAGTTTCCTAACTGTAATACTCACCAGAGACTTTAATATGTTAATCTCTATTTTTACTCTCACAGCATAATACATCATGCGGGATTCTCAAATTTATTTGACAAAGGAAGGTTTCTGTTGCTCTTCCTTGCTTTTTTAAAGGAAGATCTCAAGAGGGAAGTATCTCAGAATATTTTTTAAGGAATCCGTGCTAAGGTATGCATTGAACATTTGAACACAGATCAGCTATAACTTCTGGTCAAGTACAAGTCGAGCTCCTAGGAGGTCCCTTACAAAAGTTAGTTTCCCAACAGCACTGAAGTAGGCATGACTTTAGATTTTTTAAAACCTACTTTCCACGAAAGAGTGCACGTAGGCAGCCTTACAAGTCTTTGTGGTAGACGAGTCTGGAAATAAGCTGGAGCCGGGAGAGCTGCAGAAGTTGGAAGCATTGTCCAGATGGAAATAAGAGATCAAGGGCAGGCATTAAGATTTCAAGCTATTGCAGGATCCTCAGCTCAAGAAGATTAGAACATGGTATTAAGGAAATGGTGAGATAGTGGTGTGCTTGAGACATACAAAAATCATTAATGGGAAATAGTAAAGCTTGGCTATTGGGAGTGAAGGGAAGAATAACTGAGGAGGAATTCAGGTCTGAAGACTGTAAGACTAGGGAAAAAATATTAATGCTGATAGAAATAGGAGAGTTTGGCAAGTTATACAAGATCCTGGGCTGAGATCACTAGGGAAGGGAACAAGGGATAAATCTTCATTGAGAACTTACCATATACTCAACATTTAGTCCCTTTTATCAAAATCTACAAAGTTTTGAGAAAGCATCACATAAACCAGATTTCTCTGCTTGAAGGAGCTGGCAGAGTCTTGAGTTCTAGCCTTCTTGACTATGCACCTTCTTGTGGCTCTGAGAACCCCCTAACACTTCTCAGAGCACATCAGGAACATTGTTGATTAATTTCAACCCAACATGTTGAGTTTGAGATGATGGCAAACTAGTCAACTGTGAGATGTTTCATTGTGAGTTTGAGAACTGCTGTCGAAAATAGTTAATGTGATTCCAAATGTAAAGCCACTTACTGCAGTCAAGATAAATAATCAGTAAATGCTCATATAAATACATTTCTTGCAAGAGTTTTGAATAGCAATCCTTTGAGACCTGGCATTTTAATATTGACATGAGAGATTTAATATTTAAAGAGACAAGGCTCTTTTATATTATGATGTGGTTGAATATTTCTATGTTCATGTGTATATATATTTGAATATATATGATTGACTATTTTTCCATCCTCATCTAATGAATCACTTAATCCCATGCTTAATTTAATGAAGAATATTCTGTCACAGGAAGAAGAACAATCATCGTGAAAAAACTGAACTCCCCTCATGAAATTTGGATTTTGAGAGTTTGGCCTAGAGCATTCATATAAAGAAATGCTATCTGTGAAATTCACATATTTTATTTCTTAAACTATGTATGGTGGTGGTGGTGGTTTAGTAGCTAAGTCATGTCCGACTCTTGTGACCCCATGGACTGTGGCCCACCAGGCTCTTCTGTCCATGGGATTTTTCCAGGCAAGAATACTGGAGTGCGTTGCCATTTTCTTTTCCAGGTTCAGACCCAGAGATCAAACCTGTGTCTCCTGCCATTGGCAGGTGGATTCCTTATCATTGAGCCACCTGGGAAGGCCATCAGACTATGTATATGTCATCTTAATGCCCAAACAGAAACACTAACTCGTACAGAAGAGTCTCAGTAAATGTCTCTTCCCCAATTTTGTTTCTAATTTACTTAAATTTCAGGAATAATGGCAATGTATATCAGTTACACTTGTAGAAGATATAAACTTTATATGTAAATGAATTTAATGGACAGTCTTAGAGGATACAAGACTTTGCTGTTCAGTTTGATCCTGATACTGGGAAGCAAATTTAGAACTGTTGATGGATATCATCCTTAGGTTCAGTCATTGCCAGATGTTAACTAAACTATAAAAGCATCATTTGACTATGACAACCTGTTAGCTAGAGGGATTATCAGATTAAAAATGGAACTACACTCATTACTGAATCAACAGTATATGTCAACAATGCTTTCCAGGTCATGTATAATAAATATGAATATTATCTTGGATGAACGATTGATTTTATGTAACACGGAATGTTGAGAGAAAGTTTTGACTTTCATCCTGTTCATAATCCTTGCTAGTGAAAATAATGTTACATCAGTGTTTTTCTAGTCTTATTAAGAGGCAATGTTGCTGTAATTCAACGGAACTGAGTCAGTTCTTAAAATAGAGATGTTTGTGGAGCGTAGAAAGACAATTCATCAGCCTTAATGGAAATATCGTGCAAGACTATCCAGCTCTTCTTATTCCAAATTTGTATTCATAAAGCAACCTCTGCTTTTATAATTTGTTTTCCTGAGGGAAATTTATCTACAGGGATTGGTTTTGCAAATAGCCTCCTTTCATCAGCCAGGTAGGTCTGTCTTTGTAAACTGTTGAAATTACATCTGGTTGATAATGTCGTCTTTTGTACGTGTACTTAGCTCCAGTGTTCCCTTTTAGCTTGACCAATAATAAGTGCCCTTCAAAGCACAGTTTTGGGCTCTGCCCTCCCTAGGCCAGAGCCAGGAACTATCCCTTCTAGCAAGCATTGTGGGGAGCAGCCAGATGGTCTACTTTTCTGACGTTTTTAAAGCTTGTCAGTACCATTTGTCTTATCTATGATTTACTGAAAAAAGAAGAGATGAATTTATGACATTTCTAATGCAAATTAGTTTTGGGGAGATTTCTGATTCTTTGTGTTGGCAGAGCTGTGGATCCTTTTATGGACCTATGGTAAGACCATCCCATCCCATTGATTCCTACCTCCTGGTAATCTAATTCTTTCATGCTGACCATAAGCCTGGACGCTTGACTTGTTTTGGCCAATAGAACATGAGCAGGTGAGACACAAGCAGAGCCTGGATAAACCCTTGAACAATCATGCCCAGTTGGAAAGCTATCTTTTGGAAGCCAGTTGCCATGCTGTAGGGAAGCTTGTGCTAGATTCAAACAGTGATAAATCAAGTGGTAAGACGTGCTGGAGGGTGAGGTCATCTTAAATATTCCAGCCCCAGCCATCACCCCAACTGAGAGTGCAACATCAGAGCTCAGCTCCATCCTCGGAAGCGGAAGATAAGCCTAGCTGAGGGCAGTTAACCTACAGACTTGTGATCACTACTAATTCATTATCCCTTTAAGCCAGTAGGCTGTGTTGAGTTGTTCTGTTGCATGAAGTGAAGTGAATTCGCTCAGTCGTGTCCGACTCTTTGCGACCCCATGGACTGTAGCCTATCAGGCTCCTCCGTCCATGGGATTTTCCAGACAAGAGTGCTGGAGTGGGTTGCCATTTCCTTCTCCAGGGGATCCTCCCGACCCAGGAATCAAATCCGGGTCTCCCACACTGCAGGCAGATGCTTTACCGTCTGAGCCAACAGGGAAGCATAGCAATAGATAAACAAAACATGGTTATAGATCTCTTTATCTTAAGTGTATCGGTACTGAATATTCGAAGGAAACGGTGTCTAATTTCAGGGGATGGCTTAGTGAGTGGTACATATCCAAAGTCCCTTAAACCCATCGCCCCTCCTCTTTCCATACGTGAATGGTATTGCGCTGCCATCTGGTGGCAAAAACTAACTGTCCTGGATGATTCATGGAATCCAATGAGCTCATCAAGTAGCATCACTGTTAAAATGTGAAAATGCACACGTGAGCCAGAGAACTCCAGAGAACCAAAACTAATAGGGAAAAATGCTTTGTGAGGTGACAGTGGCGACACTGACCCAAGTGTGTGCCAAGCACGAGGACCCTGCGGCCAGTGACTCTTCCCTCCTGGTCACCCGAGCTGCTGTGGCCTCCAGGCAGATTCAGCATTTGGGAAGCCAGCGGCCTCTCATCTCATCCTTTCTACTAGACCAGGGAAGAGAGGACTGATACTCACAGGTGAAACCTGAACTCATGCTTCTTCCTTCATCACAGGGGTGTGAGGTGGTGAAACGTTCCCTAGTCCCCTCAGAGATTCGCTCAACCCTTTTGATGTGGACAGAGGCTGCTATGAGTGGGGTGGAGAGTGGGAGGGCAGTGGAAAACGCGAGAGTTTTCAGGTGCTGATTTCATCTGAGGTTACCTTGCTGTTCTGCTGACATCAGCGGGAACCCATACTTTCAGGAGGCAAAGCAAGAAAGCTGCTGTTAGTGACTCGGCAGACAAGGCCAGCTGCCCTCTCAATGCCCTGGGCTCCGCCCTCATGTAGCCGAGGTTGTGTTGATTTGGGTCCAGGGTTTTGCCACTAAGAAGATCTTTTCTCTCCCAAGATAAAGAGACAACCCAAAGACTTTGGGGGCTTGAAAAATATATACTGCATAAACACCACAGATTTCTTTCAAACATTACTATTCCATCAAAGAAAAATAAATCATTACGTTTTCATTGTGTATTTACCACCAAGATACATCAACACAACACCTATTGTAATAAGTAGTAGGTGTTTATTTGTGCTCATGCTAAGTCTAGAAAGGAAAAAAAAAACTTTCTTCCAAGTAAAATGATTTTATCTGAACTTAGGATATTGAAGGAAACATAGTACTTATCTTTTCAAGTTGAAGCAAATTTCTCTTAACATAATATATATTACAATAATAGCATCTAGTTAAGATTTCATTATGACATTTCAGTTCAATATAATACACAATCCTTGCCATGTTTTTATAAAACATTACTTGGTATGAGATATTCACATTAACTACAATTGCTGAAATGACTGATGTTTAAATCTAGCGACAGTTTCTATCATTATTAAACTTCATTATAAAATGAAGTACGTGGGTGAAATTGTGGCTTGATGCTTTTGTAATTTGCTCTCTACCTTTTCAATGTACTTTTCAGTTACATCAATTGAATCATTTCATCTTATAGATGCAAAGATGAAGGAAAAGAACAAAAACATAGCCATTAACGGAAGCAGTGCAAATGTGCATAGTTAATGGAAACCATTTTGACATTTTGTATTTGATTCTATGGTGTACCTACTCAAACAATTTCAATGGCATATTAGAACAAAATGCTACATTGTGCTCTTCTCTAAGAATGCAAGTAATAGACTTCAAAAATTACCTTTTCACTGAAAGTATTATCTGCTGGAAATGAAGAAATGTTTTACATTATGAGAAGCTAATAGCAGCGAGAGGGAGCAATGGGCTAGCATGATAACTCAGGCAAGGGAGGGGCTTGACTCTTTACAATCCAAAACCTAGTTTTTCATTTCATAAAGCATAACAACAATATTTCTCTTCAGATTCCTGGCCTCTTTTTTTTTTTTTTCTGACGGCGTTGTTTCTAACCCAAGTGAAGGCTTATGCTGGTCAAGATGGAGCCCAGAATGTAAGGCATAATAATCGCTTTTGAATATGTTCGACTTGGCTCTGGGGAAGAGGCTTGATTTATAAAAATAAGTAGAAATTTTTTAAAATTCTGAGCATCAGAAAAATAGCTACTCAGTCCCCATTGGACATACTAACAGGCAGCTCATTTTTTGGGGAATAAACCTAGGTCCCATGGATGCTACTAAAGATGTGGTTCATTAGGGGTATTTTGATGTTGGACTGGAGAGAGGATGCCTACACATTTGAGGAAGTATGTACTCCCAGTTGTCGGAGGTGTTTATACTTTCTATATCCTTCATTAAAGTACTTTCATGTAGAAATCGCTAATTTGATTCCCACAAGAGCTCTGTGAAGCGAGCATTTTTTCTTTCATTTTTTCTCATCTGAAAACTGAAACTCAGAGAGAATAACTGATTTGCACAGCAAATAAGAAACATAACCAGGAAATGAAGCTGCTTCTTGAATCTAAGGAAAAGTGGAGGTGGGGAGAAAAAAGGGGAAATAAATCAATGCTACGAAGCCAAGTGAAAGAATGCTTTGTGTTGGGGTGGGTGTGTTTTCATTCTGTATGTTGACATTGATTTGATGGTGGGAGCAAGTCTGGTTGGAGAGATGTCAGTGATAAACCCTGAAGATGGTTTTGTTTCAGCAACAAGAATATATAAATTAACCAGATGATAGGTGACTTGATATCTGATGGTAGGTTTTAGCAGAATGAAATCTCAAGATCTAGCTTCTTGAATCCTGGGCCTCTGCTCTGCAGCTAACTGCATTGATGTCATAACACACTCTGCCCATCATGTGCAAAACCCCAGTGAACCTCTGCCCTGGTGCCTTCGTCATCTGAAGGAAGAAGGGCAGCAGGAACCAGGTCAGAGCTACAGGGAAACCCAAAGACCAACTTCTACAAAAGAGGGTGGTATGCTTTAAGGAGAGAAGAGCAAGTTCATCACAGCAGCCTTTCCACCACCTTCTACTCTGTACTTTTTCTTGTGTTGCACCTTGCAACCCACGTTTGTAGCTCTTAGTTCACTAAAAGCACCCAGTGGACAATAAAGATTCAGAAAGTCTCAGGATTACCATGGTCCTCGTGACCAAGATGGAGCCTTCTATGAAAATTTACCCTCTTTTCATTGCTTATTAAGTAGCCATAGGCTGGCTGGAAGCCTGCAAGTTATGTAGAGAAAGATAGAGGCCTGAGTACTAAAAAAATCCATTTCTTCAACTCTACTCCAATATAAAATAAAAATTTAAAAATTAAAAAAAGTCCGGTTTCTGGGTTACCTGAGAGAAGAAAATGATAAATGTCTACAAACACCCAAGGTGCCCCACATTTTTAAAACATTTTTTATTAGAGCACAGTGGCTTTACAATGTTGTTTTAGTTTCTGCTTTACAATTCACAGTAAAGTGAATCAGTCATATGTATACATATATCTCCTCTTTTTTTTTTTTTTAATTTCCTTCCCATTTAGGTCACCACAGAGCCCCATATTTTTTTGTATGAAAATAAACATTAGTCAATTCATTGGTTATACTGGTCTTCAACATAAAGCAATGAAGTGATAGCATTAGCTTGCCTGAAATTCTAAATCTTATTGTCCTGGTTGATTCCTAACAGACCTAAAACCACAGTGTGCGTGTGTGTTTGGGGGAAGGGATGTGTGGTATAGAACTTTTTCTTTAGAACGAGCTTCTTCCTTTGCAGAGAAAACTTGCTCTTTCAGAGCAGTCACCAGACCGCTGTATGTTGGAAGAAAGCATGAGATAATAAACATTACTGTACATAGTGTACACCAACAATAAGAGTCCTTTCTTAAATATTCCCATTTCAGATCAAATATCTCAACAACTGGTGTATTTCTCCTGGTTTAGAAGGCACAGTGATATTTCTGAGCTCTAACTCATCTGTCAATTCTGTTTTTAAATTCGACATTCTTTCAATCTTGATGTCTGTTATCTCCAGAGAGGGCAAGCTCTGGCTTCTTTATGAAGAAGCAACTGCCGCATTCTCTGGTTGAGGAAGTTTGTTGCTGTTAGTCACCAAATTGTGTCCAACTCTAGAGACTAATTAACAACTGCTAGAGACTAATTTCCATGAGAGAATATCTGCCATAAGCTGATGAGCTGGTGCTCTTGGTGCCTGTGGGGGACTCACCATCAGTCAGTTGAGTAAGTGGATTATTGCAGAAGGAAAGTGATGTGGTATTCGAGCTCTAAGCAGTGCAGTGATGCTACTCATGGAGGCGAACATGGCAAATTACAAAGCCTCAGGAGAGATGCGAACCTGTGAACTTCGCATTAGTGTGGATACACAGGGAAAGGATGGAAGGTCTGTGCTCATGGTGGCCTTCAGAAGCTCAGTCCCAAGAGCATTGGATGGCAGGTGAGAAGGCAAAGACTAACTTTGAACCCTCAAGTTTAGTTAGGGTTGGGGATACTCAGGGGCTTTCAGGATGCCCAGGGGCTTGGCTTCTGTTGGCTCATGGTCAGAAAAATGCCAAGTTGAAGTGTGGATGCTCTCTACTAGACTGTGGGCAGTCAGCACAGTTGAACCTTTTGATAAAATGTGCACTATTTCCAGGTGGAGCTGGTGATAAAGAACCCACCTGCCAATGTAGGAGACATAACAGATGCAAGTTCGATCCCTGGGTTGGGAAGATCCCTGGAGAAGGGTGTGGCAACCCATTCTAATATTCTTGCCTGGAGAATCCCATGGACAGAGGAGCCTGGCAGGCTACAGTCCATAGGGTCGCAGAGTCAGACACAACTGAAGCGCCTGAGCACATGCACATGCAAAGAAGCAAAGAAGGCTGATGCTCTTGAACTTCCTCATTGAAGGTCAGGAGTTGGTTGGGACCAGTCTTTGGCAGGATTTTGACTTGATGGGCACTGCTCACCAGGACCATTACAAGGTTTGTAGAAACTCTCTTCATGAACAATTCAGGTGCTGGAGCTGCAAAAGGGAGGTCTAGGCCTCAGGGGTCCCAAGTGCAGACAGAAGCATTACTAATTACCTGGGGACCACATATTGCCTGCCTGATGCAGGTAGACAGGTGGGTAAGTAGACACAAGAACCCTAAGTAAGCAGGTGCTTCTTTGTGACAATAATACTTCTCTTTATAATTGCTATTCAATAAACATATACACACATTTTGATTATTTACAAAAAAGACATTAATGCAATTAAAGTGAACTGTGATGCACCTACAACTTACACGTGTACTTTTACCTGGGAAGGGACTGAAGTGTCACCGAAAAGGAGAAACAGCACTTTTCTTGAGAAAAATGTGGGGAAAAAAAAAAAAAACACTCTGGAAAGATTTGCCATTGGATTTCCAGAGAAGATTTTTGTCTAAAATTTCATCAAGCAATATTTTAAAATATGACTATGTTATTTAAACCAGTAAGCCATGGCTTAAGTTCTAGGCATATATATCGGTGAAAATGAAGGGAAAAACCCACAAAAAGGATGATCACCTGATGTGTGAATAGTTAAGACAGACAATGGTGCCAGGTGGCTCCTTAGTGCATGATAATGAGCATACTATGTCAAAGCAGGCAATCAATAGCAAAGAAAAATCAACACACATTCAACATCATCCTTATAGTGTTAAGCTGATTATCCTCTTCAAGTAATTGAGGCAGTGAGATGAATGTGTTCAGCAGCCCTTATTTTTCTCCTTTAGAAGGCAGAGCTAGGTGTAAGGGTTAACCAGTGTTTTGTCTTGCTCATCACTCCATACTCCGGTCATAGATTTCAAAGGAGAAAAATGCCTTTTCCAGTGACTAACGCCTGTTTAATTTCTATCATTGGTAAACCATGCTCTTAATGTAAAAGAATGTAAAAAGAAGTATTTATGGTATTTTCAGGTGCACACACATATAATTAAATACATATATACAAGCATGAAACAGAGACACGTTTATAAACCCATGTGTGGATGTGTGCAAAGTTGCTTCAGTTGTGTCCAACTCTTAGCAACCCTATGGACTGTAGCCAGCCAGGCTCCTCTGTCCATGGGATTTCCCAGGCAAGGATACTGGAGTGGGTTGCCACACTCTCCTTCAGGGGATCTTCCCAACCCAGCAATTAGACTCATATCTCCTGAGTCTCCTGCATTGCAGGTGGATTCACACTCTCCTTCAAGGGATCTTCCCAACCCAGCGATTAGACTCATATTTCCTGAGTCTCCTGCATTGCAAGTGGATTCTTTACTGCTGAGTCACCAGGGAAGCGCACGCACACACACACACACACATATATATACACATACACATGAAACACACCATTCACATCACTTGAACATTTCAGGTGCTTCAAATAGAGAATTCTAGAACACAGTCTCCCATGTTATTTGATTTTTCTTTTTTTGATGTGGACTATTTTAAAAGTCTTTATTGAATTTGTTATGATATTGCTTCTGTTCTATGTCTTGGCTTTTTTGGGGGTCTGCATGGCATGTGGGATCTTAGGTCCCTGACCAAGGATGAACCCTACATCCCCTGCCTTGAAAGTCTTAACTACCGAACCTCCAGGAAGTCCCACAGACCCTCTGTTTTACATCTTTAAAGAGGAAGCATGTCCATGTGGACAGAAAGAGATTTGCAAGCCATATGATGAGCTAAAACATAAGCTTGAATAACCTTGCAATGAGGAGCTTTTACAGGTCTCCATGAGGATTAGGGAATGTTTATTCCCCTTAAGCCCTTGAAAATAACATGGTCATCTTTCTTGGTAAAATAATTTGTTACTTAATCACTATGAAAATTTGAAATTTCTAATGGGCAAGCTTTCAAGCTTTGCTGTTTCTCATCCTCTGGGGAGGCACCCTTCAGGAAACAAATGAACCTCCTTTAAGGGTCATTTTAAGTTGTACCTCTTCAACAGATTGTTACTCTGTGTATGTGTGTGTGTGCTTAGTCACTCAGTGTGTCTGACTTTTTGTGACTGCACTAACTGTAGCCTACCAGGCTTCTCTGTCCGTGGAATTCTCCAGGCAAACATACTGGAGTGAGCGGGCATTCCCTTCTCCAGGGGATCTTCCCTACCCAGGGATTGAACCTGGGTCTTCTGCATTGCAGGTAGATTCTTTACCTTGTGAGCCACAGGTAAGCCTGAATTGTTACCCTAAGAAATACCAATTTCTCATTCTTCTCATAATGCATCCTCTTTAACACCTTTCAAGCACAATGTGAAGGTTAAGAGCTTAGCCTCTCGTCAACAGACCTGAGTCTGAATCCTAGGTTTGCCATTCTCTTTGGACTAGCTGTACAGCATGTCTTAACTTCATTTCTTCCTTTTGTAGATCAGAGCTATCATATTGTTCGTTGTGAGCAGTGAGAAGTTGTGAGTATTACATGATCAAATGCAGGTGAAGCCTTCCAGCCAGGATACATGATAAGAGTTTCATAAAAATTTTCTTTCATTATTACCGCATGCATTGTGCACTTCTATACTGCATAGATTTCTTTAGGTGTCCATGCCTCACACAGTGGGTGTCTTGGAGCTGAACCCCAAATGTCCTTGCTATGGTGTCAAATATGATGAGGCTTATTTAGAGGAATATGAGGACAGCACCTCCAGAATCTATTTCATGAATATTCTAGGAGATTCAAGGGGATGCATGTACCTATGGCTGGTGACAGTCAAGGAGTCAAACTTGGTCAAAGAGACAATTTTAAATATGGCTTTTCTCACAGGATACTTTAGTCCAGATTCCCAAGGTTATTACCTAAGACCTGGGAAAATAGCTTATACAAGTAACAGGGGTGTGTCGAGAAAAATCTGAAATATACTGAAGACAAATGTCAAGATGTTTCTGTGTTTTAGGCTGCAAACTGTGATGTTACTGGGCTGAAAATACTTTTCTATTTTAGTGAGGTGACTATTGAAGCATTCATAGCACAAATGAAGCAAAAAGTATATTGTTGTTTTTGTTTAGTTACTCAGTTGTGTCCGACTCTTTGAGACCCCATGGACTGTAGCCCGCCAGGCTCCTGTGTCCATGGGATTTCCCAGTCAAGAATACTGGAGTGGTTGCCACTTCTTTCTCCAGGGGATCTTCCTGATCCAGGGATTGAACCCACGTCTTCTGCATCTCTTGAATTGGAAGGCAGATTTTTTACTTTTGAGCCATCAGGGAAGCCTCCTCTATGGCATATTGTCATTGCTCAGCTGCTAAGTCATGTCCAGCTCTTTGTGATCCCATGGACTGCAGCACGCGAGGCTCCCCTGCCCTTCGCCATCTCTCAAAGTTTGCTCAGATTCATGTCTATTGAGTCAGTGATGCTGTCTAACCACCTCATCCTCTGCTACCCCCTTTTCCTTTTGCCTTCAATCTTTCCCAGCTTCAGAGTCTTTTCTGACAAGTTAACTCTCTGCATCAGGTAGCCAAAGTATTGGAGCTTCAGCTTTGGCATCATTCGTTCCAATGAATACTCCAAAGTTTCAGCCATAAAAAGAAGAGAGAGCTATTGGTCTAAAATAATATAGGATCCAGCATATTAGAACTCTGTCAGTTCTCACCAGGAAAGCAACCCTACTTAGTCATGCTTGAAGGAAATTTCACAAATATGTTTACGAAGCTCCTAGAAGATGAAATACTAGGATTATTCTATTCTTTAGGTGATCTTATTGAAAAAAGTGTTAGAAAAAAAAAAGTATATGTGAATCATGATAAAGAGTACGAGAAAGTGCAGACACCAGAAGGATTTAGTTTTGCATGTCATTCTAATGCTCAGTAAATCACACCTCAGCTATAGGACCACAAAACAAAAATGCCAAAAGATCTCATAAATTGCTGGTGTGAAGTGTAAATTGGTACCCATGGCTTTTGATACAATTTTTTATGTACTGGAAATATTAATTCTACTTGGTGAATATATTTTAAGGAAATAACTCAAGTGGAAAAGCTAATAGATATCATTTCTTTAATTTTTAGCATCTAGTTTATTGAAATTAGAGTATAATCACATTAAGAATGATTATATAATCTTCAAAATGATGATCATACAATATTTATGCTAATGTACAAAATTCAGAACAAACAAAATTAGAGATGTGTATAAGAGACAGATATAAATATATGCATATATATTAATTTATATATAAATGTATAAATAAATGCATACTTTTACCTAGCTCTTATAAGTAAATATAGCATATATATATATATAAACAACTATGTTATACAGCTGAGAAAAGCTAGAAGAAAGTATGCCAAAATTTAAGAATAATTACATTTGATTAGTGAGACACTATTTACCTCAATATAGTGAAAAATGAGTATGCATAATAAAAATAAATATCACATGCATAATAAAAATAAAATAAACATTTATACTTCAAAAATATACACTGCTAAATTGCCCTATCATAGTTGTTTCAATTTTATGCAACCACATAGGACAGAGCCAATTTCCTGCATCCACAGCTTTGGATCGTATTTATCCATTTTTGCCTTCCGTTTCTTATAACAACTTGGATAGTGTCTACCATACCGTTGACTGAATGGATAGATACCCTAAGATATTTTTTGTGTTCATATCCGCCTCTTCATTCCTACACCCCTTATTCCACTGCTTGCCCAGATTTTTGCAATGGCCCCTAACTACTGTCTTCACAGCTTGTTTCCTTTCCTCCTGCTACTGTGGTGACTCATGTTGTTTCCTGATTAAGAAATTGAAACTGATCAAATCTCAGTTTGTTACCTTTTTAAAAAATAAAGAATGACATGGAACTCTGCTCAGGGTTATGTGCATCCTGGATGGGAGGGGCGTTTGGGAGAGAATGGATATGTGTATAAGTATGGCTGAGTCCCTTGACTATTCACCTCAAACTATCACAACATTGTTAATAGGCTATACCTCAATACAAAATAAAAAGTTGAAAAAATGAAAGAATAAAAAATTGTATAGTGCCAGAAGGGCATTAAGCAGTAGAATGAAGACTGAAAAGACGTGCCCTAACTTGGCATCCAGTCCCATCACTTTGTGGGAAATAGATGGGGAAACAGTGGAAACAGTGTCAGACTTTATTTTTTTGGGCTCCAAAATCACTGCAGATGGTGACTGCAGCCATGAAATTAGAAGACGCTTACTCCTTGGAAGAAAAGTTATGACCAACCTAGATAGTATATTCAAAAGCAGAAACATTACTTTGCCGACTAAGGTCTGTCTAGTCAAGGCTATGGTTTTTCCAGTGGTCATGTATGGATGTGAGAGTTGGACTGTGAAGAAGGCTGAGTGCCGAAGAATTGATACTTTTGAACGGTGGTGTTGGAGACGACTCTTGAGAGTCCCTTGGACTGCAAGGAGATCCAACCAATCCATTCTGAAGGAGATCAACCCTGGGATTTCTTTGGAAGGAATGATGCTAAAGCTGAAACTCCAGTACTTTGGCCACCTCATGAGAAGAGGTGACTCATTGGAAAAGACTCTGATGCTGGGAGGGATTGGGGGCAGGAGGAGAAGGGGACGACCGAGGATGAGATGGCTGGATGGCATCACGGACTCTATGGACGTGAGTCTGAGTGAACTCCGAGAGATGGTGATGAACAGGGAGGCCTGGCGTGCTACGATTCATGGGGTCGCAAAGAGTTGGACACAACTGAGCGACTGAACTGAACTGAACTTGCCTATAAAACAATGTCACTCAGTGCCACGAGGACACAGCTTCTGTGCAAGCTGTTAAAGACTGCAAATAAAAGGGAGAGAAAATGAATCACTTCCATTCCTATGGGACAGGAAAGATGTTAAAGATAAGTAAGAGATAGTCACCTAAAAAATAAAGCAAATCAAGATTAAAGGCTGTACTTTTTTCCTTCCTCTTCACAGAATACACTCTTGGTCCCTTTATCCTGTTCTACTGTGGCACAGATGCGCTGGAATACCATGAGATAGGAGACAAGAATATGAACAATGAGATGAATTTTTTTTCCTACCTCTTCTAAAATTGGTCTTCAGCAAAGTGAAAAGGAGGATTTGATTGCTACATATGAATATCTCTCTGGAATTTAAACCAAGACAACTTCTCTCTAACAAAACTAACCTAAAATAAAATCAATCACAGCTACAGAAGACAATTTTGCTTCTCCTTCTTCTAAATAAATCTATTTCATTAAAACTCGAGGTGTGCTAGATTAAGCATTAATTGGAGACAGGTAATGCATACTAGAAACTTTAGTTTTCTGAAATGTCAGCCCCTACTCCCACCCCATGTTGCACAGAATCTGAGACTAGGAATGACTTCAGAGTTCGCTTTGAAGACTTTGGTGTGGTTGCCATGACAACAAAACTTTAGGGCATTGTTGCTTGCATGGAATCACAAAATGACAGATGGCCCATTATGAAACTGTACATATTTGGAGATGAAAAGCAAATGCATCACTCTGAAGTCCATTCATTTTGCTGCTGCGAAAGAGCTGGGATCTAATCACTTGAGTGGGGTGAGAATATGCAACCAGAAAGGAAGGGTTAAAATAAAACTTCATCCATCTTAAAACCATGTCAACTGACTTGAAGATTGCTTGTAGATCACTGCCTCTCCCCACCCGTATAGAGAATTTGGATCCCATCGTCTTTTTATCTGGCACCATTCAATGCAAGTTTGAAACTTCCTCCATTAAGGCTACAGTTAGGAAGCCAAAGTCAATCTGACTGAAGGCAAGAGGGTAAAACGCTTACATAAGTATGAGCAGGAAGGTGTGGTTTCCTTACCCAGCCTTTGGGTGGTTTTGACAGAGTGTTGGATGATGTAGATGAATGACTGTCTGGAAAGACTGGGTATCTTTCCTTGTAGGTCTGTCCAAGATGTAACACATTAAAATAGGTCAAACTGAATAATATCAAACTTCAAACATATGATGTGAAGTTTTGGGTTAGGTCCTAAAAACAATTCTCGCAAATTCAGAAGATAAGCTTAGGAGGAATTGTTGTGAAAGACTTAGCAATTTTGGCTAAGCTCAGGATGGGTAAACACTATGATGTGTCTGCCGAATGACATTGTTTATTACCAAAATCTTGATGTCCAGACAAGGAAAGTGTGGTAATCTTTTTGTGATTTGATGATGTTTTCAAGATGTCCACAGAGGTGTACCTATCTACCTATCATCTATCTATCTGTCCATCCTCATCCTCGCTATCTATGGATGAGCAAGTGGAAACCCCTGATAATGAGTGGAGCTTACGTCTCACCATAAGCCTGTATTATGCAACTAGACAAATTTTGTGTGTGCTGTGTGCTTAGTAGTTCAGTCACGTGACTCTTTGTGACCAGGCTTCTTTGTCTATGGGATTTCACAGGCAAGAATGAATACTGGAGCAGGTTGCCATTTCCTCCTCTAGGGGATCTTTCTGACTCAGGGATCAAACTTGTGTCTCTTGCATCTCCCGCCTTGGCAGGTGGGTTCTTTACGACTAGTGTCACCTGGGAAGCCCCTAGACAAATTTTACCTGTTTTCAAACATATGAAGGATGATGATATAAAGGAGAATCTCTGTGGTCCAAGAGGTCCTTCAAGAAGAAATGTCTCAGTTCAATATTTTGAAAACTTTCTGAAAGTTAAGCTTTCTCAAAATTGCATGCTACCTTAGAAGGTAATGGATTCCCTCTTTTTAGAAGTTATGAAACATCAGTGTTTGACCTTATGGCAGGTGTATTGTCAAGAGAACTTAATTATCAGAAGGGAACCTTGGCCTGTTGGGTGCAAGGCTCTTCCAGCTTTGAGATCCACTAGTCTGTGATCCTTGTGCTGGCCCTAGGATGCTCATCAAACCCCTGAATCATGAAGGTCCTGCATTCTTCAGGCCCAGACACTTAATGCAGGGCACACAAATCATTCACAAAATTGGATAGTGTAGCTGAGAATGAGTGACTTTAAGGACAAGGCCAGTAGGACTAGATTTATTCTTCTTGATGGCTACTTGGTATATTTTTAACCTTGGCCTCTAAGGCTATAAGGTCAATACATTAACCCTGATGACACTACCTCTTTTCCAAGATTTCTATTTAATTAATAGAAACATAAGGCTTGTCAAAATGAGGAAATGAGGCCATTCTGCCTTTCTTAAGAGCTCCAGCAGTAAATCAAAACATACTATGTTGAATAAAGCTTTCTCATATTTTCACAGCTTTCATATTTATTGAGAAATAGTTTCACTGCTTAGAATTTTTGTTGAGTGCCATAAAATATTATTAAAAAATCTTTAATCTTGAGAGATATCTGGATGTGATATTGCTAATACACACACACACACAAATGTGTAACTACTATTCATTTTTTGTACGTTGATGTGTTGTAAAATTCTGTTTTCTTTTCATTCCTAGATGTTGTAAATAAACTGGATCTGTACAGTAGGTTTTTGTCAGACTCCCAGAAAGATAATTTTATTTTATAGCACATCCTAGAATGACAGCCAGAAACTGTTCTGCTCCACCTCAGTACAAACAAAATTAGCTTTTCACAATATTTTTGCAGTTGTTAAAGGTCATTAATAGAATGAAACCAGATGACTAAAGCAATACATTTGGAATGATTGGGTTTTATTTTTCTCCCTAGCTTAAAGACACAGAGTCCCATTTTCTCTCCTACTTGGCTGCCTTTCAATTTTTTTTCAGTTGTTCCATGGTTTCTAAAATCATAAAAGTAAAAGTAGTAGGATATGTATTTTTTGGCTTATGCCACCTTCCTTGTTTGACAGAGTTGGAATTTTATGAGGATGAAAATAACATTAACTGTTCAAAAAACCTGTGGTGTTTAACAATGGCCCAAGGCTTCTGTTTTTACCAAGGTCACATTTTTGTTATGAATTATCTGAAATCCTTTTTCCAATTAAAAAGAGGAGACAAGAGAATTAACTGGGAAAAATGCTACCAGTTTTCTCTTTCAGAAAGCACAGTGACTTGGTGATGGAAGGATGGTCTGTGCTTTGTTGGGGTGGAATGGGCATGCTGCCCATCCGTGCTGTTTTATTTGTAGCATCTGGCTCTCAAGTAAAGAAGCTGCAGTTAATACCTACAAGTGGCTATGTTTATGTTAGCAACATTTACAGATCAGCTTGAAATTAGTATATCTTCCAAAATGATTCTGCCTTTATTATTCAGTAGGGAATGATTTGGAAAATAATTTCATCATGCAAGTAGAAAAAAAATGACTTGGCTCCATTTTTTAGAGAAAATGAAGTAGCAACAAAAATCTGGTTGTGGTCCTGCTGATTTAATTGTGGATGAGCATGTTGAAGGTGGCTCAGTGCTAAAGAATTCATCTGCCAATGCAGGAGATGCAAGAGACCTGGTTCAATCCTTGGGTTGGGAAGATCCCCTGGAGGAGGAAATGGCAACCCGATTCAGTATCTGAACTTGGAAAATTGCATGGACAGAGGAACCTGGTAGGCTACAATTCATGAGGCCACTAAGAGTCAGACATAAGTGAGCAACTGAGCACACTCAAATATGTTACCCTCTTATCAGTTCTAGGTTGCCAGGAGAAATATCAACAACTGTAGATACCACAATTGTAGTTGATACCACTCTAATGGCAGAAAGTGAAGAGGAATTAAAGAGCCTCTTGATGACGGTGAAAGAGGACAGTGAAAAAGCTGATTTAAAACTCAACATTCCGAAAACTAAGATCATGGCATCTGTTCCCATCACTTCATGGCAAATAGACGGGGAAACAATGGACACAGTGATAGACTTTATTTTCTTGGGCTCCAAAATCACTATGGACAGTGACTGCAACCATGATATTAAAAGACACTTGCTCCTTGAAAGGAAAGCTATGATATACCTAGACAGTGTATTAAAAATCAGAGACATAGATTTGCCTACAAAGGTCCATCTAGTCAAAGCTATCGTTTTTCCAGTAGTCACGTGTGGATGTGAGAGTTGGACCGTAAAGAAGGTTGAGCAACAAAGAAAATTGATACATTCTAATTGTGATGTTGGAGAAGACCCTTGAGTGTCCCTTGGACTACAAGATCAAACCATTCAATACTAAAGGAAATCAACCCTGAATATTCATTGGAAGGACTGAGGCTGAACCTGAAGCTTCAAACCTTTGGTCACCTGATGGAAAGAACTGACTCATTGGAAAAGACCCTGATGCTGGGAAAGAATGAGGGCAGGAGGAGAAAGGGACGACAGAGGATGAGATGGTTTTATGGCATCACCGACTGAATGGACACAAGTTTGAGCAAGCTCTGGGAGATAGTGAAGGACAGAGAAGCCTCGTGTGCTGCAGTCCATGGGGTCTCAAAGAGTCAGACACAACTTAGCGACTGACCAACAACAACAGATCTCCTATCAGGGACAGAGCAGCCGTTCCAGCCCCAATACAGCAAGCCACACAGTAGGGTTAACTCTTCTGCAGAAGAAAGTCCTTGAGAAAGTGAGAGGAGATGGGATCCAAACACAGTGGATGAACTGGATTGTTTTGTGGTGGAGGTACTTCTTCCACTGGAGCAGAGGGAAGGTAGCAAGAGTGAGTAGGCAACTTGATTAGGTTGGAATGGGAGAGCATCTGTGCTCTGAGCCAGCCTGCTCATGTACTGGACTTATTTGTCTTTGCTCTCTCCCATGGCAAAGTTTTCTCCGATATTTAAAAAATTAGTCATGATGCAAATAGTTAAAAAAGAGTATTATTCAAGCAGTGTGCAAGAGAAATAGCATCTTCTTTCCTCCCTTACTGGGGCTTTCAGGGTGGTAATTGAAGTAAACTTTGAAAAAAAGGATCATTTCTAAGGAACAGAGCAGAAAGGACTACACTGTCTATCCGTGCCTTTCCATCTGAAGTTTGTTTGACAGATGCTAACCATGGCAGATTCTGTTGTTGAATTTTGTGAACATTTAAAAATGTTTTGATTCCCATGTTTTTTCCTGATGGTATTATAAAAAAGATATATAAACTGTAAAGCTAATTCCCCTTTATCTTCAACTCGTTATTACTTTTGAACCTATAATTTTAATGTAAGCTCTTAATATTCATTTTAATATATTTATATATAATAAAAAATATATAAAATAGAAAGTAGTATTATTTTCTGTGAGTTTCCCAAAGACCTGTGCAAAGAATGATACAAAGACCCACGATATAATGATCTAGCAAATGAGGGACCATGCCATCAACAGGCA
This sequence comes from Cephalophus harveyi, assembly GCA_006410635.1. NCBI lineage: Eukaryota > Metazoa > Chordata > Mammalia > Artiodactyla > Bovidae > Cephalophus > Cephalophus harveyi. Next base: position 152,718 of record SJYT01015703.1, on the reverse strand, counting down.
AAGCCCTCTCCCCAATTGCCCCATTTTTCCCTGAGGTTCACCAATTCTTCAACTTTCCCAGCTATTAAAATGGAATTTCCACTTTCCATTTCTTCTTTCTTCGTTCAGGCTTGATGTTGCCTCCTTCCGGGCGCCTCTTAGATGTGACTGCTGCTCAGTCACATGGCCCCCTTGCTCAGGCCACACCACAGGCTCTGAAACCACAACAGAGGCTGCTAATTACCATCCCAGGTTTGCTCCTCCTCCTCCTCACTCCGCTCCATTTTGCAGAGAAGAAAATGCAGCGTGGAGGACATCCCTGTAGTAAATGGCTGATGGAAGGGCCAAGCCTCCAGACCAATACTCCTACCAACGTGCCCTCTTTTTTCTTCCCACTGTCCCCTCACTCTTTCTCATACTGTTCCTTCATGACTGCTTGGAACGTTGTCTGTCACATTAAATCCAAGCTCCTAACTCTATATCCAAGTCGAGCTTTCAAGGCCCTGCCCAGTCTTGTTCCACATAATCAATATTTATCTCCTAAACATCCCTGATGGAGGCTCTATTCCACTGCATCTAAACTACCTGAAGCCCCATCCTCCACAACACGCATCTCACAGACCTCTGGCTCTTTGTCCTCCAAGCATCTTTCTGCTCACCTAAATTTTATTCATGTAAGTACTGTTCAATGGACATAGATTTGCTTGCTTTTTAAAGATACTTTCTGCTTCATTCATCAGCTCGTTGATCTGCCGAGTTTCATTGTTTGATTCCTACCTCACAGACTAACAGGACCACAGAACACTAAATTCAGCTTTGTAAGTTTTATAAGTGAGGAAACTGAGTCCCGAGTAATTTAGCATCATTAGTGAGATGGGGCATACAGAACCACTATGGAACTTCAAAAGAAAGACATGCTCATTTTGCACAGTTGGGATGTGACTCATCCATGGGCTACCTAAATCAAAACATCCCGTAGGTCCTTGGCTGTACAGATTTGAAGATCATGAAAGATGTATAGACCAGGGACAGCGTTTTGGAGTCTGCCACTGTGGTAGAAGCCAGAAGAGTGGTTGTGAAGACACAGAAAATATTTAGAATTAGACAGGCATAAGGATGGGATCCCATGGATGACTGACATATTTCTGGAAAAGCTGGAGGAGGAGGGGCCAGTAGAGGTGATTGACAAGGAAGGTAGTCAGGGGTGTCAGTGGTGCTGACCCTTAACAGGGAGCCCATAGAGTGTGTCTTCACTGAAAGCCCTAAAAGCCATATGGAAGGAAGCTCAGTGCCTTGTATGCCACCCCATATCCCTGGGCTTTGATTGTCATGCATATGCCCTGAAATATATGCAAGTATATATTCAAGTATCTTCAAGACTCTCCTCCCCATTGCTCTTCAGCCACAATAACCAAGCATGCATGGCTTTAATAAGCCTTGGCCATACTTTCTCAGCTGGAATTTCAGATGGAATCCATGTAAATATCTTGTTCCATCTCCAAATGATAAATTGTGTAACGATATGAAATTCACTTTAAACATTACGAGTAAACGGAGTATGCAATTTAAAAAGTCATGCTTTGGAGTTATTGTATGACCAAAATTCCTATATTCAATCATCCAAAGCAAGCTATTATTTAGGAACTATTTGAAAATAGATAAGCTGAAAATATCTTATTTTAAGAACAAGAGAAAAGTGATAGTATATCAGAAATTACTTTTCCCTATTATATTGGGTTTTGTGTTAGATTTAGCATTATTTACTTTAAAGAATCATAAGTTAGAACTTCAAAATATCACAGGAAGGCAATGAATATTGTTGAGAACACATCTCATTTAAATTTCTTGGAAACTACTTCAATTTCTTTCAAACTTATTTCAGGATCAGTTTAAAATGAAATAAAAATATTTTTAATATTCTAAAGGTTTGAATTGGTGCTTTAGAATGTTCCAAAATTTAAATTGGCTCAAACTTTTCCATTACACACCACTCACACATACATATAAATATGCACATAAAATTACCATGTAAATATTGAAGCTATAGTGAAAGGAAACATTAGAGGCCTAAATTTTTAAATGTAATATTGGGTTAACTTGAAATGTATGAATATTGAGAGGCTTAAAATCTTAGAAGTTAAAATCCAGAAAAGATACTTAAAGTTATGCTGACTACAAGCTGGTGAGAAACAGGTCCAGAGGTAGCCGAAATTTAGACAACAGCATAATAACAATAATAATAACTACTTCCTTTGAGTGATTACTGTCTGCCAGATGGTGTCCTAAGTGTGTTAATACATGATCTTATCTGGTTCTTACAGGTAAGATTATTTTTCCTGGTATCAATTTTTCAGATGAAAAAACCAAGTCACAGAGAGGTGAAATAATTTCCATGTCCCAGTCTGATAAAGCAAGTATAGATTTCATGACCTTCTTTTATGATACTGGAAATTCTGAATGAATAATCCGTATCATTAAAAATAGTTCAACAAAGTAGGAAAATGCGTCTTTCTTTTCAATCTGTGCTGCCTTATCTTCCAAGTCTTCCTCTTTCACCCAACCCTGCCTTCACCATTACTGCTGTATCAGATGTGGACCACTTGTGGTTTATGGGACCCGTTCTCAGGACGGGAAGCTTGGTCTTTCAATGAAGTGTTTATTGAGTGTGCAGGCCCCATGGTGGGTGCCATCGTGGAAGAACACAGTCCAATGGATCACAGAAACACAAGTCAAAGCCCAGAGTGTGGGGAGGATATAAGGGGGAAGCAACTCATAAGCAAAGGCTCTGAGAGGGGAAAGCTCAGGGTAGGGATGGGCATGAATCTTCCTATTCAGCTGGGGATGCACAGAACTTCTTTGAAAGGTAGAAATTCAAACTCAGGGCTCCCTTTCTCCATCTTCCACCAAAGAAAGGCAAATCTCCCTCTTTCGCTCTCCCCCACCCTTCCCCCACAGATTGTTGTGGCATCACGACAAATTCACAATAACAAGAAACAGGCTGAATCTCGATTATAAGATGCTCTTGTCTGGTGAACATCAATTTATCAAATTTATTTGGTGTCATGAAATCATTTGAAAAGAAACAAAACTCTTTTCCATTTTTATTTTTCTTGGAATGTATTAGCACGTCATCGAAGGAAAGGACAATGACCTCAGAGTCACAAGGTTCTGGGTTTAAATCCTGACTGTACCACTAGCTGGCAGATATGTAAGTGGGTACGTTTCTTAAGGTCTTTGAACTTCAATTTTTTTCATTTAGTAAATGAAAAATAGTAACGTGTCCTAGGCTCATGGTGAAAATTAAGTAAAATAACATGTAGAAATCTCTCTGGCAAATGGTGTCTAAATGTTTGTTTAATTAGTGGATAGAAGGAGTTGAACTGAAACAAGATTAGAGGCTGTGCAAGATAAGATGGAGAATTGAGCAGAGGGAGAGCGGAAGGGTGGACCAGAACCAAGCATGATTAGTAACATGCTTAAAGGTTTGCAGAAGAGAAGTTCCAGCTCCGTGGCGAACGCCGGATGTCTTGCACTCGCAAAAGTCCCAGCTGTCCCATCCAGCTTAATGAAGTCACAGATCAAGTGTCATCATGCATTTGCCTCTCCCCAGCTGGTTTTGCTATGGACCGGGAAAAGCGATCACTGGTGTACCCAGACTCCTGCTGGCAAACTGTGACGCATGGTGGGGCGGGGGGAGCTTTGTGAGTTACTTTATCTAAGCTTAAGCTAATGAGGATGTTTAGCACAGTCCTTAGCAGTTTGTCAACACCTTGGCATCCTTGAACCATTTCCTAGGGCACTGAGTAAATATTTACATGTTCAAGACAAAACAAGCGTCTCACGAAGAATGATGTTATCCGTTCTCTGTGTGCTTTATCCTGCTATTTTAGAAATGAAGGAGCTTTTCTCTGCAGCTGGAGATTTAGTACACAATCACAGGATATTTTTACAAGAGTTCTGAAGGCTTTCCTATCAGAGGTTTTCACAGGTCTTCTAGATATTTCTGGTGGGAAAGTCTTTTGCAAATCTACCAGCCCAAACCCTAAAATATACATGTTAATCACACAGAAAGGGTTTCCAAGATGACAAAATATGAAAGAAAACAGAGAGGAAGTGAAATAAAAATAGGCCAGTCTGTTCTTGTCACTGCCTATTCTGAGTTAATGACGTGAAAATATGACCATAAACTTCGTAGATGTGATGGTGCTCTATAACAATTCATTTGTTTAAAAATGGATGGATTGAATATGACTTTCTTAGTTTTGACCAATGGGGCATGATTATGTAAGATGTTATCATTAGGGGAAGCTGGGTGAAGAATATACGGGAACTCTGTATTCTTTTGGTAACTTTTCTGTGAATCTAAATTTGTTCCAGACATTTTAAAAAGTTTAAGAGAACATTAAAGATATTCACAGATAGAGCAGTTAAAGTGAGAGATCTAGTCTAAACTTTGTCTTCTATCACTGTCTATAATTTTATAAAATACAAAATAAGAGAAAGTGTTTACTGACCCTTCCACCACCCCCCCCCCCCCACCAAGCTCTTGGGATCCATCAATGAACAAAAGACAAATACCTCTGCCCCTACAGCACTTACATGAGTGTAGCTTATTGTATTCTGACAATAAAGTGTAAGAAGAAAAAGAGAAAGAGGATAGGGAAGAAAAGTTAAGTAAGTTAGAATATGGTAAGTGGTATAAAAAAAAAAAGAGATGATAGTGATCAAGGGTGTGTGGTGGGGAGGATCGGGTGTGGGTTACAATTTCACACAGGATGGACTTGATTGGCCTGGTGACATTTTAGCCAAGGCCTGTAAGAGGTGCTGTGTCTGGGAGTGTCTGGGAAATTGAAGAAGAAGAGCGGGCAAAAGCCATGGGAAAGAACAGCAGGGCGGGAGGAGTGAAAAGGGAGGAGGGGGAATGGGAGCAAATGAAGTTTTCAGTCCATCCTTCTTTTCAGTGCATTTGAGTTCATGGTAAATACATTAGGCTCTTGTGGAAAGAAAGAGAAAGAACACTTACAGGATACCTGTCATCTCCCTCACAGTAAACCCATGAGGTGGGACTAACTGCTCCCCATTTAGAGGTAAAAATGTTGATCTTCAAAAAGGTTAAGTAGCTTCCTCAAGGTCAAACAGCAAACAAACAATAGAACCAAGTTTCAGATATGACCTCTTTAGCATAGAGGTCATGACCCATCCCCACTGTCCCCTCTGTCATGCTGACACCTCTGTGTCACACAAATCAAACCTGAAAGCATTTGTTTCTTCAATTTCTTAGATATTTCTATTGATTATGGAATATGGAGGAATACTAGCATATGGTTTTATAAATTTCTAGTCACTTTCAAGTATCTGCTTAATTTGAGGTGTCCAAATGGATAAACAGGAAATTTTGTTTCCCAGTTTCTCATTCCAGAGAGAAGAATCTTTCTAACATGTTAAAACTTCCTGCCTTTAGTCTGTGGTCTTTAATACGTATTATAACACAGGACAGAATCAAGAGTAACTGCTATTTCTTATCTTAAGGATCTTTAGTTTCATATAAGAATGGGTTTGGGACTGTCATCTAAAGAAAAAGCATTGCCCAAGACTCAAGACAACCCAAGAGTGATCTGGATATAAGACAAAGCTTTTAGGCTGGATTTTACTTTATAGGAGAACACTTTGTTCAAAAGAGAGATTTAGTTTTGCATGGAGAGAATCTGCAGGACATAATATCACACTTGCTTCAAAAATTGAACATCTTAGGTGCAGAATGGGAAAAAATAGTTAAGTTTGGCAACAACTGTGTAGGATGAAGTAAAGTCTGATTGTTTAAAGAGAAAATAACAGTATCAACAGTAGATATCAATGCATAAAAATAAATTATTTAATTATTAAAAAATTGGGAGAATATAAGATAATATTTCCTTTTGCATAAGGTCAGAAATAAAACCTTTCAGAGGGTGATTAGACCTGAGCCAAACTGAATTAATAATATGTGCAGATCTCAGAATGGCCAGAGATTGGTTTGGATAAGCTTAAAGATGTATTTGAAAAGTGAAATATTTGCAGATGGTTTAACTTTTTTACATAAGCCGTTTTTCTTGTCAAGTTGTATCTACCTATATCAACAGTTCTACAAGACAGAACTGTTGGAAATACCCAGAATTAATATTATGATCTCAGCACTTTTTATGACTGTTTCAGATTTGTGGTTTGATAAGGTGGAGGATTCTGTGCTTCTGTCTTTCAGGTATCATTATTAGTAACACCCACTGGAGACCTTGGTTTGCAAAGTGCTAGTGTATGGTGTGGAATCTGGCTTGTCAGCTGGGGAAAATTATTATGGGGGGGAGGTGTCTCTCTCTCTTTTCCTCCCCTACCCCCATCTTTAGTGGAGTTGTCCCTTCACATTGCTTATTTGTACACAGTCCTATTGTTCTGCCTATTCCGTTGGTCTAACTATGAGTCCAGTCTGAGAGCTTCTGGTTCTTCTTTGTTGTTGTTGTCTGTCTATGATGAGCTGTCTTCCCATCTCTCAGGGCCCGATGATAAAATTATAAAAGAAAGCCCTGTTTAGTCTCCTCTCCCAGCTCTCCTTCGTGGAGTGACGGGACAAGTTCATTCTAAGGATCACCCTTTAACACTAGGGCCAAAGTTTTGGGTGATGCTACATGCAAAATTAAGATTCTAAACTGAAGAGCCACTGTTTAGGCACAGATGGTTAATCCACCATCCCATTCTGTCCTTCCCTGTGCCTGGAGGCCAGGATAGGGCCTGAGTCTGTTCCATATGAGTGCCGTATCCTTGAGCTTCCCCAGGACTGAGGTTGTCTTCTGTCCTCCTATGTGGAACAAGAGCCTTAGTTCTGAGGAAGCAACGTTACAAGATAGTTGATCCAAAGGTTAGACTATTTTAGTATTTCTCGGCAGGCTTTCTCAAATTTGATGAATCAGCTGGTCTTCAGCTGGGCTGTTGCTGGTTTAGCATTATTTAGAAATATTTTTAGCCATTTGTCATCTGTTTCTGATAACTTGAGCTAAGGTGGCTTACTGAAAATCACACGGGAACACGGACTGTGCTAAGGATCGCGATTCTGAACATGTGCAGAGAAGTACAGCATGACTGTGATTCTCAGCAAGCTCATGGTTGTGTCGCTACTACTCACTTAAGAGTGGCTATTACTGAGGAGAGAGTATGCATGTTGAGCATTTTATTTTGGTGAAAGTAATGTCATCAAGGGATTTTAAGTATTAGGCTCAAATTTTACTTCTTGAGTTACCTTTCTTCTTAGTTAAGGCCCTTTGAAATTCTACATGTAATTACAATATTTTCTGAATATTGTAATTCAAATTACAGCATTTCCAGTTCGTTTCCAGACTACAGCATAATCTAGTTCAGCATTTTATAAAGTGATTATTGTTGATTGTTGTTATAAATATTGTACATGAGCAAAATAATCTCTACTCAAGTAAATAGATAACCATGTTTGCTTGACTTCCCAGGTAGTGCAGTGGTAGAGAATCCACCTCGCCAATGCAGGAGAAGGGGATTCGATCCTTGGGTTGGGAAGATCCTCTGGAGGAGGGCATGGAAACCCACTCTAGTATTCTTGCCTGGGAAATTCCATGGGCAGAGGAACCTAATGGGCTACAGTCCATGGGATCTCAAAGAGTGGAACATGACTGAGCAACTGAGCACACACACTAACACAGGAGCATGTTCACTATTTCTTCTTTGAATGCCACAGTTGATGACTCAAATATCTATATTTTGAAAAAGAAGAATTTTATCTTCTTAATTATGTTCGTGACTGGAGAGTATTTTCTGTTGTGTAGGAACTAAACCTTAGAAAAATATTGTTATTACATCTACTTCCTTTTCTATACATAGCAACAGAGACTTATAGTCTAGGTTAGAGAACTTTCTCAGTGATTCTCTGATTTTTTCCCTTCTTTGTAGAACATAAATCATGTAGTCACAAACTTGTAGAGTAAATTCATCTCTAGATTCATAGTATGATGCAAGTGAAGATTGGAAAACAGTCATTCATATTTCATTTTAAGAGTGGACTCAGTTTCTATGTGGTAACAAATTCCCAAGTTCTTTAGGAAAAGAGGGCTGTAAGCCATGTGGGAGACATCATGTTTTTTTAATTAAAAAATTTATTGGCGTATAGCTGATTTACAATGATGCATTAGGTTCAGGTGTACAGCAAAGTGAATCAGTTATACATAATATATATACTCTTTTTTTAGATTCTTTTCACATATAAGCCATTAGAAAAGAGTTTCCTGTCCTATACAGTAGTTCCTTATTAGTTATCTGCTTTATTCATAGTAGTGTGTACATGTCAATCCCAACTTCCCAATTTATCCCTCCCTCCATATCCCCGGTAACCATAAGTTTGTTTTCTACATTTGTGGCTCTGTTTCTGACATGATGCTTTTTTGAAGGAACTCAGGCTTTGCAGCCAGATAGACTTGGTATTGGCTTGTTCGGCCATTTTCCAGTGGCTTCCCAAACATTATTTCTCCTCTCCAAGCTTCCATTTCCTCTCATGTGAACTAATGATAGCAATAGCTCCTCTGGTGAGAAGCAAGTGGTTTTGTATATAAAGTGCCTGATACTGAGCTTGGTGGATGACACACCTTCACAAATGGTAACTGGTTTGAAAGATGGGCTGATACAGGTTGAACCCCAACTTAGCCATCTACCAGTCAGGTGATTATGGGAAAATTAATTCATTCTTCTGAGCCTTTGTTTATTGATCCACTGATTTATGTTTCTGGATTGCTGCCTACATAATGCCTAGAATATGATTAATATATGCTAATCTATGGCCATGTTTACCACCATGGCTAACATTATTTGCCTTTCCTGACATTCTTCCTGTCTCTGAAATGTGGACGGCCACCCAGTAGTTTCAGCCTTCTGCCCTAGGTGTGGTCCAGCTCCCAGCCAGATCATCAGAGGCAGAGATCTCATTTTTCTCTCACATGCTCAGGGAGTCTCTTTGTTTCCTGAATTGTGGAGGCCAATTGCATTCTGTGCGATGTTGGCAGCATCCTTCTGTGATTTTATGTTGCGTTGCTTCAACAAGGATTGCTTTGTCGACACACATTGCCATATGGGAACAATTTTGGATGGTACTGTTGACAGCCGTGTTTACATTGCTGTTTGTGTGTACCCCCCTGTCCCCCCAGCCCCGGTTCTGAAACAGTTCAGGCCTGGGAGAGTCTATCCACACTGCAGTAAACATCTTTTTCATTTTCCCTCCCTCTGCCTCTTTCTTCTTCAAACACAATTTGTGTCTTATTTGTATATGTAGACAAACTGTTGAGGTGTGTATCAGAACTGGTGATGATGACTGTGTTTCAGAATCTTCTGTCTTAAGGAAGACACATTACTAAAATTCCACTGGTATAACTAAAAAAGACAAAAAAAAAAAAAAAAAAGTAAGAAAGATAGGCTAATGAGTCAAAGGGAGAAAAGTGTCAGGTTTAAATAAAGGACTATCATAAATATGAAGATAGGGGCATGGTATGAGTGTTTTCATGGGCTTTTGGGGGTAAGTCAGGCTAAAAAAATGATTAAAATTATAAAAAATGCAGCACTATTACATATTTAGACAGATTGCAAATGCTTACTGTAAATATCTCTTCTGGTTGAGAAGTGGAAATTTTATAAAATTTTGGAAAGGAAGACAGAAAATTGCTAGGTGATTTATAACCTATATATATAACTTTTGACAACATGCTAAATCTGATGTTCTCTTAGTAAGGCATTTGGAACACATAGACTAGATTCTTAGGAGGCAAATCCAAAGGAAAGATTTGGCTATATTCAACAGTTGCCATGTCATGAAAAATCCATTCTAATCACAGTGGTGGGATATGGGGCAAAATAAATTTATAGGAAGATTTCATTAATATGAAGTACAAAAACAGTCAAAACTAACATATAGTTATTAAAATCAGATTTGTGATTGCTTGGGGCAGAAGGTAGGGGGAGGTTAACTGGAAATGTACATAGGAGAATTTTCTGAAGCGATAAAACCTTATATATTGGTTGTAGAGGAGAGTACATTTGTCAAAACTCGCTGAACTATATCTTTAAAATATGAGTATTTTATAACATGTTAATTATACCTCAATAAAGGTGACTGAACTTATACAAAGACACAGAAAAGAACATAAATATTAATTAGGAAACCTACTGAGAGTTAGAGACAATTATCACAAATATAAAATATGAGGATAAATAGTCAGTAAGGTCTTAGAAAATTAGAACACCTGATCCCATGAAATATCACCTGTTGTTGATTAGCTCAATTGGGTCTGACTCTTTGCAACCCCAAGGACTGTAGCCCACCAGACTCCTCTGTCCATGAAATTTCCAGGCAATAATACTGGGGCAGGTTGCCATTTCTTTCTCCAGGGGATCTTCCTGACCTAGGGATTGAACCTGCATCTCTTGTGTCTCCTGCATTGGCAGGTAGGTTCTTTACCAGTTGAGCCACTAGGAAAGCCTGTTGTTGATTAAGACTAGCTTTCAGTGAAGAACTGCAGTTATCATTCATTTTGGGCTTCCCTGGTGGCTCAGCAGTTAAGAATCCACTTGCCAATGCAGGTAATGCAGGTTCAATCCCTGGGTCAGGAAGATCCCCTGGAGAAGGAAATAGCTACCCACTCCAGTGTTCTTATCTGGGAAATCCCACAGACAGAGGAGCCTGGTAGGCTACAGTCCCTGGAGTCACAAAAGAGTTGCATGTGACCTAGTGACTAAACAACGACAATAACAATATAATTCATCTTAATCAATGACTGGATCGGAGTCAAAATATTTGAAATCTAGATTCCCAAGGATGTCTCTACAGGCTTGGCCACACAATGGCATCATTTTTGGGTGAAGAGAAAAACCACTCGAGATGTTCATTTATATGTGAACAAATATCCAAAGCCTCTTGGTCTCAAATTCAATTTCCTCGGTAAAATATGTATCTTGGTACAAAATTTTAAATACATGAATGTTCTAGTCTTTTTTCTAGTATTCCTCTGCAGCCTGAATTTTCTCCTTAAGTAGAGGCATTCTGTGGGGGGATAGGTTAAAGGAAAGTTTTGTGACCCTGGGGCATGTGTGTTTGATGGCTGTAATGGCTTCATTGAAATAGGTGCTGCCGCTAAACCATGTAACCGCCCCACCATCAACTTAGAAGAGAGGCACAGGCAGGGAGCAGCCTCTGAGGCAATCAGGTATTCACCTGGGGGCAAGCTACTGCATTCAGCAGAGGGTCTTGTGAACAGTCGATAGTCCAAAGTATTTCAAGTTCAGAAGACATTCACTGCCTTCAACAGTCAATTTTATTTCCCATTTGAAACAATATAAGGATACGTCTTCCCAGGATAAAAGCTTCCCAGGTGGCGCTGGTGGTAAAGAATCTGCCTGAGGAGACGTGGATTCAATCCCTCAGTCAGGAAGATCCCCTGGAGAAGGGAATGGCAACCCACTCCAATATTCTTGCCTGGAGAATTCGATGAACAGAGGAGCCTGGCAGGCTACAGTCCATGGTGTCACAAAGAGTCGGACCCTACTGGGAGACTGAGCACAAGGATACGGCAATGGGTTAAGCTTCCTAATGCCCTGAATTTCTTTATGACCTGGACGCATTATTATAGTATACAATGCTAATTTATTTTTCTACATAAGTGACAATAAAATGGGAGCTGCCACACAGACATTTCTTATCATGATGAATTGTTTAGTTATCAAAAAGTTGCAGTGAATTCCTTGGTGATCATGGAATTCTACAATAGGGTATTTATTAAAATTTATCCAGGTTAGAGAAAAGCTTTATACATTAATCTAAGTCAGCCATAATATTCAATATGATTTGGGGGTCTAATTTGGCTTCATTGGTTCTGCTTCAGGTGATGCCAACTTAATGATCCATTTATGCAATTGTAGAATAATAAAAATGACTAATAATTTTAAGATTCAGGGTGTTCTGAAACATTTCTCATGGAAATCTAATATATCACAGGGCAATCTGAGGGGCAAAATTTTATGTCAAAAAAGTTTGGAGAACATTTTACAGTGTTGCAGTTTCTCCAGGCCCATTTAGCAAATGAAAGTCTGTCTTAATTTGGGCTTTGGTCACAGAACACCATAGACTGGATGGCTTATCAACAACACACATTTGTTTTCCTCAGTTCTGAAGGCTGGAAAGTCCAAGATCAAGGTGCTGGCAGGTTCCGTGTCTGGTGAGAACGCATTTCCTGATTCATGGGCAGCCGTTTTCTCGCTGAGTCCCATATGGCAGAAATGGCGACGGAGCTCTCTTGAGTCTTTTTCATAAGGGCACCAATTCCATTCATGAGGGCTCTACCCTCCTGACTTAATCACTTTCTCAAAGGCCCCACTTTCTAATCCCATCACACTGGGGATTAGGCGCAAACATAGGACTCTTGGGTGGGGACACAGATATTAAAACATTTCGCTCCTGGTCCCTGCAGTTCATATCCTTATCACATACAATATACATTCATCCTATCCCAATATCTTCTAAAGTCTTAACTCATTCTAGCATCAACTTTAACATTCAAAATCACATTGAAATATCATCTAATACAGATATATGTGAGATTCAAGGTGCAGTTCATCCCGAGGCAAATTTCTCTCCAGCTGTGAACCTGTAAAACCAAATATGTCTTGTGGTTCCAAAATACAGCAGAACAGGCATAGGATGGCTTTCCCATTCCAAAAGGAAGAAACTGGAAAAGGAAAGGAGTAACAGATTCCAAGAAGTCCAAAACCTAATGGGGCAAATTCTGTTGGATCTTAAGGCTGGAGGATAATCCTCCTCGGTTCAGTGTTTTACCTTCTAGGCCACGGAGGTGGCAGTGTCACTAGCCTGGTTCGGCAGAATGGCCCTGTAGTGGTTTTCTGGCTGGGTCAGATTTCACCATATATGTTTCTGAGTCCTGATCTGTAAGATGGTGCTATTAATACTATCTATCTCATTGTTAGCAGTAGAATGAGTTAACCCAATGTTGCTGCTGCTGCTGCTGCTGCTAAGCCGCTTCAGTCGTATCCGACTCTGTGCAACCCCATAGACGGAAGCCCACAAGGCTCCCCCGTCCCCGGGATTCTCCAGGCAAGAACACCGGAGTGGGTTGCCATTTCCTTCTCCAATGCATGAAAGTGAAAAGTGAAAGGGAAGTTGCTCAGTCGTGTCTGATTCTTAGTGACCCCATGGACTGCAGCCTATCGGGCTCCTCTATCCGTGGGATTTTCCAGGCAAGAGTACTGAAGTAGGGTGCCAGTGCCTTCTCTGTAATACAATGTTAAGATGTGTTAATACAATATTAAGAACTTAATATACCTCCTGACACATAGTACCCATTCAATAAGTGATAGTTGTGTTGTTATTATTTCCTTCTGATTTCTGGTATTTGCATCCTACCAGGCTTCCCAGGTGGCACTAGTGGTAAAGAATCCACCTGCCAATTCAGGGGACATAAGACATGTGGGTTTGATCCCTGGCTGGGAAAGATCCCCTGGAGAAGGAAATGGCAACCCGCTCCAGTGGGTTGCCAGAGAATCCTATGGACAGGGGAGCCTGGTGGGCTACTGTCCATGGGGTGCCAAAGAATCACAGTGCCGTGGGGTGAGCCTGGCTGGTGAGCTGGCTACTGGAACTGCATGGGTTAATAAGACCTAAGGAGTTTGGGAAAATCAAGCAAGGAATAATACTCTCTTTATAACTGTGAAGGTTATAATCCCGAGAAATCCCATGACATGATCACACATGAGCCCTTAAGACTTGTAAGTAAACATGGGCATCCGCGTGCTCTGTGGTTGCTCAAGCTGATGCAGGTGTGGCGTTGACTGGCCACCTCTTGGCTAGGCTGAGCAAGTAGGAGGCAGTGCTGTTGACTCTGGCCCTCTCACTGTGGTTGTGATCAGCACCATCAAGACTGAATAAAGCCAGCCAACAAGACAGAACTGTGCCTCCTCCAGCGCTCCCACCAAAGGCCGAGGGGATCCATGTCTTAGGTACACCTGTAACCCCTTTGTGGCCCACGTTGGAAACCTTTGGTCTGGTAGTTCTCTGAAGCTAACTAATATCTTGGGATGTTGTGAGAAAATTTACACATGTGGGACCCAAAAGATTTGGCAGGAGAGTCCTTGAATCCTGGGAAAGTCATCACATGGTCACTTGAGCCCAGCAAGTGCCCTCGTCTCCCCAATAACAGCCTTTTAGGGTCACAGACTGACTCTGGACAGGTTCTCTGAGAAGGGAGCCATGATCAAATCAGCTCAAAACTGCTCCAGACTCAGTGGTCCTTCCCCCTGCCCCTCCCATTCCCCTTCTTCTTTCTGGCTATCCTCATTTGAACTTGTTTCCTTAAATATGCCACCTTTTACCACTTCAAAGGAGAAAATCCCACAGTCTGACTTGCTGGTTTATTTGTACAGCAGAAACTAACACGACATTGTAATTATTTTCCATTAAAAAATAGTTGTAAAAAAGTGTGTCTGTGTGTGTGCTCAGTCATGTCTGACTCTTTGTCACTCCGTGGACTGTAGAGCCTGCCAGGCTCTTCTGTCCATGGGATTTCCCAGACTAGAATACTGTAGTGGGTTGCCATTTCCTTCTTCAGGGGATCTTGACTATCCAGGGATGGGAGCTGCATCTATTGCATCTTGCTCCTTGCATCAGGAGCACTGGCAGGGAGATTCTTTACCACTGTGCCACCAGTGAAGCCCTCCTAATTAAAAAAATAGACTGGACCGCATGACTGGTTATATGTGTGGAATAAAGGAGAAAGAAGAAATAGGAATTTGGTTTCTTGAGATAGAGAATACAGTAGCTGGAGCAGGTTGAAGTGGAAAGAAATAAAGAGTTCCTTTTCATTATTATGAGTTAAGTAATTAATTTAGCATTTAATTGTGTGTGACGTGAATTTCAGGTACTGAGGCGTGGTGGTATATACCACTTTTTGTTTTTAAAAATAATTTACTTCTTATTGCATACATAGGTGTAGAGTTTATATTAACTGATTTACAGCACTATTAAGTAAGTGAGAAAATCCTCTTTTGAAATAAGATGCACATTTCCACATGAAATTAATAGAATATACTCTGAATCATTTACTGCTGATCTGTCAATCTGTGCCCATGTAGTTGTAAGAAGCAACTACAGAAATAACCTTATAGAATCTGAAAAGCATATTTGGTCCCCCACGTATGTTAACATTGAGCTTGAACTACCTGGAGAAAATTGCACTGAAAAATATATTACAGTGGAGGGACAGCTGGAGGTCACAATGGAAGCTTTGGCCTGTGGTTTTAAAAATCAGAAATTTCATCTAACTACCCAGAAGATTCTAGAGACTTCGAATTGTAATTCCTACAAACTCAAATCAACTACAGCTTCATTTATTTGCACTGGCACTTCCAAAAGGAAATACTGTTCTTGGTTATGAAAACACAATTTCTTCCCTAATGGGCTGCCCTTTCTTTGTGAACATGCTTGCTTTTATTATTCTGAAAGGACAAATGCAGTCAGCTACAGAACGACAGCTGCACACTGATTTCGGCAGGGTAAAAAGAGTCTTGTTCCCTCATTATCTTTAGCTGATAGGCAATGTACCCACTTTTATACAAAATAAGAATATACATTAAACGAGAACTGTGTGTAAAATTTTCTCTAAATGGAAAGGAAGCCTGTCCATATAAAAAAATTTCTATAATTTTTTTCACACGAGCATTTATTTGTGATGTGTATGTACCCAAGGGCTTCCCTGGTGGCTCAGATGGTAAAGAATCTGACTGCAGTACAGGAGACCTGGGTTCGACCCCTGGGTTGGGAAGATCCCCTAGAGAAGGAAATGGCAACCCACTCCAGTATTCTTGCCTGGAGAATTCCATGGATAGAGGAGCTTGGTGGGCTACAGTCCATGAAATTGCAAACAGTTAGACATGACTGAGGGACTAACACACACACGTGCACACAAACACATAGCCTCATCAAGCCACTTATTAAATAAGTACTTATTAAGTATCTACTGGGCACGAAGTAACATTATAGGTGCTGAGGATATGGCAATTAACACAGAAGGCTTTTTTCTTAAAATGATTTTTATTAGAGTATAATTGCTTTATCATGTTGTGTTAGTTTCTGCTTACAGCAAATTGGATCAGCTATACATATACGGATATCCCCTTTTCTGGATTTCCTTCCAATTTAGGTCACCACAGAGCACTGGGTAGAGTTCCCTGTGCTGTACAGCAGGCTCTCATTAGTCATCTATTTTAGACATAGTATCAGTAATGCATATATATCAATCCCAATCTCCCAATTCATCCATCCACCCTTTCCCACCCTGGTGTCCACAGTTTGTTCTCTATGTCTGTGTCCCTGTTTTAACTTGTACCCCCTTCCCTACCCTGGTGTCTACTGTTTGTTCTCTATGTCTGTGTCTCTATTTCAACATGGAAGGCTTGAATCCCTGCATTGGTGCCCTTCACTTTCCAGTGGTGGGAAGATACAGTTCAGGTACAAGTTTGGATGGGAAAAAAATGAACTTCTCTAAATCATTGCCATTTTGAATATCTCTTTATTATCTTCCATGGTTGCTGAAATTTTAGGGTCCATCAGAATCATCTGGCTACACGTTGAAGTGCAGATTCCTAGCCATCACATCAAGAATTCCTAAGTCACTATATCTCAACAGGGATCAAGAAATCTGAGTTTTAAGAATGCACAGATCAGAACACAGATGGTTCACAAACCACATTTCGGGAAACTCTGTTATATGAGAAGATTTCCTTTGGTTATGTCTTCCACAAGTTCTTTATTGTATGGACATTGTTAATACCGGGCTTCCAAGGTACCTCAGTGATAAAGAATTCATCTGCTAATGTAGGAGTCACCAGTTTGATCCCTGGTCTGGGAAGATCCCATGGAGAAGGAATTGGCAACCCATTCCAGTATGCTTGCCTGGGAAATCCCATGGACAGAAGAGCCTGCTGGGCTATAGTCCATGGAGTCACAAAAGAGTCGGACACGACTTAGTAACTAAAAACAACACTATTGTTAGTATCCTGCCACACCAGTAGAAATCCCAGAGAACCCTTCAAGCCCCACAATTTGATTGCAAGATATGGTTTTTTCAAAACCAATCTGACTTTATTTCTAGAAATGAAAAATTTTAATCAGAACATTTCCACTATAGTTTGTTGTTCATCGATCATGCAAGTCACATGACTTCTGTACATTTATTTATAGCTTATATAAATATGTGTACCTTTGGTTATGATTATATTTCTTTGTTAATAATATCAATATTTATACTTGCAAACATTTGTCATGTATGCTCAAGGGAAGATTTGTGCATTACTAATGTAAATAGTAATAGTACATGTGGCTTCTGATTTATGTGTGGCTTTTTCTAGACGTGCCAATTTAAAGATGCCTGAGTTTGTTGGCTTTTTTTTTTTTGAGGTTTGGGAAAGGTATATTTTATTGTTTTTCATTTTTATTTATTAAAAAAAATTAAATTGGAGTATAGTTGATTTACAATGTTGTGCTAGCTCCAAGTGTATAGCAAAGTGAATCATTTATACATATACATATATCCATTCTTTCTTAGATTCTTTTCCCATATAGGTCATTATGGAGTATTGAGTAGAGAGTTTCCTGTGCTCTACAGTAAATTCTTATTAATAAAGATGCTTGAGGTCTGTGTTTTGTGCTAATCTCCACCTTGATTCTAGTCACAGTTAACTAAGGATTGAGCATGTGATCAAACTCTCTCATTTCTTTTTCTGGTTTCTTCTCCTTCTTAAAGTTGCTGCTGAAGTTTTGTTCCCAAACAGACACTCATAACTCAGGCTTCTTAACAATGTGTGGTGTCTCCATGCTGATGATAAATTTCATCAACTCAAGAGTGAGGCCAATGGTGTATGTCTCCCCCTTTTCTAGCCTACCCCCTTTTCATGCATGTTATTTTTCAGCCAGTAGGAGGTTTTTTATTTTTTTTCCTCTATTTTTATGCCACCAGGTTTGAGCACAGGTTTTTCCTTTTGCTTAAAATAGATTTTTCTTATCTCTTTTTAAGATGAAAACCTTATTAAAATATAATTTGCATACCATACAACTTACTTGTTTAAAGTATGAAGTGCAAACACTAGCAGGATCTAATTTGACAACATTTTCACCTTCTGATCAAGAAATTCTTAACCGCTAACAGTCACCAGTCCTGACAACCACCAATTTATTTTCTATCTCTATAGATTTGCCTATTTTGGGCATTTCCTATCAATGTACTCCAACAATATGTGGTCTTCTGTGACTGGCTTCTTCAACTTAGCATAAGATTTTAGTGGTCCATCCATGTTGTATCATATACTTCATTCCTTTGGGTGTCTGAGTAATATACCTTTGTATGTGTATAACACAATTTTATTTTTCCATTTGTTATCTTGTGAACATCTGAGTTATTTTCAACTTCTGGCTATTTTAAATAATGCTCATATGGATATTGATGTATCTTTCATCTTTTTTTATCTAGTTATATCCTAGGCATCTTTTAAGGCCGAACACAAATAATTGATTCTCTGTGAAATCTTTCCTGATCTTTTTATTTGTCTGCACCAGGCAGTATGTGGGATCTTAGTTCCCCGACCAAGGATTGAATGCCTGCCCTCTGCATTGGAAGAGGAGACTGGACTTCCAGTGAAAGTGAAAGTGAAGTCGCTCAGTCGTGTCCGACTCTTTCCGACCCCATGGACTGTAGCCTACCAGGCTCCTCCATCCATGGGATTCTGCAGGCAAGAGTACTGGAGTGGGTTGCCATTTCCTTCTCCAGGGGATCTTCCCAAGAAGTCCCTTTTTCCTGGTCTTTCATGAAGTTACTCACTTCCCCCTGCTTTCCTTCTCATTATGTTCTTTCTCATTAGCTCTTTCCCTAGGTTTTTAACATTTGTATAACCCTTTTAACTGTGTACTTCCCAAAGGCATGGGCAGCAAGTCACCACTTTTTGTATCTGCTTTGGTGACCAGTATAGTCAGTCCTGGAGCTTCCCTGGTGGCTCAGATGGTGAAGAATCTGCCTGCAGTGTGGAAGATCTGGGTTCGATCCCTGGGTCAGGAAGATTCCCTGGAGAAGGGCATGGCAACCCACTGCAATATTCTTGCCTGAAGAATTCCATGGACCTAGGAACCTTGCGAACTACAGTCCAGGGCATTCCAAAGAGTCGAACATGACTGAGCGACACACACACACACACACACACACACACACACACACAGTCCATCAGAGGTTAGTAGATAAGTGTTATCTGTTGGAAGGAAAGAAGAAACAAAGTAAGGAAGGGAGGAAGGAAAGGAGAAGATAGTCTTAAAATAATAACCTTTTGTTTTTAGTTGAATCAAAGTGCTGTTTTTTCTGAGATTTTTGACGTCAATAGGCAAATAAGTTTTGGGGAGAATGAGAAAAGGGATTTTTGAGTCAGAAATAAACTCATTATAGTGGTTGTATAAACATAAGTGACTTGAATAATTTTATCATCTTCCCAAATCTTATCAGAATTAAAACTGCAAAACCAATGACAAGAGTGAGTCAGAAAATTTAAAATACACAGGCTGTAAATAGACAGTTTTATATTTCAGTGATTAATCATAATGATACCACTAAGTTTGTGTTTTAAATAGAATACATTTTTTATTAAACATTTCTTCTTCTTGTAACATATATTACACAGTTGAGAAATTGCTTTTAATATATGAAGTATGTAGAATATACATAAGATTTGGCAGGTAGAATATATACAAACTTTGGCAAGAACATAAAGATGGGAAAGTTTTTCCTTTAAAGTAAGCCTTAGATCCTGGAATCTGTGCTCTGAGGTTGGAGGTGTTGAGGTGGGGATATTTGCTCAGCAGAATGAGGGGTCTGGAAGGAAACCCCATCCTTGCTCTTGGCTACCCCTTATCCAGCTATTACTTAGCTTTTAAGGTTGTCAAAGGGAGAGCTCTGTTGGAGGTGAAATGGAAACGACTGAATGTTTTCAGGAGGGATCTGAGTTTTTCACTCTTTGTACCCCCAAGATTAATAATAGGAATTAATTTCAAAGCAAGAAAGACGGAACCAAAGCAAAATTTTATCTAATCTTTAGTTTTCCGTAGGGCAAACTCTGACTACTCCATTCTCTTTCTGCTATTGCGTTTGCTTAAGGACATGAGAGCTTGGTGCAAAATACAACAGGAGATCTTGGCAATAATTATTACCAATGGGTGGGAAGCTAATAGGTGAAATCAATAGCAATCATAAGCTGTACCAATATTCAGAACCAATTCTGAATAATTCTGATAATTTATAATCTACCAATTATCAGAACCTATCATGAGGCCAGGCTAACTGATTGGTGTCTGAAACCTTAATAATCATTACGTTGTCCTAATGAAACAAGCATTTGCATCCTTATATTTTAAGGGAGAAAGTGGAGCTGTTTGTTTGGTCACTCAGTCATGTCTGACTCTCTTAGCGACCCCGTGGACTGTAACCCACCAGTCTCCTCTGTCCATGAGATTTCACAGGCAAGAATACTGGAGTGGGTTGCCATTTTCTACTCCAGTTTGTATCCCTGTATTTTAAGGGAGGAAATGGAGACTCTGTAAGATTAAAGCTATTGTAGTTCATGGGATTATCCATTCCACCTACTCTTTCAATGACTATTAAGTAGTCTCCCTTCTATAAGAAGTATATGTTTGAGTGTTCAGTTTGTTCATCTCCAAAACTACCAGCTCCTGCTATGCTCTGGATCCATCTCTATATCTACCTTCTTGGAATTTTACTCCATCATTTATTTTGTTTACACGCAGCATCAAAACTTTCTCTATCTGCTCTCCCCCACCATGTGAAAAATCTCTTGCACTTTACAAAACTTCTTTTAAAAATTATTTTGATCCCCCTACCTACTCCATCTCTCTTCTTCCATTTGAAGGTAAAGTTTTTACAATAATGCACAGTCATTTCTAACTCATCACGTATTCATGCCTCAACCCAACACACCTCACTCTTTCCCCACGGCTCAGTGGAAATTGTTCTTAAGAAAGTCATTGTTAACTTTCCAGTTGTGAAACAATGCATATCTTCTCCTATGCCCATCTTACCTGATTGCTGTGATATCTGACCTTGTGGGCCATTCTCTTCTTGGAGTTTCCCTCTCCTGACTTCTGTCTGTCTCTTATCTCCTAGCATCTCTTTCTCACTCTCCTTTAATGACATCTTTTTTATTCAGCCCTGAAATACTAGTCTTTCCCAGAGTCTGATCTTCAGTCTTTTTGCTTTTCTTATCTCTATAGTTTCACCATGCTAACCTTGTTTAAATCTGACGATTCTCACACTTATATCCACTGCCAGTTTTCCTTGTTTCATGTCAAAAATCATAAGCACAATCATTAACTGATCTTTCCCATTTGGTAGTTCTATACACAAAGTAAAATCAGCATGTAAAAACTGACTCCTTACTCTCCTCTATAAAATCATTCTTTTCCTTATTTTATCAATGATATCATGACTCTAGTCACCTAAACCAGAAAACTGGAATCAGTCTAAGCCTCTATGTCTTTCGGTCCTCTCCCACCTTCACTTCATCACCTGATCCTATAGAGTCTGCCTTTTATATTGTATTTGGAGCACATCTTCTCTCGATCATTACCTGTTACTGCTTTAGTTTACACCTTTTCTTGCCTTAATTACTATAATAACCTTCTGGATGTTCTCCCTGTCTTCAGTCTTCTTTCTCTGTTATTCATCTTTCACAGTGCTTACAGAGGAATGTTAAATGCAAGTCAAAGCATGGTATTCCCAGCATTAAATTCTGTCAATGGGTTTCCTTAACCTTCAGGAAAATTTGGACTGCTGAGGTTGGCAAACAAAGCATTCATAATTAGGTCCTTGTCTTTCTAGCTTTATCCATCATTCACTCCCACATGCTAGCCACACCTCCAGAAGATTTGCATTGCAGACTGTTTGTCACTTAAAGGTCCTTGGTGTGTGATCTTCTCAGCAATGCACTTTTGTCCTTTCTTCCCTTGAGACTATTGTTCTGCCCTTTCTCCATCTTTTACAGTTTCCTTTGGATTTAGAACAGTGAATCTGATTGCTCCTCTCATCTGGGCTAGATTGTTTCTCTTTTCTTTGATCCCATGGACTATGGATTATCAAAGATGACACAAATAGATGGGGAAATATGCCATGTTTGTGGACTGAAAGAATCAATATAGTGAAAATGTGTATACTACCCAGAGCAATCTATAGATTCAATACAATCCCTATCAAGCTATCAATGGTATTTTTCACAGAACTAGAACAAATAATTTCACAGTTTGTATAGAAACACAAAAAACCTTGAGTAGCCAAAACAATCTTGAGGAAGAAGAGTGAAACTGGAGGAATCAACTTGTCTGACTTCAGACTATACTACAAAGCCACAGTCATCAAGACAGTATGGTACTGGCATAAAGACAGAAATATAGATCAATAGAACAAAATAGAAAGCTCAGAGATAAAACTACGCACCTATGGACACCTTATCTTTGACAAAGATATACAGTGAAGAAAAGACAATCTCTTTAACAAGTGGTGCTGGGAAAACTGTTCAACCACATGTAAAAGAATGAAATTAGAATACTTTCTAACACCATACACAAAAATAAACTCAAAATGGATTGAAGATCTAAATGTTAGACCAGAAACTCTAAAACTCTTAGAGGAAAACATAGGTAGAACACTCTCTGACGTAAATCACAGCAAGATCCTCTATGACCCACCTTCCAGAGTGATGGAAATAAAAACAAAAACAGATGGGACCTAATTAAACCTAAAAGCTGTTACACATTGAAGGAAACTAGAAGCAAGGTGAAAAGGCAGCCTTCAGAATGAGAGAAAATAATAACAAATGAAACAACTGACAAAGAATTAATCTCCAAAATATACAAGCAGCTCATGCAACTCAATATCATAAAAATGAACAACCCAATCCAAAAGTGGGCCAAAAGACTAAACAGACATTTCTCCAAAGAAGACACGCAGTTGGCTAATAAACACATGAAAAGATGCTCAACATCACTCATTATTTCTGTGCTTAGTCGCTCAGTTGTGTCTGACTCTTTGTGACCTCATAGACTCTAGCCTGAAGGCTCCTCTGTTCATGGGGATTCTCCAGGCAAGAATATTAGAGTGGGTTGTCATGCCCTCCTCCAGGGGATCTTCCAACCCAGGGATTGAACCCATGTCTCCCACATTGCAAGTGGATTCTTTATTTTCTGATCCATCAGGGAAGGTCATTATTAAAGAAATGCAAATCAAAACCACAATGAGGTATCATCTCACGCCCATCAGAATGGCTGCCGTCAAAAAGCCAACAAACAATAAATGCTGGAGAGGATGTGGAGAAAAGGGAACCCTCTTATACTGTTGGTGGGAATGCAAACTGGTACAGCTACTATGGAGAACAGTGTGGAGACTCCTTAAAAAAATTGGAAATAGAACTTCCATATGATCCAGCAATCCCATTCCTGGGAAATCCACAGTGAAATTTCCCACAGGGGAAACAGAATTGAAAGAGACACATGTACCCCAGTGTTCATTGCAGCAGTTTACAATAGCTAGGTCATGGAAGCAACCTAGATGTCCATCAGCAGAAGAAAGGATAAGGAAGTTGTGCTACATATATGCAGTGGAATATTACTCAGCTATAAAAAAAAAAGAGTGCATTTGAGTCAGTTCTAATGAGGTGGATGAAACTGGAGCCTATTTTACAGAGTGAAGTAAGTCAGAAACAGAAACACCAACACAATATATTAACACATATATATGGAATTTAGAAAGACAGTAATGACAGTCTTATATGCAAGCCAGCAAAACAGACACAGATGTAAAGAGCAGACTTTTGAACTATGTGGAAGAAGGTGGGATGATTTGACAGAATAGCTTTGAAACATGTATATTACCTTATGTAAAACAGATGACCAGTGCAAGTTTGATGCGTTAAGCAGGGCCCTCAAAGCAGGTGCTCTGGGACAACCCAGAGGGATGGAGTGGGGAGGGAGGTGGGAGGGGGTTTCACGATGGGGGCACACCTGTGCACCTGTGGCTGATTCATGTTTATGTATGTCAAAAGCCATCACAATATTGTAAAGTAGTTATCCTCCAATTAAAGTACAATAATTATTTTAAAAAGATTTTTTGGATGTGGACCACTTTTAGAAGTTTTTATTGAATTTGTTACAATACAGCTTCTATTTCATGTTTTATGCTTTTGGCCACAAGGCATGTGGAATCTTAGCTCCTCAACCAGGGATCAAACCAGCACTCTCTGCATTGAAAGGTGGAGTCTTAAACAATGGACCATCACAGAAATCCCTTTTTTTAAAAAAAATCTTTGACACGATGCTTGAAATACTTTACTCAATGCATTGGTAAACTTAATTTCTTTCAGAAGTAGAGTGTTAATATGTTGAAGAGCTTTTATCTTTGTCCTTGGCACATAGTAGGGATATAATTAATATAGACAGTGTTAACAAATGAATGAATTCATCTGAATCTGTTCTTTAATGCCCCAGTGAAATCATCTTAGGTTTTCTTGAAATATTATAGCAGAAGGCTCTTTTATTTCCAAAAAGTGTCATGGAAGAATTAGAGTATTATCCATACCTAGTATTGCTTTTATAGAGGACGTGGATTGCTCTTTGATTTTTGTCAGCAATAGTATTACAGATATCACCCTATTTGTGATCAAAGTAGACCTTTAGTGACAGAGAGCTTAGGTAAAGATCTTGAGAAAATCAGCCATGATGGAATTCTCATTATATGGTAGATTAAAGGTTGTCCTGGAGCAAGTCCAGTTTATGAGATGTCCTCAGCCTGCCTGAGGCCTGAGACTTCGGAGGCTGTAGGATGCTCATTTGTTTTCTGTCATTTATTTCCAAGAACCTAGTCTAAGGGAGAAAGCTGGAGAAGGAAATGGCAACCAACTCCAGAATTCTTGCCTGGAAGATCCCATGGGAAGAGGAGCCTCGTGGGCTACAGTCCATGGATCGTAAAATAGTAGGAAATGATTTAGTGACTAAACAAGGGAGAAAATATTTGTATAAAATTGCTTGTCTCTGTGTATGGATGTTTGTGATCATGTAGGGAAATAGTTTAGATTTAGAGTTTTAGATAAAAATGTAACATTCTGTAGTTAAGAGAAACGATGTTTATAAGTGTGCTAAGCATGCATCATGTTGGCATAATCATTGAGAACATCAGAGATGAAACTGACACATTACATTTGGCACATTACATTGTGCCAGACCTTCATACAGCGAAAAATAAGTGAAATTTCTCTGTTCCCTTCATCTAATTTCTCTATTCTCACTTATTTTGATGGAAAAAGAAATGGCAACCCATTCCAGTATCCTTGCCTGGATAATCCCATGGACAGAGTAGCCTTGCAGGCTGTAGCTCATAGGGTTGCAGAGTTGGACACAACTGGCTTCCTACATATCTCAGTTGGTAAAGAATCCATCTGCAATGCAGGAGACCCAGTTTAATTCCTGGGTCAGGAAGATCCTCTGGAGAAGGATTAGACTATCCACTCCAGTTTTCTTGGACTTCCCTTGTGGCTCAGCTGGTAAAGAATCCTCTTGCAATGTGGGAGACCTGGGTTTGATCCCTGGGTTGGGAAGATCCCCTGGATCAGGGATTGTCTACCCACTCCAGTATTCTGGCCTGGAGAATTCCATGGACTGTATATAGTCCATGGGGTTGCAAAGAGTTGGACACGATTGAGTAACTTTCACTTTCATGACTATGTGGTATTCTACCATTTTCTCCCATTTTTTCCCTCCAATTTTCAACCTAATATTCTCCACCTTTTCCCTTTGATAGTCTGGAGCAATATTTTTGGGGAAAATAAGAAAAATCTCTTTTCCATGCTCAACTAATGGATCTTTTTATTTCTCTGAACATGTTCATACCTCATTCATTCTAATCTCTTAAAAATCAATATCAGCTTCATTTTTCTCTTTTTTTTTTTTTTTTTTTGCTTTGAAAAATATATTCACTTGCTCATAATCTTCCAGTGGCTTTCACATCCTTGGATTTATTCACAAAGCATGAAAAAGAACTTTAAGATTCCATACTTATTCATTTATCTGACACGTATTTATTGAGGACCTACCATGGATCAGCCACTTGGAATGTTTTGACAAGCACAACAAACCTGAATAGCTGCCCTTGGCTTTGTATTTTAGTGAGGGAAGCATATAATATCCAGCAAACCCAATAAATAAATGTGGATTATTTGATATGGTAAATACAATAAGTTATTTAAAAATAAAATAAGATTAAGTGAATCAGGAGTATGAGGTAGAAAGAAGCAGTTTACAATTTGAAATGGAAGGCTTAGGGTAAGTGTCATTGAGAAGATTAAATATAGGCAAAAGCTGAAGCAGGTGAGGGAAATACTTTTAGAACTGAAAACATGCATTCCTGATAGAGAGCAGAGCAAGTTCAATGGCGCTAAAATATTGATGTGTGTGGTGGGTGTGAGTGACTGTAAGAAGCCATTTCTGCGAGGAGGAGAGCAGGGAAGTGGACATCCAGTGTTGAAGGCAGAGAGGCAACAGGAAGTAGATCATGAGAATCTAGGAACCTGGCTTTTATTTTGAGTGAGGTGAAAAGTCATTGCAAGTCTTTAGACAGATCCATCATCTAATTTGTTAAATAGCTTTAAAGTAGCACTCGAGATGCCAGGTTAGAGTAGTTTGAGGAAGATAAAGTAGGGACATGGAGAACTTTAAGATACTGCTGCAGAAGTCCAGGTGGAAAGTGGTGGGTGTATGGAATAGGATGGCAGATGTGGAGAGAGGGAGAATTTATGAGAATCTACACGATTTTCAAATGATGAGCCCGGCAGCATTAGATAGGTTAGATAGCACTAGGTAGGTTAGACAGCATCACTGACTCCGTGGACATGGATTTGAGCAAACTTCAGAAGACAGTGGAGGACAAAGGATACTGGCATACTGTAATTCATGGGGTAGCAAAGAGGTGGGCACAACTTACCAACTGAACAGCAACAACTGATAGCACTTGCTGATGGATTAAATGTGGAGTTTCAGAGAAAGAGAGGGACCAAGGATGACTCTAAGATTTTTGTTCTAGGTGACTAGAAGGACAGAGTTGCCCCATGTGACAGGGAAGATTCATTCAGTGGAGCAGTGTGGGAGAAAGATCTAAAGTTCAGTTTTGGAAATGCTGAACTGCGGATGTCAGAATTGAAATGAAGATGACAAGCAGGGAGTGGGACTGATGACTCTGGAGCTCAGGAGATAGATTTGGGCTGGAGATTTAAATTGGAGAGTTGTCAGCATATAAAAGATATTTGAAGCCATGAGACTGGATGAAGTCATAAAGATAGCGTGGGCACATAGACTAGAGAACCAAGATTCAGTTTGAACAATAAGTGATCTAGAAAAAGAAGGAGACATGGAAAAAGAGACTAAAAATGGAAACCAGTGAGAGGTGGAAAGAAAACCAGTGCTACTCTCTGCAAGCAATCTAATAAAGAATGTCAAAGAGAAAGGAATCAGTTCTATCCATCCCTGCAGCCGGATCAACCAAGATGAGGATGAAGATCACTGGAAGGTCAATAAGGAGGTCATTAGTGACCCTGACAAGAGAATACTTTTCATGGAAAGGTGAGGCAAAGTCTGGTTGAAAGAGTTTTTAAGAGCATAAAATGAGAGAAATTAGAGGCAACAAGTACAGACAACTTGTCTCAGGAATTGTACTGCAAAGGATAGTTGATAAAATAGGGAATTAGCTGGTGGGGGAGGTAGTGTTGACCATATTTTAACAATAAAACGAATACCTTCTTATCTGAATGCTGTTGATGAAAATGATCCATTAAAGAGGATATCATTACAAATGTGTGAGAGGGACTACTGTGGTGGTCCAGTTAAGAATCCACCTGCCGATACAGTAAACATGGGTTAGATCCCTGACCTGGGAAGACTCCTACACGCCCCGAGGAAACTAAGCCCATGCTCTGCAACTAGAAAGGCCACTGAAATCAGAAACCTGAGCACTGTAACTGGAGAGTAGCCCCCACTCGCTGCATCTGGAGGAAGCTCTTGGGCAGCCACAAGGACCCAGTGCAACCAAAAATAAACGATAAAAAAATTTTTTTTAATGTGGGAGACACAGAAGAGAGACCTTAGAGTGATGTTTTTGAAAAGGCAGGCAGGAATGAAATCTAGTGCACAGGTTGGGAGCTGTCCTTATCAATAATAATAAGTAGGCAAGCAGTATGAGTGTAGTTGCTAGTGAGTGGATTGTGGTGGTGATGGGAAGTCAGATAGCTCTTTCCTAATCACCTTACATTTAAAAAACTTTTTTTTTTTTTTTGTGGAGCATAACCTCAGAAGAGTCTGCTAAGTATCAGTGTATACAACTCAGTGAGTTACAACCACACGAAGACCATGTGGCCATCATCTTGGTCAAATAACAAAAAAAGGGGTCTAGGCAGCCCAGACCCCTTCCTCACATGTTCCTTCATTATCCTATGCATTTCCCCTTTCCTCAAAGCAACCACTATCCTGAATCATAACAGTATAGTATAGTCTTGAGCTTTAAAAGCTAATATACAATGTTTTGCATTTGTGTCAACATTGTTTATGTTGAATTCACCTACTTTGTTGTATGTTATTGTAGTCCACTTATTTTTATTTCTATATCACATTCAGTTGTAAGATAACATAATTTATTACCCACTCTATTCTTATTGGGCATATAGTTGTTTCTAGTTTTGAGCTTTTAGCCTGCTATGAACTCTATGGTACATATATGGGGAGCATTTTGTTGAATATACATCTAGGGATACATTTGCAATTATTATTTATTAAATTTCAATGTTTGTAGTGAATGTAGCTTTTATTTCACATTTCCCCAGAAACTTCTAAAATGGCATATCATTTCTTGTGTGTATTGCCCTCTTAGATACATTTTTCTGTAAAGTATCTTTTCAAGTTTCTTGCCCATTTTTTCTCTTGTTCATCAATGAGGGATCTTCAGATATTCTGGATATGACTCCTTAGTTGGTTATATATACTGCAACTACATTTTCACATTCCGTGTTTGCCTCTTAACTCTATTAATGGTAGCTTCGAGGAGCTGAGGTTCTTAATTTTAATATGGTTCTATTTATAATTTTTTGCACTTATTATTGGTGCTTTCTAGGTATAATGCTATAAGAAAACATTTCCTGACACTTTGCTGGTGGTGCAGTGGTTAAGAATCCACCTTGCAATCCAAGGGAGGTAGGTTCAATCCCTGGTTGGGAAACTAAGAACCCACATGCCACAGAGCAACTCAGCCTGGGCACCTCAACTGCTGAGCCCATGATGCAATGAAGATCTTGAGTGCCACAACTAAGACCCCACACAGTCAGATAAAGAAGTATTAAATGACATTGTACAGGAGACAGGGAGCAAGACCAACCCCAAGAAAAAGAAATACAAAAAAGCAAAATGGCTGTCTGAGGAGTCCTCACTAGGTGTGAAAAGAAGAGAAGCGAAAGGCAAAGGAGAAAAGGAAAGATATACCCATTTGAATGCAGAGTTCCAAGGAATAGCAAGGAGAGATAAGAAAGCCTTCCTCAGTGATCAGTGGAAACAAATAGAGGAAAACAACAGAATGGGAAAGACTAGAGATCTCTTCAAGAAAATTAGAGATACCAAGGGAACATTTCATGCAAAGATGGGTTCAATAAAGGACAGAAATGGTATGAACCTAACAGAAGCAGAAGATATTAAGAAGAGGTGGCAAGAATACACAGAAGAACTGTATAAAAAAGATCTTCACCACCCAGATAATCATGATGGTGTGATCACTCACCTAGAACCAGACATCCTGAAATGTGAAGTCAAGTGGGCCTTAAGAAGCATCACTATGAACAAAGCTATTGGAAAAGGCTGTGATGCTGGGAGGGATTGGGGGCAGTAGGAGAAGGGGACGACCGAGGATGAGATGGCTGGATGGTGTCACGGACTCGATGGACATGAGTCTGAGTGAACTCCGGGAGATGGTGATGAACAGGGAAGCCTGGCATGCTGCGATTCATGGGGTGGCAAAGAGTCGGACACGACTGAGTGACTGAACTGACTGACTGACTGACATCATGAGAAATGCTGGGCTGGAAGAAGCACAAGCTGGAATCAAGATTTCCAAGAGAAGTATCATAACCTCAGATATGCAGATGACACCACCCTTATGGCAGAAAGTGAAGAGGAACTAAAAAGCCTCTTGATGAAAGCGAAAGAGGAGAGCGAAAAAGTTGGCTTAAAGCTCAACATTCAGAAAATGAAGATCATGGCATCTGGTCCTATCACTTCATGGGAAATAGATGGGGAAACAGTGGAAACAGTGTCAGACTTTATTTTTGGGGTCTCCAAAATCACTGCAGATGGTGATTGCAGCCATAAAATAAAAAGATGCTTGCTCTTTGGAAGAAAAGTTATGTCCAACCTAGATAGCATTTTCAAAAGCAGAGACATTACTTTGCTGACTAAGGTCCATCTAGTCAAGGCTATGGTTTTTCCAGTGGTCATGTATGGATGTGAGAGTTGGACTGTGAAGAAAGCTGAGCACCAAAGAATTGATGCTTTTGAACTGTGGTGTTGAAGACTCTTGAGAGTCCATTGGACTGCAAGGAGATCCAACCAGTCTATCCTAAAGGAGATCCGTCCTGGGTGTTTACTGGAAGGACTGATGTTGAAGCTGAAACTCTAACACTTTGGCTACCTGATGAGAAGAGCTGACTCATTTGAAAAGACCTCAATGCTGGGAAAGATTGAGGGCAGGAGGAGAAGGGAATGACAGAGGACGAGATGGTTGGATGACATCATGGACTCTATGGACATGAGTTTGGGCAGACTGCGGGAGTTGGTGATGGACCGGGAGGTCTGGCGTGCTGCAATTCATGGGGTTGCAAAGAGTTGGACACGACTCTGAGGGACTGAATTGAACTGAAAAAGAAAACACTTTCTGTATACCTGATTTAAAAAGTATTATTTCTAAAAGTTGTATTGATGGTTTCTCATATTTAGATTTATGATTGACCTGGAATTAGTATGGTATAATATCAGGTCAAAATTGATTTTGTTTTTCATTTCAAAAATCTAATTTTCTCAGCACCTCTTAGTAAAAAGACCATTCCTTGTCCAGATCTCTGAAGTGCCACATTAGGCTTAAAATGAATATCTGTATGTGATTGTGTTGGCTTCTTGATCTGAACTCCATTTTACTAGTCTATGTATTTCCTTTTTCATCAATGCCATATTGTCTAATTAATTTTGCACACACATGCATATTTTCTTAGCATACATATATTTGTTAAATATCACTATACTTTTATTATGTCTTTGAAGCAATATCCATTCAAATCTTTACATGTGTTTATCATTTTTATTGCTTGTCATTCCTTCATGGATTTCTGAGCTTCCATCTGGTTTCATTTCCCTCTGTCTGAAAAACACTTTTTAGGGTTTCCTTTAATGCAAGTCTGCTGGCGCTAAATTTTCTCAGTTTTTCTTTGTCAGAAAATATCTTTGTTGTTCCTTCACTTTTGAAGAATGTGTTCTTTGGGGGTTGCATTCTGTGTCGACAGTTATTTTCTCTCTCTACTTTGAAGCTATAAGCTCTGTGTCTTCTGTTGTTTCTGTTCAAAAATCTCCTGCAGTCTATTCTGATCCTGTCAGATTAATCTCTTTTTACCCCTGCTGCAGTTGTAAGATTTTATTTTATTTTTTGTTTTGAACCTTTTAAAACAATGTACCTTTTTTACAAAAAATTATACTGCTTGTGGCTCACAGTGCTTCTTGAGTCTGTTCATAATTTTCATACATTTTGGAAAAATTTCAACCATTTTTTTTCAAATATTACATCTGCTCTATTTTGCTTTCCTTGTGGGATTTTAATTACATGATATTAGATAGTTTCTTTCTTTTTTTTCTCTTCTCTATTTTCATGCATATATTTTCTAGTTGTTCTGTTTAAATATTTTCTTCTTCCTGACTTCCAGTTCAATATTATTCTTTCGATGTCTGTTGAATCTGCTGCCAAAGTTATCTTTTAGATTCTTAATTTTGATTCTTATATTTTTCAGGTCTAAAACTATCTTGGTTTATAGCTTTCCATATTCTTTTAAAATTCTTAATTTTATCTGTGTATCAATTTTCTCTTATAATTCTTGCCTTTCTTTTTTTATTTGTGTGATAGTGTCTATTTCATGAACATTTTTTTGATTAAATGCTGAATTTCCTATGTAAAAATATTTCTAAAAAATTAGTGAGGATGATTTTTTCCTTTAGGGAGAATGTATTCTTGCTTCCGGTAGACATCTAAGAACGTTAGCAATCTGAATCATCTAATCCAATTACAGGGATTGAAATAATTTAAACTTTATCTATTTCAGAGTTGGTTTTATTCTTATGGTATAGCTGGGTTTTATTTTCCAAGACCAAAGTATGTGTGGTTTTTCCAGGACAAATCCTTCTTTGTTAGACCTATCTCCTTACATTTGTCCCTGTAGACCAGAAAGAATATTGAATGAGCTTTGAGTTTCTCAGCCCTTCACATGACTCATCCAAAACGGCAAGTGTCCTTGGGATAAACGATTACTCAGTGTTTTCTTCTTCTCCTGGACCATATGCCACAATCTTTTATTGTCCTATTAGTTCTATCTTGCTTTCAGAAAACCTTCTTGTATATTTTGTTTAGGTTTCATGATTTATTTATTTTTAAAATTTTTGTTTATTTCCTGCTGTGCTGGGTCTTGATTGCTGCTTAGACTTTACTCTAGCTGTGGGAGCAGGGGCTATTCTCTAGTTGTGGTGCGTGGGCTTCTCATTGCAGTGGCTTCTGTTGTTGCAGAGCCCCGGCTCTAGGTGCACGAGTTTCAGTAGTTGCAGCACATGGGCTAAACAGTTGCAATTCCTGGGCTCTGGGGCACAGGCTCAGTAGTTGTGGTACATGGCCTTAGTTGTTCTACAGCATGTAGAATCTTCCCAGCTCAGGGATCAAACTTGTGTCTCCTGCACTGGCAGGTGGATTCTTTACCACTGAGCCACCGGAGAAACCCATGATTTATTTTTAATGGGGAAACTGTCTAAGTCTCTTTCTCATGAAACTAAATTACTTATTACTAGAATTCTTTTAGACAGTAGGAAGAAAAGTCATTCATTTTACACAAGGATGGGAGAGGAAATGCCGGAGGTTTGAGGATCAAGAAAAAGGTGTGAAGGAGTCAATTACCACATTAAAAGCATAAATGGGCTAAGGAATTACAGTTTGGTTCCTGGGTATTAAGAACATGATTGGGTGTTACGGCTATTAATTCAAAGTGGTACGAAGAAGTGTGGTGGTGTCTTTGTTTTAGGTTCTGTTGTTACGCAGCCTCAAAGGGCATAGGTTATTATATCTGGGTTGGTGGTTTTGTCAGACAAGTTCAACAGAAGCTGTGATGGGCAAGGAGATTGGGTGTCTGCGCTGAGGAGTGAGTGAAATGATTGTGGAATTTAATCCAGGAACAGAGGAAACAAAGCAGATCATGGAGGAGGGAGACACTGGGTAGTGATGGGGTCAGTGGGTTCAAAGTCCCAGTGGGATAGAAAAGCCATTGGCATGTGAGCTGGAAATAGACGGAGTTCCTGGAGTTGAGGCTGCAGATAAAGTCCCTGAGATAAGGTGGAGGTCAAATTGCAGAAAGGTCCAAAGACCGAGAGCCAAAATATTGGAAGGATTTCTATATGCTTATTGAAATGGTCAAGAATTATGACAAGAGGATCAGTGGGCCGTGAAAGTGAGAAGAAATGAGTAGGAACCTGCGTGTTGGTTGGTCACAGGAACAATAAGTAGTGTGTGATACAGTCTCGTTGGGCTCTGAGCGGGGAGTATGGTCTGGGAGCGTTAGTGAGATCAGGCTGGACAACTGCTTCATGTCCTGGTGGCTCAGACAGTAAAGAATCTGCCTTCAATGCGGGACACCCAGGTTTGATTCCTGGATCAGGAAGTTCCCCTGGAGAAGGGAATAGTTTATCCACTCCAGTATTCTTGCCTGAAGAATTCTATGGACAGAGGAGCATGGCCGGGGGGTAGG
>SJYT01015703.1:83287-117749 GCA_006410635.1 Cephalophus harveyi | reverse complement strand
CACCATTTGAGGAGATTGAAGGGGAGAATGTCTACAGGGGAGAATCAGATTGCATAAGAAGGAAGGCCTCTTTAGAGAAGAGTTTGAGGACATGCAGTCTTTCTGTGATGAACCATAGATTTCAGGAGATGCAACAAGCTTACCTATGACTACACTGAAAAGCTATTGTTAGGAATAAGTAAGAAAATATATGTGAGAGGATCAAGCAGAGTGCCTTGCCTACATTATGGTTAAATGTAGAGTACCTTCACTCTAGTAAAACACTGTTTAGGATGTGTCTAAAATGTGTTCAGAGAGGAGGGTTTGGGCAATTTCTTTAGACTTCTTTTTATATAGATATAATTTTATTTATTTATTTTTGACTGTGTGGGTCTTCGTTGCTGCTTGAGTTTTTCTCTCGCTTCGGTGAGTGGGTTCTACTCTAGTTGCGGTGTGCAGGCCTCTCATTGCTGTGGCTTCTCTTGTTGTGGAGCATGGACTCTCTGGGACCGGGGTTCAGTAGGTGCGGTAGGTATGGCAGATGGCTCAATAGTTGCAGATTCTGGGACCTAGAGCACAAACTCAGTAGTTGTGATGCAAGGGCTTGTTGCTCCACAGCGTGTGGGATCTTTCTGGATCAGGCATAGAACTTGTGTCTCCTGCATTGACAGGCAGAATCTCTACTATTGAGCCTTCGGGGAAGCCCTAGACTTCTTGATAATAAGACCAGTTAAATATGTGCTCTTTCTACATGCAATGCACTGTGTAATTTGGTAGCAAATGACAAAAACATGGCTACATGGCTCAATTTATTATTTATTAACTCAACACAAACAGGTCTTGTGATAGAGTGACTTCATGTTTTAACTAAAGGGTCAATGTCATCGTCAAAGTCACAGCTTTCTAGTTTCTTTCTCTTCTGCCATGTTTAGCATTTGCTTTCTTGTTTTCCTGTTTGGCTGCACCACTCATCCCAACCAGGGATAGAACCAGTGCCACCTGCATTGAAAGCACTGAGTCTTAACCACTGGACCATGAGGAAAGTCCCAATGTTCAGCATTTTGGATTTTTTCTTATGCCACCTCTCTTCATTAATGGAGGATAGCTAGTCAATTGCCTTTTCATATTTTTCATGGAGCTCTCTGCAAGGATATCTGCAATGAAATCAAACCAATCAATCCCAAAGGAAATCAACCTTGTATATTCATTGGAAGGACTGATGCTGAAGTTGAAGCTCCAATACTTTGGCCATCTGATGCAAAGAGTAGACTCACTGGAAAGGACACTGATGCTGGAAAAGATTGAGGGCAAGAGGAGAAGAGGGTGACAGAGGATGAGATGGTTGGATGGCATCACCAACTCAAAAAACATGAGTGTGAGCAAACTATGGGAGATAGTGAAGGACAGAGAAGCATGGTGTGCTGCAATTCATGGGGGTCACAAAGACTCGGACATGACTTAGCAACTGAACAGCAGCAAAGTCAATTGCAATCCCACACTCAGGTAATCTAGAGGAACATGAAGGGATATTTCCTGATGTGTGTGACTTTTTCACAGTGAGGAGAACTTTTTACAGTAACTTCTTTTTAAGTCTCACTGTTTAAAATGTCATCCCTGTGTTTACACATAAACCAATTACTGCCAAGGTGATGAGACCACCACTGGCCTCATCAAGTTGGCTCAATTCAAGTTGGATCTATTCTCTGAAGCTGCCTCTTCCTTCCCTGAAGGACATGGACGATATATGTGAATAAAATCAGGGCTTTGTTAGTAAAGAGGAAGTACTTCATTTCACTTTCTTCCTTTTTCAAGTGCATGCATGTTGTCACTCAGTCGTGTCTGACTCTTTCTGACCCCATGGACTGTAGCCTGCCAGGCTCCTCTGTCCATAGGATTTCCCAGACAAGAATACTGGAGTGGATTGTCATGCCCTCCTTCAGGTGATCTTCTCCAATCAGGGATTGAACCCACGTCTTTTATGTCTCAAGTAGCTGTTCTAATATTATTAGTCACAATTTTAATTACCTTTTGATCCTAAACTTGCTGTTATCATTATTCTTATGTGTGAAAATATGCAGAGATAATATAAAAATATACTATAATTTATTAACTTTCCATTGCTGTATATCAAATCATCACAAATTTAGCTTCTTAAATTGAAAGGTTATTATGATGTGGGGACCTTATTCAGACCCTGATTCAAACAAAACAGCTACAAACACATTTGGAGATGATGCAGGAAGTTTGAACGGGTACCAGGTATCAGATGACTTTAAGGTATTATAGTAATTCTGTTTGGTTTAATAACAGCAATGAGCCTTGTAAAAGTATTTACAATTTCTAGGGGTTTGCTTGAAAATATGTCAGGGTAAAATAATGGCTGGGGCTCTATTTAATAATTCAGAGAAAGAGAAGGAGAAAGAGGAGGAAGGAAAGAAAGAAGGAAGGGAAAAGAGAGAGACCACAGACAAAGTAAATGTGGCAAATTCTTGATAATTATTGAACCATGTGATAAGTATATATGGTAACTCATTATCTTAATCTTTTTTCATATGTTTTAAATTTTTCATAATGAAACATTTAAAAATGAAATTTACCAAGCTGCTGTTAAAATTTAATGTGTTTAGGCACTTACTTCTCCACTTCAATGCCTTTTGCAAAACCTAAAAGTATAATGTAGCAGGGTGTTTATTTTCCCCCTATGCTTTTAATAAGAAGAGACTTAAACAATGAAATGATAAGTGTACTTAAAATAGATACCTTCCAGATCAATTTTAAAGTTACCTTCCTGTAAGATTTTAAAAGTCAAATCTGAATTGTTATGAAGTCCACAGTCTTGGCATCAGTCTTGAATCAAAATTTATTTCCCTTTCTCTCAGTGCCTTCAGAATAATTTTTTTAGAATTCATTTGGCAAGGTATCTGAAAGTTTGCCTTTATTTATTCATAAATCCCTGGGTTCTGCCTGCATATTTGGCAGCAAGGCCATTATGAAACTAGTTTCTGAGTAGACCCTGTCCTTTCATATATTGGAATCATTGAGAAAAACCCAGATATAAAGGGTGCTATAGAGGCAACTTAAATAAATGGATAGTGGTAGATGAACTAAAAAGTAATAGAAAAATGCCTCTGTGTTGGCTCCTGCCCTGGTATGAAAATGCAGATACTATTTGCATTTATAATAACTCAACCCACTCACAATTGTGGCCCGTGTTTGCCTTTTTTTTCCAGCTCCTCTCAACTATTTGGTGAAACATGACTTCATCCTGATCAGTATAAAGCTGAATGACTATTCAATGTTGTGTCTTCAACGTTATTAGGAAGACTTTTCTATTTGTTCGTTTGTTTGTTTTGAAGTAGAGTTGACAGAATTTTGTTATGAGTTGAATTGTGCAACTCTTACATCAATATAAAGGCTTCCCTGGTGGTTCAGTTGGAAAAGAATCCACCTGTAGTGAGGGAGACCCAGGTTCCATCCCTGGGTAGGGAAGATCCTCTGGAGAAGGAAATGGCAACCCACTCCAGTAGTCTTGCCTGGAGAATTTTATGGACAGTGGGAGCCTGATGGGCTATAGTCCAAGGGGTCACAAGAGTCTGACATGACTTAACTAAACCACCACCACCACATTGATATATTGAAGTCCTAACCTAATGCTTAAAAGTGTAGCTTTATTTGGCAATAGGGTCCTTATAGATGAATTAGTTAAAGTGATGTCATTAGGATGGGCTTTCATGCAACATGACTGGTATCCTTATAAAAGGAACACCATGTGAAGAGAGAGACACATACAGAGGGAAGACAAAATGAAGATATAGTGAGAAGGTAACCATCCATAAGCCAGGAAGAGAGACCTCAGGAGGAACCAAACTTGCCAACACTTTGATCTTGGATGTCTAGCCTCTGGAGTTGTGAGACAAGAAAGCGCTATTGTGTAAGCCACCCAGTTTGTGGTGCTCTGTTGCGACAACCCTAGAAAATGAATATAAACTCCAGACAAAGATTAGGTGCCTTTTCATTTATTTTTTTTTAATTGGAGGAAAATAGCTTTGTAATGCTGTGTTGGTCTCTGTGTGTATCAGTGCTAATCAGTCATAAGCATATATAAAATGCCTCCCTCCAGAGCATCCCAACTCCCCCATCTTACCACTGTAGGTTATCACAGAGTACCAGAGTACCAGGCTGGGCTCTCTGTGTTACACAGCAGCTTCCCGCTAGCTATCTATTTTACACTTAATAGTGTATATATGGATTTCCTTTGTGGCTCAGCAGTAAAGAGTCTGCTGAAATGCAGGAGATGAAGAAGACGTAGGTTCAACCTCTGTGTTG
Source organism: Cephalophus harveyi (assembly GCA_006410635.1). NCBI lineage: Eukaryota > Metazoa > Chordata > Mammalia > Artiodactyla > Bovidae > Cephalophus > Cephalophus harveyi. The sequence goes on along the minus strand of SJYT01015703.1, from coordinate 113,444 downwards.
AGAAGCTCCCCTGGAGAAGGAAATGGCAACCACTCCAGTATTCTTGCTAGGAATATCCCATGGACAGAGGGGCCTGGTGGGCTTCAGTCCATGGGGTTGTAAAGAGTCAGACACAACTGAGTGACTGAGCATGCACACAGTGTGTATATGTCAATGCTATTTTCTCCATTTGTCCCACCCTCTCCTTCCCCAGCTGTGCCCACCAGGCCATACCATGTCTGCATCTTCAATTCTTCCCTGTAAATAGGTTCATCAGTACCATTTCTCTAGATTCCATCAGTTCAGTTCAGTTCAGTTCAGTCGCTCAGTCATGTCCGACTCTGCGACCCCATGAATCGCAGCATGCCTGGCCTCCCTGTCCACCACCGACTCCTGGAGTTCACTCAGATTCACGTCCATTGAGTCCGTGATGCCATCCAGCCATCTCATCCTCTGTTGTCCCCTTCTCCTCCTGCCCCTAATCCCTCCCAGCATCAAAGTCTTTTTCAATGAGTCAGCTCTTCGCATGAGGTGGCCAAAGTACTGGAGTTTCAGCTTTAGCATCTAGATTCCATATATTTGCATTAATATATTTGTTTTTCTCTTTCTGACTTACTTTACTCTGTAGAACAGGCTCTAGGTTCATCTACCTCATTACAATGGACTCAAATTTGTTCCTTTTTATGGCTGAGTAATATTCCATTGTGTATATGTACCACAGCTTTTTTATCCATTCATCTGTCCATGGACATTTAGGTTGCTTCCATGTCCTGGATATTATAAATAGTTTTGCAATGAACTTTGGGGTTCATGTGTCTTTTTGAATTGTGAGTTTTCTCAGGGTGTAAGCAAAGTATTGGGATTGCTGGGTCACATGGTAGTTTTATTTCTTTTCATTAACATATCACCATTGTCTTTTCATTTATATTGCTGTGTTGAGTATTTTTTTTTTTTTTTTGACTTACATGCTTCAAGCATTCTTAAAATCTACATCAGTAAAATATCATCCTCTGTTGGGATGTGTCTACAAAGCACTAGTTCAGTTCAGTTCAGTTGCTCAGTCGTGTCTGACTCTTTGCGACCCCATGAATAGCAGCACGCAAGGCCTCCCTGTCCATCACGAACTCCCGGAGTTCACTCAAACTCATGTCCATCAAGTTGGTGATGCCATCCAGCCATCTCATCCTCTGTCATCCCCTTCTCCTCCTGCCCGCAATCCCTCCCAGCATCAGGGTCTTTTCCAATGAGTCAACTCTTCGCATGAGGTGGCCAAAGTATTGGAGTTTCAGCATCAGTCCTTCCAATGAACACCCAGGACTGATCTCCTTTAGGATGGACTGGTTGGATCTCTTTGCAGTCCAGGGGACTCTCAAGAGCCTTCTCCAACANTAAAAATAGAAAAGTCTTCACTATACAATAAAGAGATAATAGGAAGCTTTCTCTGTAATGTGAGTCTTGTTTCCATTATACATTACTTGTATGACCATGGGTAAGTCCCTGAACACTTCTGAATTTCAGTTTACTCATATGCAAAATAGATACAACTAATCATAAGAATCTTTAAGGGTCAAAGTAAAATAGCTGATATAAGCTCTGAAAACATAAAGCACTGTGGAAATATAAGCCATTAAAATTATTAGCTCTATGAAGGCAGATTCTGTATCTTAGTGTAAACAAATACTCTTATAACACTTCCTAGCATGTTGCCTTGTAAGATAATTCATGACTGTGAAACTGAAATAGTTGCTGAAAATAATTGTGCATTGAGGACTTAATAATTTATCCTTCCTCCAGAAGTCTGGAGAAGGAAATGGCAAGCTACTCCAATATTCTTGCCTGGGAAATCCCATGGACAGAGAGCCTGGTGGGCTACTGTCCATGAGGTCACAGAGTCAGATGTGACTGATCGACTGAGCACACATCAGAAGTCAACTGAAGTCAAACACACAATAGCATTCTAATACTGGTGGTGATAGTCCTTCCAATACTATCTCATACCATATGCTCCTCTTCTAATGTGGCTGACACTCCACTCACGTGGATGATGGGTTTTTCTTCTCTTCCCTTGTGATTGTCCTGTGCAATAGAGGACAGTGGAAGTGATCCCGTGTGTCTTCTGAGCATCAGAAATAAAAAGATATAGCCTCGTTCCTTCTCCATTTCTCTCCCTCTGAATCTCTCAGTCTCTCTTTGTCTTTCTTTCTGTCACAGAACATATGCCTTTGGGAGTCATCCATCATGTTACAGGAAAGCCCAGGTCACATGGGAGCCAGGGGTACATACTCCAGTCAATAGCCCAGCCCAAGTCTCCACCTGTATCAGCTGCAAGATGCACAAGTGAACAAGTGGTTACCTGATTGGAGCCACATTCTTCAAGATCCAGCTGAGACTCAGACACCATGGAGCAGGGATGGACTGACTTCGCTGTCCCCCATTAGACTTTCTGATTCAGAGAAGCTATAAAAAATTACAAATGATGATCTTTTCAAGGGGGTTATTTGTTATGTGGCAGATAACCAATACACTGGTGAAACTAGATTAGATGAAGGAAACCTTCTTTATTGCACCCTCAATTAACAAGTTACCCTCTGAGTTCAAAGCGAAGAAGCTACAGAAGGACTGTGACTCATTTGGCCTTCTTTATGAATAAAAAAAAGAGGAATTGGAGAATATACTTTGTCTGAAGGGCACAGGAGAGAGAGGGGGGAAATATCCTTGTTTCCCTGGGTGATGTTGCCCCAGTTATTCTACTACAGAGAAGAGTGGATGCAGAAGCAAAAAGAAAAGCATGGAACGTTAACTTCTAGACATGTGAATTGCTATAGAAAATGGGCTCAGTGTCCACCAATAGTGAACATGTATAATTAAAAACTCAGAAAAGGTGAAGCAATTATTTTTAACTCTTCTTTAGTAGCCATTTTTAAAGGGCAATGTGTGTGTTGAATATTTCTAGCACACACTGACCCACTCCCCAGTTGTAACTTTTCCCCCTCTTGCCTGACCTACTTCATGTTCAACATCACTATGGTTATGAAAATGAGGGCCATGATTAGCATCAGCAGTGGTCACTGGACCACTGAGAACACATGCAGTGGTTTCAAAGGAAGAAATTGGGGACAGAACTAATAATACTGAAATACTGAAAGGTGGAATCTGGTTCTGAGTAATGAGGATGTGGTTTCTAAAATCATCTGATCTGCCCCACCAGAGCTGATACAACTTTTCTTCATGGAAAAAAATAAGCATGAAAGCAACCGATGGTTCTTTTTCATCTGGTGCTATTTTAAAATTGTATGACAGCGTTAATACTTGCTCTTTCCTTTTAATCGACTTCCCTGGAGGTTTCATCCACAAAGCTTCGCTCTTTGTTTGAGCTCCCCAAAAGGAACACTTATTTTTCCTCCACTGTCTATACCACTATGTCAGTGCTTTTCACTACTTTCTCATAGAAGGACGATATTTTGTCCTGGTTTCACATTTCATCTTAGTTTTTACTCAAGGTTTCTGTGCTCAGGGATCATCATCTCATGTAAGCACCATATTGACCTCTTCAAAATCTGTTATAAAATTGAATGGATGTCCAATTTAGAAATTGGCTAAGGTCCTGCAATTTGCCTTCTTAGATTTGTCCGATTGATAAATCTTCTGTTAAAAAAATTCAGAGGTGACATATTTCACAAACCTCATACTGTTCATGTCTTCCATAAACGAAAGTAAGTGGAAGCTTCATGCTAAGTAGTTTGATCAGCACCTCTAGTGGTAAAGGGCACTGGGGAGTCTGTCTACCTCTGATCTTCCCTGGCAACAGATATGTTCTCTTTCATTTAACCTAGTTCAAGCCTGTCTCTTTGTCAAAACTTGTATTGGCCATTTCAAAGTCCAGAGATGAAACTCATTTGCAGTAGAGTGTTCTAAAAGTTTACTAGCAAATAATAAGCAATTTGCAATGCTTGTAAATGTTTCTGATGAATCATTGAGCTTGACCTTGAGACCACCTTAAGCAGTCTGGGTATTTATCTTTCATATATTTCGCTGATGGGTTTGAATATTACTTGCATTAAAAATGATGGATGTGGGCAATTTTGTATTAATTGCCATAGAAAAAAAGTCTTAATATCTCTGAATGGGCAGGACTGGCCAGAGAGAGAGAGAGACTATATTTCAGCTAAATTTTTTTTTTCCTGGACATTTTTGTGTAAACAAGGTTTGAATTGATTCCTTAGAATAGTTGAGAAAAACGTGTCATTGGCAATTGCCCCAGAATTGCAAAAAAGTGCAAGAAAATGATGAAGTCACCTATTCAACTTAATCTCCAAGCACAAGAAAGAAAATAGGACATTTATTTTGTCTCACACTTTCCTTGGATCTGTTGTTGAGGAACTAAATCTCAGCGGGTTCTAAAAACAACTAGATTTGTGCTTATTCTTACTTATTCCTTGTAGAATTTCTCTTATAACCGACATAATGCATTTATCACATTAGATCATGCATTCTAAATAATTAAAGAAACTTCTAAAAATATTCTACTAACTCAGGTCTAACTACTTCAGTGTGCTTTAAAGATGGGAATATTTGGCATACTTTCAACCTTGAATATTCATTGGAAGGACTGGTGCTGAAGCTGAAGCTCCAATACTTTGGCCACCTCATGAGAAGAGCCAGTTCATTGGAAAAAGACTCTGATGCTGGGAAAGATTAAAAGCAGGAGGAGAAGGGGACAATAGAGGATAAGGTTGGATGGCATCACTGATTCAATGGACATGAGTTTGAGCAAACTCCAGAAGATAGTGGAGGACAGGGAACCCTAGTGTGCTGCAGTCCATGGGGTTGAAAAGAATTGGACATGACTTAGTGACTGAATAACAACATAGTCCTGTTAGTTGTATGTACATGCATATGTGTGTGTGTTAACTTAGTGAGCATTCTTTTTATTATATATTGAAAGCAACTTGGAAAAAGTAATTTAATTCTGAAAAAGTGTATATGTACTGTTTAACTAGCTATATTACATTAGACAGAGCTAACAAGAACAATTTATTATTTGTTCATCCAAGCAGAATATATGCAATTTCAGCCTTGTTTCAATACACTGATTTTTTCTTTCTCTGAACCATAGACTACATACTTTCCCTTCAGAGAGCCAAGCAGAAAGTGATCTAACCCAGAGATGAGAGTGGGAGTTGAGTGTGGGCATGAGGTGAAAGTCACATGATTATTTGTGCAGTTCAAGATACTATAGAGTGGGTATGAGTCAAATAATGAATCCACTGTTATCCCTGATGATGACAGGGAGATGGCTTTATTTTTTGATTTCACTTTGTGTGTACATAGACAAGAAAACAATTTACCCTGATTTTTACAGCACAAACCCAAGAGATTATTGAAACATAAGTACTGGTTTTATAGCTCAAGACTATTATGAAGCTGCAAATAATATTTCTGATGGAGCATTCCTCAAAAAATTTAATTAAGACATGCATTTCACTTTTAATAATCAAGAAGTCTTCATTGGCAAAGAAATGATGTGCTTAGAACTCACTGTTCTAGTGAATTACTCTAAGAGGTTCCCTGGTCTCCTCATGTGGCACTGGACACCTCCTTGGGTCCTACGTTTCTGCTCTTCATACAATCTTGTAGATTTATAATGAAAAAGCTGTTGTTTAGTCATCAAATCATGTCCAACTCTTGCGACCACATGGACTGCAGCCCTCGAGGAACCTTTGTCCATGGGATTTATTAGGAAAGAATACTGGAGTTGGTTGCCATTTTCTTCTCCAGGGCATCTTCCCAACCCAGGGATAGAACTCGTATCTCCTGTATTGGCAGGTGGATTCTTTACTGCTGAGCCACAAGGAGTTCAGTTCGTTTCAGTCACTCAGCTGGGTCTGACTCTTTGTGACCCCATGGACTGCAGCATGTCAGGCTTCCCTGTCTATCACCAACACATGGAGTTTGCTCAAACTCATGTTCATCGAGTCAGTGATGCTACCCAACCATCTCATCCTCTGTCATCCCCTTCTCCTCTTGTCTTCAATCTTTCCCAGCATCAGGGTCTTTTAAAATGAGTCAGTTCTTCGCATCAGGTGGCCAAAGTACTGGAGTTTCAGCTTCAGCATCAGTTCTTCCAATGAATAGTCAGGACTAATCTCCTTTAGGATTGACTGGTTGGATCTCCTTGCAGTCCAAGGGACTCTCAAGAGTATTCTCCAACACAGTTCAAAAACATCAGTTCTTCAGTGCTCAGTTTCTTTATAGTCCAACTCTCACATTCATACATGATTCCTGGAAAAATCATAACTTTGACTAGATGGACCTATGTTGGCAAAGTAATGTCCCTGCTTTTTAATATGCTGCCTAAGTTGGTCATAGCTTTTCTTCCAAGGAGTAAGTTTCTTCTCGTGGCTGCAGTTACCATTAGGAGCCCCCCAAAATAAAGCCTCTTAGTGTTTCCATTGCTTCCCCATCTATTTGCCATGAAGTGATGGGACGAGACCATGATCTTAGTTTTCTGAATGTTGAGTTTTAAGCCAACTTTTTCACTCTCCTCTTTCACTTTCATCAAGAGATTCTTTGATTCTTCTTCGCTTTCCGCCATAAGGGTGGTGTCATTTGCATATCCAAGATTATTGATATTTCTCCCAGCAATTTTGATTCCAGCTTGTGCTTAATTAGCCTGGCATTTTGCATGATGTACTCTGCATATAAGTTAAATAAACAGGGTGACAATAGCCTTGATGTACTCCTTTCCCAATTTGGAACCAGTCCATTTTTCCATGTCCAGTTCTAACTGTTGCTTCTTGACCTGCATACAGATTTCTCAGGAGGCAGATCAGATGGTTTGGCATTCCCATCTCTTTCAGAATTTTCCACAGTTTGTTGTGATCCACACAGTCAAAGGCTTTGGTGTAGTCAGTAAAGCAGAAGTAGATGTTTTTCTGGAGCTGTCCTGCTTTTTCAGTGATCCAGCGGATGTTGGCAATTTGAACTGTGGTTTCTCTGCTTTTTCTGAATACAGCTTGAACATCTGGAAGTTCATGGTTCACATACTGTTGAAGCCTGGCTTGGGGAATTTTGAGTATTAATTTGCTAGCATGTGAGATTAGTGCAATTGTGCGGTAGTTTGAGCATTCTTTGGCATGGCCTTCCTTTGAAATTGGAATGAAAACTGACCTTCTCCAGTCCTGTGGCCACTGCTAAGTTTTCCAAATTTGCTGGCATGTTGAGTGCAGCACTTTCACAGCATCATCTTTTAGGATTTGAAATAGCTCAACTGGAATTCCATCACCTCTATTAGTTTTGTTCGTAGTGATGTTTCCTAAGGCCCACTTGACTTCACATTCCAGAATGTCTGGTTCTAAGTGAGTGATCACATCATCGTGGTTATCTGGGTCATGAAGATCTTTTTTGTACAGTTCTTCCGTGTATTCTTGCCACCTCTTCTTAATATCTTGTGCTTCTTTAAGGTCTATACTGTTTCTGTCCTTCATTGTGCCCATCTTTGCATGAAATATTCCCTTGGTGTCTTTAATTTTCTTGAAGAGATCTCTAGTCTTTCCCATTCTGTTATTTTCCTCTATTTGTTTGCACTGATCACTGAGGAAGGCTTTCTTATCTCTCCTTGCTATTCCTTGGAACTCTGCATTCAAATGGGTATATCTTTCCTTTTCTCCTTTCCCTTTTGCTTCTCTTCTTTTCTCAGCTATTTGTAAGGCCTCCTCAGACAACCAGTTTGTAAAGTCTGATGCTGTAAAGAACAATATTGCATAGGAACCTGGAATGTTAGGTACATAAATCAATTTAGGTTCATGAATCAAGCCATCAGGGAAGCCCATAATGAAAAAGAATTCCCACCTATTTCTGTTGTGCAATTTTGGCCACAATAGTAGTAGATCTGACCCTAATGAAAAGACAAGAGGTCTCAATTTCTTTATAAACTGTGGACTGAAAAATGAATAATTAGGTGTTTTTACTATTCTTAATGTTAAAATTAGATCAACTGTTAAGGACATTCAATCAGTCGCTAAGTAGGCAAATAACAAAACACAGCCCAATACTGAGTTAGCAATCACAAAAATATCCATTTAAGTACTCTGTTCCCCCCACTCCCAAATTTCCAAATAATGGAAGCTTAAAAATGCTTGAGTAAGAGAAAGCATGATGAAATACTCCCAAACTGCAGATACATAGCACTTTTAAACATCAGCAAAATTTGCCTCTGAGTCTTTTAAAGAATTCTATCTTATTCTCATAGAATTTCCATCCCAAATATACAGACAGGCAAAAAATTTGTTTTAACATCTTTTTCTTAGTTTTATTGAAAATTTCATTTTGGAAACTCTCTGTTTGAGTTTTTAAATATCCCATGATTAAGGAAATGCATTATTTCCATTAGTTAAATAGTTAATTTAAAGAAGTGATCTAAGATATACAAGTTAAAGAAAGGGGTGACTTGAATTAAGATGTGGGCAATTTTAATCAAGACATGCTATATTCAGTAAACTCTGTAAGATCAGTGAAGGGAAAAATGTATTAAGGTTAATCAGTTTTGAAGAAATGTAACTAGTAGATAATGTGCCCTGATTTTTTTCTCTGTGACAGGTGTAATAAGCACAATCACTGTTCATCTATATTTCACTGGGCATAAATGCAAATTTCTCATTTTCACAGAAGAGAGAATTTTATTACATTATATTGATTTAGAAATAATTCATTAACCTCCACTCCTTCTTTTTCTTTGCATATCAATCTGTCTCTATTCAAGGTTTTATCTTCATTTTTCAATGAGTTACTGAGAAGTGTCTTGTATTGCAGGCTATTAAAAGATTGTCTTTTATACCTTCAGCTTTGTGCTTCTTGGCACAAAGCTGGTACTTGTTTCCTGTACATTTTTGGATCTCATTTGGTATTCAGGAATGCTGGCTGCATTTCCTTTAAGTTGAGGATTTTGATAGTTTCATATAATGCACAATATTTGTTGCTTTCTTATGAACCTCCACCAGTTTTTGGAAAAGAGGTATGTTTATATGTTGATTTTTTTCCTTCCTCTCCCAAAGCCAGGTGTGTATAATGTTGATGGCTATAAAGGAACTAAGTCAGTTAAAATAAATACAGTGATTTTCAATGGGGGAGAGGTCTTATGATCCACTTCTCCCCCACCCTGCCACCTCCAGGACAGGAAGGACATCCAAAGACATTTTTGATTGTCATAAGTACATGGATGGAGGCTACTACTGACATCTAGGAATAAAGGTCAGGAATACTGTTAAGCATCTTATAGTACACAGGCAAATCCTCTACAGCAAAGTGATCTGGTCCAAAATGTTAACAGTGATCTAGGCTGAGAAACCTTGTTTTAGATAATTTGTACTGAAGGCTGGAGTCCACTTTTCAGAAGTGTGAAATCAGATACAGCTTAATTTCTCTGTGCCTTTCTTTCCCCTTTCCATTAAAGTTGAAATTTAAAAACCAAATGAACAATCAGAGATGCACAGAAGTGTCTAAGCCCAAGGGTGCTTACCAAAATTTTATATATAATAGTAAAATGTATAAAACTGCCTAAAAGTCAAACAATACAAAATTTATAGTATTTATCATGGTTAATAGTCCCATCACTTCATGGCAAATAGATGGGGAAACAGTGGAAGCAGTCAGTGTCAGACTTTATTTTTTTGGGCTCCAAAATCACTGCAGATGGTGATTGCAGCTGAAATTAAAAGATGCTTACTCCTTGGAAGAAAAGTTATGACCAACCTAGATAGCATATTCAAAAGCAGAGACATTATTTTGCCAACAAAGGTCCGTCTAGTCAAGGTTATGGCTTTTCCAGTAGTCACGTATGGATGTGAGAGTTGGACTGTGAAGAAAGCTGAGTGCCGAAGAATTGATGCTTTTGAACTGTGGTGTTGGCAAAGACTCTTGAGAGTCCCTTGGACTGCAAGGAGATCCAACCAGTCCATCCTAAAGGAAATCAGTCCTGAATATTCATTGGAAGGACTGATGCTGAAGCTGAAACTCCAATACTTTGGCCACGGGATGTGAAGAACTGACTCATTTGAAAAGACCCTGATGCTAGGAAAGATTGAAGGTGGGAGGAGAAGGGGGCAACAGAGGATGAGATGGTTGGATGGCATCACCGACTCAATAGACATGAATTTGAGTAAGCTCCGTGAATTGGTGATGGACAGGGAACCCTGGTGTGCTGCAGTCCATGGGGTTTCCTAAGGGTCGGACACAACTGAGCAACTGAACTGACAGGCCAAGCATTGACTAATAGAAATCTCAGGACTCATCTGGGCCCAGAAATGTAATTGTTAATTGATTTGTGAATGAATTGATCTGATGTCATATTCCCGTCCCCACCACTACCTGGGCTCCCAGTTTCAGTTCAATTTTATTTAATTCAATTCAGTTCAGTTCAATTCAACTTATAAATCTTAGTGGGAAACATCTATTTATATGATAAACACAAATATGAATAAGATAAGATCCCTCTTCATCACAACCTCACAGCCTAGAAACCAAGGTGGATATAAATATAAGAAACTCTAATATAAAATGGCAAAGAGGCACCAACTATGCAGCAAGTGGACAAGTAAGGGAAGGATGGGAACATTTTGTAAAACTAAGGACAAGCATTTGGTGTATCCTTCAGGAACGGGAGGAGGTTTTGATGGGAAAGGAGCATTTTCCAGTTGTCCCTTTTGTGATGTATGGACACCTTAGACACGTAGATTTAAGACATCGTCAGACATGGTAGAAGGTGTTATGTGGCTGGTATATAGTGGTCAGTTCAAGAACAATGAGAATCAGGCTAAAAAATAAAATGGGTGGATTAGAGACATCCTTACCTATTAAGTGAAAGCAACTAGATTTTTTTTTGTGTTCAATGTCGAGTCACTGAAAGTTCTTTACGGGGAAGTTACATGAAAATAACTCTGATTAGTGAACTGAGAAAGATTTAAATGCTAAATTTAAAACCTATTTCATCTTACATAACAGTGGGCTATCTTAATACTACACTAAGTACCTTAATGCAAACTACATGTTTTAGTATTTTTGCAACTAGAATTAAGAAATTTTAGACAAGACTATTTAGAGCATGAACAATATCCTATGCCCTGGTCCTGATAAATATTGATTAAGAATATAATGATTGATCCTGAATAAAATTATGATTTCTGCCTCTAAAATGATCAGATAAAATTATTCTGAGGAATTCATCGGTTATACAGTTGAGAAATAAATTTCTGTCAAGCTTAAATTCCAAATTTTTGAATGAAGAATTAGAGACACTTTTGAATATATATTTCATGTGGCCAATCTGTGAGATTTATTTTTGAGAAGGTTACAGTGTTGCCTTATAACATTGTTAGTAAACTCATTTTCAGAAAGTAGAAAATTTTACTTTGAGTCAGGAAAATTAGTCTTTATCAATTCTAACTTCAGTGTTTATGTTATTAATTTTAAAGAATGGCCTGGGGAAGAAAATAAAAAGAAATTGCTTATCTGCTGAAAAATATAACGGACTGGAGGACCTATCCTCTTTCTTTTGAGGTGCGTCTATGGAACACGTTGGACCATTACCAAAATACATATTTCAGGAATTATACTTCTTTCTAAGCATTGGTTTGCAGTCCATTTCCAAGTCTAAGGTGATTTAAATTACATGATTTCTCTGTGCATTTAAAATAAGGTTTTTAATATTTTAGTTTTAAGTAATAAAATGCCATTCAAGTGTGTAATTTATTACTAAACCCATTAATATTTATAGCCAAAAAATGATTTTCCTGAATGGTGGAAAAAACCCTCAATATCAATTTTTGCCTATTAAAAAAAAGCAACAACAGTGAAGAGTCCTGTGACAGAGTATATTAAACATATATATATATATATTTAGACTAAAACCATAAACTTTGCATCTAGTCATTTTCTACTAGATCTTGCACTCTGAAATTCTAAGCTATGTTTAATTGATAGATTAAACATTTGGAGATGTTAATGAGGTTGTGTGGGTTTCCCTAGTAGCTCAACCGGTAAAGAATCTGCCCGCAATGCAAGTGGTTGGATTGCTGAGTTGGGAAGATGCCCTGGAGAAGGAATAGGCTACTTACTCCAGTATACTTGCGTTTCCCTGGTGGCTCAGATGGTAAAGAATTTGCCCGCAGTGCGGGAAACCTGGGTTCAATCCCTGGGTTGGAAAGATCCATGGAAAGCATGGCAATCTACTCCAGTATTCTTGGCTGGAGAATCCCCATGGGCTGAGAAACCTGAGGGGCTAGAGTCCATTGGGTCCCAAAGAGTCGGACACGACTGAGCAATTAAGCATAGCACAGCTCATGTGGTTGTGTAGCACTCTGTATACTCTGATTTTGGAAATGAACAATTAAACTTACTGAACCCTCTATTTTATCTATTTAAATAAAGGTTTGTGATGTCTACTGACATCAATCATTACTTTATCCATATACCTCAGTTCAGTTCAGTTCAGTTCAGTCGCTCAGTCGTGTTCGACTCTGCGACCCCATGAATCACAGCACACCAGGCCTCCCTGTCCATCACCAACTCCTGGAGTTCACTCAGACTCACGTCCATCGAGTCAGTGATGCCATCCAGCCATCTCATCCTCGGTTGTCCCCTTCTCCCCCTGCCCCCAATCCCTCCCAGCATCAGAGTCTTTTCCAACTCTTCGCATGAGGTGGCCAAAGTACTGGAGTTTCAGCTTGAGCATCATTCCTTCCAAAGAAATTCATATACCTACTTTATATATATATACATTCTGACATTGATATGTGCTGAACATTGTTCTAGGCACTGAAAATATAGCCATGGAAAGCCAAATCACCAACTTCCACAGCCTTCTGGATCTTACATTTCAATGGAAATCAGAAAGAGTCTCCTTTATTTCAATGCATATTAATAAATGAAAAGTACAACTCAGTTTTATGGATGTCATTCATTTTCAAACACTGTCAACTTTCAATAGATTTCTACTGTGTGCCCAGGACCGCATGGCACCACTAAGGCTCTGAAAAGAGGGAACAACTGCCAAAGACTTTGAAGACTTAATGATCATTTTCTTGATTCTAACTTAGCTCCCACTTATATTACTACAACACTCATCTGGTCCTACTCTTGCTTTCAGTTGCTGACTCACAATCCAGGATGAAATCAGGATGAAAACCAGTGTTAAATTCATCTTCCTTAAGACCACATTTCCAATGTCTCTTTTTGCATGAGAATTCTTAATGTTCAATTATTTTCAATGAGATCCAGGCTGAATTCTGAAATCTGGGTCAGTCAGTGTCAAGCAGGAAAGTAAGATCACTGTGTGTATGTTAGATGAGGTAGCCATTTCAGGAATAAGACCTAAATTATCTGGTAAGTGAGAGTCTGAAAGGTGAGCTGGAACGTGAGAGAAGTCCCACAGTAGCCCTCTTGGTGTCAGATGTATCCTTGTTGAAGTAAAGTCACGAGGGGACGTGGGTGTGAAGCTGTAGTTGGGTAGCAGAGCAGATAGGTATAGAGAAGAGCTGGAGGCAGGGTGGAGGAAAGTTAGCACTTGAGGCGTCTCTCTATTCTTGTCATCTCTGACCTTAATGACCATCAGAGTGTGGTGGCTATTGATTCATATCCACCTTCCTGATATTATGCAAATTCTCTTTTGGTCAACTCTGACTTGAAAATATAGAAGACAGTGATTTTGTGAAGCATAGTTCCAGCCTTGCCAAACTGATGTAATACTACAGTCTTGTCTCTCCTAATATTCCAGTCTCAGTGCCTTTTTTCTTCTCACAAACTGGTTTCCTTACTTCATTTCTTGGTCCTCTGACTAATCCCATCACTAAGCTCTGTGAATGCTGTCTTCTACGTCTGGTACACTTATCTACCTTCTGTTTGCCAACCTGCATACTTACTCCCCAATTAATTTTTTTCTGATCTTTAATACATGATTTATATATAAAATATGTATTATATATATAATACACAAAATGTACATTTTATTTATGGTATAGTAGTTATATGTGTGCAAACATGTATATATATATTAATCAAAATTAGCTGTATAGTATAGTTCAATCACTTACTATTTCATACACATTTCTCAACCAAAATGTGGCACCTTGACAAAGAGAAAATAAAAACTTTCAGATGAAACTGTAAAATTGCCAAGTTCCTACTCCTCAATTTAGATTGAACACCAGATTATAGAGGTTCTGACATTGTTTAGCATTTTAATAGCACTTGTAAATGTAATCTGTATTTGAAATTCTTTTCTATTACTTTGAAATGACTATAGAATTTTGAGGAGGATGTGATTAAGTGAAAGTGAAGTTGCTCAGTCGTCTCTGACTCTTTGCGACCCCATGGACTGGAGCCTACCAGGCTCCTCCATCCATGAAATTTTCTAGGCAAGAGTACTGGAGTGGGTTGCCATGCCCTCCTCCAGGGGATTTTCCTGACCCAAGGATCAAACCCAGGTCTCCCACATTGCAGGCAGATGTTTTACCATCTGAGCCACCAGGGAAGCTCATGAGGAAGTGATTAACACAGTGAAAAAAATAGATTTGCCCAGAGGAAGTGTTCATCGGCCTTATAGAAACAGTTCTGACCAAGGAAATGTTGGGAGTGGAAGAACTGCACAGGTTTACAGAGGATCAGGTGATCTAAAAGTGGGAGAAAAGAAGATAAGCTTGGTAAAGGTATAATATTTTTCAATATGGTGGGTCTAGACAGATAGATGAAGAATAAGTGAAAGGAATGTTCATTATTCTGTAAAGAAAAGGAACAGGGTTGGAAGTCAGGTTTACCAGAAAGCTGGAAGGATCATGAGAAAAACAGCAAGAGGAAATTTTCTGTTTTCACTTTTCAATATTACCTCATATTGATGTCTGTAAAAACAAACAAGAATAATAAAGAAAGTGGAAGATGTTGCTTTTCACTTGACTAATGCTGGGACCTGTTCTATGAGCTTTCCATATGCTAACTCAGTATTTTGGTCACACTCCAGAGAGAGAGGTAATCTCTTTTACCCTCAATTTACAAAGAAGGAAAATGTGGCACAAAGAGTTATAATTTTTTTGCCTACACTATTATAGCTAGTAAAATAAGGAGACAAAATATGAACTCAGCCAATCTGGGTCAGAGTCTACTTTTTTAAAGTTGTGCTATATGCTGTATGCTTAGTTGCTCGATTGTGTCCCACCATTTGCAACTCCATGGCCTGTAACCCACCAGGTTCTTCTGTCTGTGAGGATTCTCAAGGCAAGAGTACTAGAGCACCATGCCCTCCTCCAGGGGATCTTCCCAACCCAAGAATGAAACTCAGGTCTCCTGCATTGCAAACAGGTCTGAGTCACCAGAGAAAATGTCTTCGCAAACCACATCTGAAACATTTTTTCCCATTTCCACCTTCTACCCAGTTTATTATGCTAATAGCCCATGAACTTCACATGTCACCTGGGAAATTTTGAAAAAAATACAAATTCTTGGATCTCATTCTAGATCTGTTGAATCAGAATTTCCTGAGAAAGGGCTGGGAAAATTACTTGACTTCTTCTGAACCAGAGTTAAACTTGGGCCCTTAAGTCAATATTCTAATGTCTCTTTATCCTCGACAGTAAAAAAAAAAAGTGCAGAGGAAATATATGACACTCTCCCATGAGTTTATTGATCTTCTGCCCAAAGATCATCTTCTCTTGCACACCTTGCTCAAATTTTCAGGTGAAATCATTTTTTCATTATGTTAAATAAACTTCTGTGATTGGATCTAGTACATCACATTAATCTATTTACATCTTATATCCTGGGTAGAGTTATGAATAAGAGTTCCATACATTTCACTGAATCAAGGAATATATAGGCAGATGTGTTACGAGCATATAGTGGCTTTTGTTAACAAAGGTGATTTCTCACTATTAATCATGATTGCCTGCCCTCCCCATCTGCTTTCCCTCAGTGGTTGAGTTTTCAAGGTAACATTCTTGAAGCTTCTTATAAAGGAAAGATCTGTGAATCATTTTATAATACCATGTTTAGACCATCATTTTTATGACATATATTAAATATTTGTATTTGTGTATTAGAGGAAAATGTATAGACACCAAATTATCTCCTTGAGTAAGTAAGTTTTCAAAAATAGCTTGCAAACAACTTCATGTCAGAAGTTAGTGAATGCACTTATGGTAGTAGGTTCTTTATTTTTAAATGTATAGTATGCACTTAACACTACATAATAAAATTATATTATTATATAGTAATGCAATGGATTCTCACAATTATATTTCAGTGATAAATCCTAGAGATAAAGACTTTAATGAATAGAAGTGAAATAAAATTTCACAATAGTCATGAAATAAAATTTCACTACATAGATTAAAATATACTGAAAATTCCTAGAAGTGGCATCTCTAAATTTTGGTTTCACAAGGTGGAACTGAGAGGCCCATCTGGCTTGAACAAAAGAGCACAAGGACTTTCCTGGTGATTCACTGGTTAAGACCCCAGGCTTCCACTGCAGGGGTCACAGGTTCAATCTCTGGTTGAAGGAATTAAGATTACTCATGCCATGCAGTGCAGACAAAAATAAAATACACTTTGAAAAAAAAAAAGGGAAAACAGGGAAAGACACATGCACAGAGCAAGTGCTTTGAGAATACCCATAAACTAATAGAATTTTAGAGATGTGAATGATTTTAAAAAGGGTATTTAGTCTAAGCCCTTTATTTCCAAACAAAGAAACTAATATTTAACATCACACTCTTGCTAAAAGAATTTTCAAAAAATTTAAGCAACATGTGATATGGTCATATATATTTTACTTAAAAAATGATGCCTAATGTTTAGCAGCCAGTGCAAATAAAGGACAAAAATAAGTGCTTATTAATTTATAAGAAGAAGCTTGCTGCTGCTGCTGCTGCTAAGTCGCTTCAGTCGTGTCCGACTCTGTGCGACCCCATAGACGGCAGCCCACCAGGCTCCGCCATCCCTGGGATTCTCCAGGCAAGAACACTGGAGTGGGTTGCCATTTCCTTCTCCAATGCATGAAAGTGAAAAGTGAAAGTGAAGTTGCTTGGTCAGTGTCTGACTCTCAGCGACCCCATGGACTGCAGCCTACCAGGCTCCTCCGTCCATGGGATTTTCCAGGCAAGAGTACTGGAGTAGGGTGCCATTGCCTTCTCCGAAGAAGAAGCTTAGAGGTCTGGAAAAACGGAAGTTAGAGAACCAAGTATAAAAAACTAGGTTATACTAATAGATTTACATGACTTTGGATTAGTCACTGAGCTTTTTTTTTTTTTTTTTGAGCTGGGTTTCCTGGTCTGCTTACTGCGAGATTTTTTGAGGCTTAGTGAATATGATCACTATTTATCAAGTGGTCTAAGCCAACTTCCTGCCATCAACTATGACTCAAATTGCCAAAATGTCTTCCTAAATCCAAGTCAAATTAGCTAATATTCTTCTGTGTGTGTGTGTGCATGCTCTGTTGTACTGACTCTTTGAGACACTATGGACTATGTCCCGCCAGGCTCCTCTGTCTATGGGATTTCTCAGGCAAGAATACTGGAGTGGCTTGCCATTTCCCTCCTCTAATATTCTTCTACATGTTTACAAATTTGATGGGTAGCAATGTCTCCTTTAATTTGCCTTCTCCTGATTATCAATGAGTTGACCTATATTTTTATATTCATTTGCTATTTTATTCTGTGGTTTTACTCAGTTTTATTGGGTTTTCATATCCTTTAACTATTTTTCTACTTGCTGCTGGTTTAATTTGAAGTGGAATTTTAACAGGTAAAGAATATTACTTTTTATGTTATATACATTAAAGTGTATTCTTACAGGCTGTGTCTCCTTTTTAAAACTTTCTTGATGGTGGTTTGTCTTTAGAGAATTTAAAATTTCAGTGTGGTTGAATTTGCCAGTATAATTCTCTGCAACCACTGAATTGTATGTCATAGAAAGACTTTCCGTATCCCTAATAAAACTATTATCCTATATTTTATACTACTAAATTTAAGAATTTTAGCATGTTGTCTTCTTTTACTTGATCTGGAACTTGGCTTTGGTCTTTGCATGTTACAATGTAATACTGAACTCCTGGAGTGTTGGGGACTCTTGTGTATCCTGTATTGGGGTTATGTTGCTCTTTACTGGCTATGTTTTCCTTTTATTAGTGACAGGATGCTATATAGTCAAATCAGTTAGAAGTATGTATTAGAAACAAGTGCAGTAGCACTAACTCGGAAAAGAGACATGGCATCTCTTCTTTGAGCTGCTTTGTTTTGCGGAAACTCACTCTGTCCTTATCAAGAAGTGAAAAAATTTGCCTGTTTTGCTTTCCAAGTTATTCTCAGAATGCTGGGGAACATGATGATGAAGGGGCCATTCTTAATCTGAATTTAGCTTAGACGTGTTCAATATTTATACTAGCACTGTATGAGATTTCCTCTAAGACAAAAATTGAGATAATTGTGTAAAAGTGTGTAGATGTGTATAAATGTTTAAGCAGATATAAATTGTTCCTGTGTAACTTGCTGCAATTTCCAGGAGAGATCTGAAGCATTCTGTAACTTTACTATTAGAATGTTATTCCGTGAAACTCGAATTTAGCCTCAGAGTTGCAGATACTAAGAATTAGATATGGATTAACATCTATGTGAAATCATTATCGAAAACATGGTTTTCACGCGATACCCTCTTTGTGAGATTAGGAACCTTGTCCCAATTTTCCAAATTTAGGGTTTATTAAAAGTTGAGAATTTGGAAGCACAATAAAATTGTCTGTGTATGAAAAAGTTTAGAGTTGCAGGATGAATTAACTTCTCTCTATTGGAAGCAGGAGAATGACTTTGGGGAATGATTCTGAAACCCAGAAGAATCCTGGTGGGTCTGAGTCCCACTGGCTGATTCATAGAAGGCACCCAGGAAGTGCTTATTAAATACTGATGAATAAATAGCTTCTCTACATTCTAGTGGGGAAGATACCATGGGAGAGTTACGGTTTTTTAATGGTAAAAGCAGATGGGTAGGTTAATTGACTAACTGTTAAAGAGAACAGTTTTTGACATCCAACACATGTCTTTAGCTTCCAAGATTAGGGATGCCCAGAGGTTTGATGTCTGTTTAGAATCACTGCTGTTGTTCTGGTACTGAGATTACAGGTCTTTTTAAAAACTGCCTTGGATCCTGAAGATTCTTTACGTTGTGGTTCACTTCTGCCTTGTCTAAGACAAGGCTGAGCACAACCTTGCTGTAACTCAAGGAGAATGAACAGGGCACACACAGGTGCAGTAAAAGATCATTTTGGGACTTCTAAGTTGTCTATCAAAAGGAGTTCTTTAGCTAATTTTTTTTTTTTTGCTAAAAAGGAAACGTTGTTGCTAAGTTGCCTCCAACTCTTTTGCTAATACTTGGACTATAGCCAGCTAGGCGTCTCTGTCCCTGGGCCTTCTCAGGCAAGAATGCTGGAGTGGGTTGCTGTTTTCTTCTCTGGGGGATCTTCCCAGCACAGGGATGGAATTCACGTCTCCTGTGTTGGCAGGCAGATTCTTTACCACAGAGCCACTAGAAAAGCCCAAAAAGGGGATAGTGAGGTATGTTCTCGAAATGACAATATTTATATGACATTAGGTATGCCATATATGTCATAAGTGACATACCTAAATGGCAATAGGTATATTCTCAGTCTGACAATATATTGTTTAATGTGTGCTAAGGTCAGTGTGAAATTTGAATAATGGTATATCTCCTCAGGTAGTTTCCTAAGCTCAGTAAAGAGTACATTATGGAGAAAGAATGGATAAGCATTCTGTGCGATTAGGAGATGGCTTTCTGCTTTCCACAAAGAAAGCACCAGCAAAATATCTACCCAAACATAACGTCTGTTCCACATGCACTAAAGAATTTTATGTTTGTGTTAGAAGTAGATGGATGCTCCTTGTAACACTAATCCCATTGTTTTGTCTTTTGGCTTGCTGACACCAAAAAATGATATGGGTGGATAAAAGCATCCATTTCTGTTCTTCCAATAGTGAAGGTAACACTGATACCCTGTGTCTAGTTATAAAGAATAACAAAGTAGTAGGAGGTGGTGTATCTATTCTTCTTTTTGACAAGGAGTGATTTATGGCAACATGCCATGCTGAGCATATGCTTTATCTAACAAGAGTAGTTATTATTTGAGTGACCCATTGCAGGATCAAGCTCCGGGGAAAGTTGTGAAAGATTTCATTCTATAGGATGACTTCTGTTTCCGTTTTCTTTTACTCAACTGTGTGACTGCCAGTGCTGTACAATAAAGGGCTCTAAGACTTGAATGAATTTTACTATTGAAATTTATCATCCAAAATACTTTATCTGTTACTTTGTGACTTCTTTTTCTCCCCCCCTCCTTTTTTTGTTCCTTTTTGCCCCTGTGGTCTCCACATTTGATCAGTTTTCTTTATATATGTATTTTAGGTTAAAATTGCACTTCCAAAGAGTCTACAGAGAAATGTTTTAAACACACAGTCTTGATTTTAAGGAAAAACTGGGCAGAGATAATTACAACAACAGTAAAACGTGCAGTAATAACATTAAAAGGAATTCTATATTCTGTTTATACAGGATGTAGAAGCTTACAGAAAGCCCTCGAATTCCCACGATCTCTTTCCATTTACACAGACTTAAATCCTTCCTTGTATTTTAAGTGGTCATAGTCTAGTTTCTATCACTTCAAGTTGTTTTTTCACTAGTGGGTAAAATTGGAAACAAGTATACTGTAAGAAAAAAGAAGTTCAGAGCCGCTTACAGCTTCAGTCACTAGGTGATGGTTTTTCTTTTCTTCCAAGTGACATGGATGGCTCTGTCAGACTGAGTGTTTACTGGATAAATGAATGGTTGGAGAATTCCCATATGCTTTCTCCTCTGAGCGATGCACAAGCACGCTGATGAACAGACTGCCGCCCGCTGGAGCTTCTGTTGAGCAGTCTACTTCTAACCTCTCTGCAGCTACAGACCTAATACCCAAGCCAGCCTACAGCTCCATCCTTCTTTTTGCGAGCTAATGACTATGGATAGTGCAAGCTTATTTGACAACAACTAAATTTGCTTTAAGAGCAAGTATAATACAGGAGGAAAAAAAAAAACCCAATCAGAATATTGTTATTTTGACCCTTTTAGTTACCTTGTAGAAAGTGCCCTCCTAATTTGCTGCTCGATGTGATCTCAGCATTCAGTAGAAGGCTGAGGATTTTTCATTCCAATGACAGGAATCCATTAATAAAACAACAATCTTTTGTGTATAGTTATCTTTAATCTCATTTTGTCACACACTTCTCAGTAGCATTTCCACTCGTTTTACAGTATAATTTATGGCACCGAAACAACTCCTGCCCTAGAAAAGGTCATTCTGTCAAGGTTTACTTGTCTTTGAAGAAAAGTAATAGAGCATTATTTATGAACTGAAGAGTGCACTTCACTACTTTAATCAATCAGGAAGATGCTTGTATTATTGTATCTTTTGCTGCTCCCTCCAACCCCCAAACCCCAAAGAACCACAAGCAAAGGAGGTGCCAATCTTACTTTTTCTTTTATGTTGCAAAAGGCCTCTTACCTTTTAAGTCTCTTCTGCTTTTGTGTTTATGGCACTATGGAAATAACAAGCCTGATGATGTCTGATATCTGGGAAAAATTTGTAAATTCTATGCAAGGGGTTGATCTGTTCTAAAGATCATAGAACCTCTGGACAGATGAACCAGCCCATCCAATACGCTCATTATGGGAAATTCATCTGATAAAACAGAAGGGAATTTGCAGTTAAAAACCTCATGGATAGAGGAAAAAGTTGAAGAGGTTTGAAACTGTCTCAGAGAGTAATCAGCAAAACAAAAGCAATTACCATGTTTTTGTACAGAAGATCCCCAAACATAACCACAGTTGGTCCCCATATGTTTCTAGAAACTACCACAAGCACAAATTAGAACATGCTGTGTGGGGAAATGAATTGATAGTTCATTAGAGAAAACAGTTACAGTTGGAATAAATGTCTCCAATAAGGATTTAATTTAAGCTAGAAAGGATGTTGGGTGTGAATTAAACACCAATAGATAGCAGTGTCATCTTCATGCAATTTAAAAAGTATGCTAAAAATGTAATTACAAAATGGTTAAATATGAGTCCATGGAGTTTTGGTAAACTATATTACATGAGTATGACTTTAAGATTATATAAAAGTCAACTGACAGTGAATTTTTAGAACTTAATGGAAAAAAATAAGCAGCAGAACCAGAAAATGACACAAGTGTGAAATATTTTGTTTTAAATATCATATTAACCAAAGCACCAAATTATATATGTATTTTAGATTACAGTCACACTTCCAAAGAGCCTGCAGAAAAATGTTTTAAACACACAGTCTTGATTTTAAGGAAAAATTGGGCAGGGGTAATTGCTTGTGCTGAAACCTTATAGTAATTTCCAAGTTGATTTAGAAGTTAAGACTGGATTGAGTAACCTCAATTATTTGTTTATTTATATCACTGCAAAGATTTTGGGGTGGCTTATATTCAATTAAGACTAATTACTTGAAAAGAAAAACAACTGATTGATTCATTAATATTTTTAAAAAGTTAATTCCTGTCCCTCAAAATGATGATAAAACCAAAATTCCATTATCAATTGAGTGAACCGAATTTTAAGTATTTGAACATTGTTGTAGTGATTGAAAATAATTGCTTTTAGATATAAATATATATTTTGAATTTCCGAATAAGGATAATGAACAGGGCATTCTTTCGAGGATCAAGGGAGAAGGGATCTTGTAGTAGGTACTGATGTGTGGATAAAACATAGAGGCAGGTAGAAGTGAAAAGGTGAGAGGTGGTCATTGCACATGGTTCACGCTTTACCTTGGAGAAGGCAATGGCACCCCACTCCAGTACTCTTGCCTGAAAACTCTATGGACTCGGGCACGACTGAGCGACTTCACTTTCACTTTTCACTTTCATGCATTGGAAAAGGACATGGCAACCCACTCCACTGTTCTTGCCTAGAGAATCCCAGGGACGGGGGAGTCTGGTGGGCTGCCGTCTATGGGGTCGCACAGAGTTGGACACGACTGAAGCGACTTAGCAGCAGCAGCAGCATGCTTTACCTCCATTTTATAAGCTCTCTCAGTTTCTCAATAAAGATCCTTGTGAAGAGGGAAGAAGACATGACAATTGACAATGTTAAATAAAAGGGCAACTTTATGCCATGGGATAAAATGGAATTGCAATAGATAAAGTATAAAACCCACACCTACAGTAGATGTTGCTCACTAGGAAGAAAGTAGGACTGTATCATATCTCCTCCCAAAGTAGGGATGTACCACACCCCTTCCCAAAGTGGGGTTGTAGCATATCTTTTCTCAATGTAGGGATGTACCATATGTCTTCTCAAAGTAAGGATGTACCACACCTCTTCTCCAAGTAGGACTGTGCCATATCTCATCCCAAAGTAGGGATGTATCATATCTCTTCCCAAAACGGGGGTGTGCCATATCTCCCCCCATAGTGGGGATGCACCATCTCTCTTCCCAAAGTAGGACTGTGCCATATTCTTCTCAAAGTAGGACTGTACCATATCACTTCCCAAAGTAGGTGTATACCACACCTCTTCCCAAAGTGGGGAGGTACCACATCTCTTCCAAAACTAGGACTTTATCACAATTTCTTTTCAACATCTGTCCATTAGCTCACCAGTGCTTACTTGGGTCTCTGCCATGCACATGCATTTGTTTGCACACCTCCTTTTGATATCACCTCCATATAAAAAGAGTGCTTCTCTGTGTCAGTTTGGATCTCACAGTTCTTACAAAACAACAGGGAAGGAAGATATTGGTAGTGATTCAGTTTTCTGGAGGCTGGAGAATAGTGAGGGAAAAAGGCATATAATTTGTAATGCTTATATTTGTAACATGCTATTTGTAACATTATGTGTATACACTATATTTTATTCATATTGCAAATATAATTTTAAAAATTATATACTTTTAATTACTTTAAATATAATGATCTCTTGTGAATGACTAAGATAAATTTTGAATCCTGAATTTTTAAAATAGATGTCATGAACAGTTTGCACAATGACATATAAATATGAAAATAAATATGCAAAAATGCTCAAACTCATATGACTGCTTAAATTAATATAAATATAAAAATATGTAGTTTTTTATTCATCAAATGTAGAAGATATTTAGTGATTGATATTGGTATGATTCAGTCAAGTCAACACTCTTAGGCATTGTTTTGGTAAAGTAAATGAATACTTTTCCAGAAAGTGATTTGGCATCAGGTTTCAAAAGCCTTTAAGAAGTTGATGCCACTCCAACCAGTAACTCTACCTTAACTAAAACTTCAGACAAATATTCATGAAAAATGTTCATCACGTAATTTTTAAGTAGATACTCATAACTTGTATATTCAGAAAGAAGTATTTCTCTTAGTGGGAAGAAAGAAAATAATTAAGGAAAAATGGAGAACTGTATTAAATATAGAGAAACTTGTGTTTCCCTAGGGTAGAAATGAGTTAACCAGTTGTGGGGTCAAGTTAATGTGATGTTTTGAGATATCTACACTTGGGTCCCATAAAACAAGTATCCTTTCACTCACAGACTCCAAGTGAGGCTAAAAGTAATATGTCATTGGGAACTGAAGGTGATATTTGACTAATCATCAAGAGCATAACTCCAGCAATCAAAGTCTTTTAAAAACTGGAGACATGGGTGAGTAAGTAGCAGGAGCTGCTGGTGAGCCAAGCTGCAAAAATCCTCAACAAAATATGAACTGAATTCAGTATTTATGTTAAGGGGATGGGAGAGAAAATATTTGTAAATCATGTATCTGATAAGAGAACAAAATCCAAAATATATAAGGGACAGATATGACTCAATGATGAAAAAAAGATTAAAAGGCCGAGGAACTGAATTGAAGTTTTTTCCAAAGAAGACATACAAATGGCTAACAGGTACATGAAAAGGTACTCAGCATCATTAATCATAGGGGGGGATGATAATTAAAATCAGGATTTATTATACTGTTGTTGTTGTTTGGTTGCTAAGTCATGTCTGACTCTTTGCGACCCCATGGACTGCAGCATGCCAGGTTTTCCTGTCCTTCACTATCTCCCAAAGTTTGCTCAAACTCATGTCCATTGAGTCAATAATGCCACTACCCATCTCATCCTCTGTCGTCCCCTTCTACGCTGATAGTGAGAATGTAAACTAATACAGTCACAGTGGAAAATGATATGGAGGTAACTCAAGAAATTAAAAAATAGAACGTCCATATAATCCAACAATCCCACTTCTGAGTATATCTCCAAAGGAAATAAAAGTCACTGTCTTGAAAATAACCATACTCCCATGTTCATTGCACCATTATTCACTATAGCCAACATATGGAAACAATCTAAGTGTCTGTTGATGGATAAACTTGTGCCTTAGGTTCAAACACTAGTTCTACAACTTAATAATAGATATTCTAGGTGAGTTCTTTGACTGCTAAATCTCAGCTTCTTCGATTATATAATGTGGATTGTGTGTGTGCAATAAATTCCCAATCAGGTTCTACCCATACCATGAGAGTTGGCATGAAATTCTCCAGGCCAGAATACTGGAGCGGGTAGCCTTTCCCTTCTCCAGGGGATCTTCTCAACCCAGGGGTTGAACCCAGGTCTCCCACATTGTGGGTGGATTCTTACCCAGCTGAGTCACCAGGTAAGCCCAAGAATACTGGAGTGGGTAGCCTGTCCCTTTTCAGGGGATCTTCCCGACCCAGGGATTGAACTCAGGTCTTCTGCATTGCAGGTGGATTCTTCACCAGCTGAGTGGTATTGAGTGGATTACCAGCAAAGATTCGTTCCTGCTGAAAGGTGATGATTTTAGGAGCAAAACGAGAGACAGTAGATGGTGTTTCTTCACAAAGCGCTAGTGTTTTTGGAGGGTGAATTTCTCACACGTTGTAATATGATGTTATAGAGCCCTTTTCTATGAAGGAGTCCCAAATAGAACTGAGTATTTCTGTGCTACCCAGAGCTTAACAAAATGAAATCCCTATTTTAGAGTTACACTTTCTAATGTTTGATCCTAAGTACATCCTGCTTGCTGATTTATGCTAAGCCCTGTGGTTTTCTAAAATTCTGTTTCTTTTATGACTGCACAATATCATATTACAATACTTAATGTGTTAGATACAATGACCATTGAAATGGTAAAGCAGTCTTTAAAGAATGTGGCATATATGTACGTGTTCATTTCTTTCTCAACCAGAAGGAGCTATTTTAGAATAGAAAATAGGGATACATGTGAAAACCTATAAACTAGGAAAATAGAGTATTCTAAGGAAGAGTAATTAAAGCTAAGAAGATTATAATGCAGCCAAGAATGGTTATATAACTTATTTGTGCACTGAGATTGAAATAATGCTGTTCGAAATTCTATTGAAAATATGATTGCTAATATCAAAGATGGCAAAATGAAGCTAAATTTTAATGAGGATAGAAAATTGAATGACTCTCCAAGTCTGTGTAATTTGTTCAACTCAGAACTAAACATATAATCTACAAATGTATAGAAACTGATATGTTCATTACTCCACAGCAGGAATGAGTGGATTACCAGCAAAGATTTATTCCTGCTGAAAGGTGATGATTTTAGGAGCAAAATGAGAGACAGTAGATGGTGTTTCTTCACAAAGGGCTAGTGGTTTTGGAGGGTGAATTTCACACACGTTGTAATATGATGTTATAGACATTCTTGATGGCTTATGAGTATTTGTGTTTACAGCATATAAGGAGCAGCTAACTGGAGGCCAGGCTTTCCCTAAGATTTAAAACCATCATATATTCTGCTGGAAATCTTGAAAATTATAATATATCCCTGTTTCTTTGTTTAAATGAAATGCCAGGGAATTTAGAAATTACACTATTTGAAAAAAAAAGAGTGCAGAAAGAGGAAATGAGATTGTAATTAATGGAGAGGATGCCTTTTATTGTGGCTCAATTTTTTGGTTACTGGAGTGTTAGTTAACCATTTTCCTGTTTGTAGCACAGTCTGTGTTGACAACTGCCTGTCTTCTGCGTTTGAAAAGGGATCAAATGTGCCCCCAAATGAGGAATCTCCCTTGTTTGCTTGTTTGTGATTTTCAGAAATAGTATCATAGCTTAGGGTCTTGCCAGGAGCCTTATGTCTTAACGGATTGAAACTTTGCTCACTAAGGAATTTGTGAAGAGGTGGGTGTCTGGCTTCCACTGCTCCTCTCAAGTAATTCTTTCTGTCAGCACCTTCTGAAGGAAATGAGAGGACTTTCTGATTTAGTAGAAGAGTTCGTCAACCTCCCTGCTTCTCACTTATTCCCGCAAATGTCCACTGCAATCCCGTGTGTATGTGTAAATATATGTATATGTGTACATGTCTGTAAGTATGCGTGCATGTTCATTTGCTTCAGTCATGTCCGACTCTTTGTGACCCTGTGTACTGTACCCTGCCAGGTTCCTCTGTCTATGGGATTCTCCAGACAAGAATACTGGAGTGGGTTGCCATGCCTCTTTCAGGAAATCTTCCTGACCCAGGGAACGAACCTGCATCTCCTGCATTGCAGGCAGATTCTTTGCCATTGAACCAACAAGGAAACCCCTCTGTAAGTATATGTGTTTGAATATACATATTCACCATTTGTTCATTCAGGGAGTTGTACATTCTCTAAATTGACTGCATATCTGCTATATGCTGTAGATTAATACAAAGTAGGAAGACTTTCCTACAAAGGAATACAAAGTAAAGGAAGACTTGAAGTCACCACGTTTGAATCAGGAAAACTTGAATTAAAATATTTACTTGGCTTCTTCCCTGTGTAACCCTATGACAGTGTCCTAAACTTTTCTTTATTCAGTGGTGATGAAGTAGCTCTTAGAGTTAATGTGAGAAATAAATAATTTCTTTGTGGTCAAAGGACACAGCACATATATCAAGCACTCAATAAATGACAGCAACATAGTAATAACTAAGCTTTTATCTAATGAGAAATAATTTCTTCCCTCTCTTTAACCACTAGCTTCTCTTTCCCTAATGGATCAAGTAAAATAAAAATATTTTGCTATTTCATTTATTTTTTAAAAATCTTACATCTCTTATCCACTTAGAGCCCTATTTCTCCTCTGCTTTACAGCAAAATCCCATACGTTGTCTGTACTTGTTCTGTTCAATTCCTCCCCTCCCACTCCTTGAAATCAATGAAATAAGATTTTTTCCTTCTCAGCTGTACCAAACTACTTTTATGAAGGCCAACAATGGCTTCTGTTTTAGAAAACTAAGCTCAGTAGTCAATCCTTATNTATTTCTCCTCTGCTTTACAGCAAAATCCCATACGTTGTCTGTACTTGTTCTGTTCAATTCCTCCCCTCCCACTCCTTGAAATCAATGAAATAAGATTTTTTCCTTCTCAGCTGTACCAAACTACTTTTATGAAGGCCAACAATGGCTTCTGTTTTAGAAAACTAAGCTCAGTAGTCAATCCTTATCTTAATTGATTCTCCCTAAGTTAATATCTCCTTCTTCTTTGAAAAGTTCTCTTTATTTACTTCCAGGATGATACTTATCTGGTTTTCCTCCTGCCTCACCAGGAGTTCCTTCTGTATTTCCTTTGTGGATTCTTCATTCTTTCCCTAAACTTTTCCAGTGCCGACATTCAATCCTTGGGATATTTTTCTCTCTCTCCATTTACTTCTCTGGAGAGCTCTTCCAGTTTCATAGCTTTTTATGTCAAAGACTTGCAAATTTATACCTCCATCCTAGACCTCCCTCCCTGAATTCCAAGTTCCCTGTCAACTTCTGTCTTGCTATCTGTAGCCCACGGTCCAACTGACATCTTAAAATGAGCAGTTCTGATCTTTCCTCTAAATTTGCTTTTCCTGAAGTCTTTCTCATCATAGTCGATGGCAACTCCATCTTTCCCATTGTCCATATCAATAACCAAATTATTTATCATCCTTGATTCTCTGTTCTTCTCATGTTGTATATAGTATCTCAACCAAACCTACTGCTATTGCCTCAAAAATAGATCCCAGATCTGACTACTCACCACCCTGGCAAACCATTGGCATCTATTGAATGAATTAGTTGCCTCTTAAGTAGACTTCCTGAGGTTGTCTCTGCATAACCTGGCAGCTAGAGTAATCCTTTTAAATCCACATCAGCTCACCATCTCCTTTGATGAATATCCTCCAATTATCTCACTTTCATTAACACCGTAATACTCACAAGAGCCCACAAGGCTGTCCCTACAAGACATCTCTCCCCTCTGACCTTGCCCACCTTGCCCCAACCACACTGGCCTCCATGGTGATGCATCTCAGTCACAACCCAGACTCTGCAACTTTCTATCTATGGTTCTTTCTTTCCCCAGATATTCATTGGGCTCACTCCTTCACGTGCTTCAACTCTTTGCTCAAATGTTCTCTTCTTCTGAGGGTTTCACTGAGACTCCTGTATTGAGAATTGAGAAGGAAATGGCAATCCACTCCAGTATTCTTGCCTGGAAAATCCCATGGATAGAGGAGCTTGGTGGGCTACAGTTCATGGAGTCACAAGAGTCGGACATAACTTAGTGCGTAAACAAACATTGAGAATTGAACCTTAACCCCACTCCAGCACTTGTTTCTCATTGTCTTTCTATACTGCACTTACCACCATTTGACAGCTTTACTTACAGGATTTATTTGTTAGCTGTTTCCCACACTACAATTGAAGCTTCAATCAGTGTGTACTTTTATTTTAGTCTATTTTGTTCATTGGGCTTCCCTAGTGGCTTAGAGATAAAGAATCTGTATGCCAATGCAGGAGACACAGGTTTGATCCCTGGGTTGCCTGGAGGAGGAAATAGCAGCCCACTCCGGTATTCTTGCCTGGGAAATCCCATGGACAGAGGTTCCTGGTGGGCTATAGCCCATTAGGTTGCAAAAAGTCAGATATGACCTAGTGACTAAACAACAACAACAACAACAAATTTTGCTCATTATTATTTCCAGTTAGATCTAGGTTTTTGTGGGGCCTAATGTGCGTGTTCCTTCTCTCACCCTCTTGGAGAAGGAAATGGCAACCCACTCCAGTACTCTTGCCTGGAAAATTCCATGGACTGAGGAGCCTGATAGGTTACAGTCCATG